>CM039513.1:24947592-25237397 GCA_022432975.1 Begonia masoniana | reverse complement strand
ATAATAATTTATTCATGCTTTAAATTGTCTAATATATACAATAATTTAAAATTATATGGTAAAAATTTCTTAAATTAATTTGTCCTACTAAGTAAATAAGACATTAGAAAGACCACCAAACATTCCATCTATGGAAACGTCTTTGCTTTTTTTCACAACCTATCGCGGTGATACGTAAATATTGAATGGGGAAAACATTTCGTTTATTAGTTAAAAATAACTTTACTTTAAATTCGCTACGCACTATTGTTTTTAAATTTTGTTATTAGTTTCTGTTATTTAAAAAAAATTATTACGGGAGTTGGAGACTCTGGTAATAATTTAAAGATTTTTTTGATTACCGAGATATCGAATTCTAAATTTATATCATAATATGTACTTAGTCCAATTCAAGCGCAAGTAATGCTAGATTTACACTAATAATAAAGTGTGGATTTGATTATCTAATTTATAATTATTCTAAATTTTTTTTTTTTTTTTTTTTTTTTTTTTTTTTTTTTTTTTTTTTTTTTTTTTTAGTGGGGAGTGACTAGGCAAGGGCATAAGGGTAATTATAAATTCAAATGTGGATAACGTATTTAAGGAAACTATTAATGAAGTAGCCGCCACTGTTTATTTCATTTCCTCTCCATTCTCAGCTCCTCAGCTTAGTAGAGCGCGATAGGAGACCCCCTTCGACTTCCTCCAGCGATTTCCTCCGAACTTGGTTTGAGTAATACCCGAAGTAGCTTGCAACCAAGTTTTTCCAGGAGACCAGGTAAGTGGAGTTTGCATGTGCCTTCGGGCCTACATCACAAAACAGTAGGATTTGTGTGTGCATGAATGAATGTTTCTTTTCAGTTGCCATGCATCATATTTTGAAAGAAAACGAAAATGAATTTACATGAAATAGCATGGTGAGATGTGAACAGATTGTAACAGTATACTTTTAAGGGAATTAATCCGCCCCTTAATCGAACATACGGATTCATACCCTGGGAAAATTGATCAACCTCCCATTGTATCAGGGATCAAATCAGCTGTTAAGGGAATTAATCCGCCCCTTAATTGAATATATGGATTCATACCCTGGGAAAACTGATCCACCTCCCATTGTATCAGGGATCATCTGACCAGTGAACGAATGCAACATAACTGAGGAATGAAAGTAGAAACTGCATATTTAGGATTTACATTCCAGTACACATTTCATTTCTTGCTTTACTTGCTTAGCATTAGGCTAATAGATGAGTTTTGTGATGTAGGTGAAGAGATTACTGCAGGTGAATTTCCCGTGTGCACAGATGAGTAGATGTGGTTGGAGGGGCACATTCATGCTCCGGTCTGGTAAACTGATGAGGTGGGTTAACTGGTGTCAGCGTTTGTGAAGGTCTAGTTGATAATGATTCAATCTGAGTACATTGAGTTTTCATGACAGTAGTGGTAGCAACCTTTTGAATTAATTTTGGAGATTTCCTGACATTAGTGTTCTGTTGGATTTTATAATGTTGTTTTTACTGAATTTGAGCAATACAATGATTTAAACTGCCTCTGAATGGTTTTTGGTAAAATGCTTAAGTCCTTGTGATAGTCGGGACTTTCTTGATTTATAGTAAAGTCTACTGCCATGTTGTTTTTTCCATCGGTAGGAGTCGAGTAATTTATCTATCGGATGATGTTTTGGTAAAAGCTATCGGTGGATGTGTGTAGATGTTTATTGTTTTCTATCGGAGGAAGTTGTGTTGTTGTCTATCGGAAGATGCCTTAAGAAAAGTCATCGGATGATGTAGGTTAATTCTATCAGAAGATGCCTTAAGAAAAGTCATCGGATGATGTGGGTTAATTCTATCGGAAGATGCCTTAAGAATAGTCATCGGATGATGTCTCGGTAAACTCATCGGCAGATGCGTGTTGACGTCATCGGTAGATGTAGGAGGATTTTTGTAGTATAGTCATCGGAGGATGTAGAGTGTATTTCGTCGTTTGCGATCTGTTGATGTCTTTTGGCTGACGTCATCGGTAGATGTAGGAGGATTTTTGTCGTATAGTCATCGGAGGATGTAGAGTGTATTTTGTCGTTTGCGATCGGTTGATGTCTTTTGGCTGACATCATCGGTAGAAACCTTCTATCTTCTGTTTCTGCTTCTTCCGTTGACTTTATCAATCGGCAGATGTGCTTGACTTCTGCGACTTCTCTAGTATTTCGCTGTTTAAACTAGATTTTCAAATTGCCGATTGTTTCTTAACAATTCAACAGCATTTCGTAGTTTTGTATAACTTCATTATGGTTCAAATGATTTCTGCTGCAAGCATTTAAATGTTTTGAAGTTTCTTTTTCAAAAAAAAAATGTTAAATTTAGACTTTCGAGAGAGTTTTAAATTTAGTCCAAGGTTTCTTAGTTATGTACGGCTTATGAGTAACAAACCGGGTTCAGAAAACTCGGGGCGTTACAGTGTGGTATCAGAGACATTCAGTTAAACAGTTCAAAAGAATACTCATCAGTGCCAATCGTTGCATGGAAGTGCTCCAACAACTGTAAGTGTTTACGTTAACCTTAGCTATTAGGTATTTATGAACATATTTAACTTTATTCAGGAATTTAGCAAAATGGCTAGATGACCAGGAAGGCCGAGGATACCAAGAGAGATACCAAGTCCAAGACGTGAGGAGGACTCTAGTGTAATCAGACAGCTGACAGAATTGATGCGTCAGCAGACTGATATAGTGCGTCAACAGTCTGACCAGTTAGGTGTGTTGTTGAACCGAGAAGCACAAGGAAGTGCCAACTCGGGTTCTAGTGGTGAACATTCTGGAGATAGGTTCAGGAGGCTAAGACCACCCACTTTTGATGGACAGTCAACTGATCCAGTTATTGCTGAAGGATGGCTTAGAAAGATTGAAAGCATGTTTAGGTTTGCCAACATTGGAGAAGGAGAAAAAGTCACATTGGCAACCTTTCATTTAGCTGGTGAAGCTCAACTCTGGTGGGAAACAATGGAGACCACCACCGACGTTTTAGCAATGCCCTGGTCATGATTCAAGGACATTTTCTATGAGAAGTATTTCAACAGCACAGTCCAGACCGCGAAGAAGTTAGAGTTTCTGAACCTGAAGCAGACCGAGTCTGTGGCTGAGTATAGTAGGCAGTTCGAGTCCCTGTCTAGGTTTGCTGGGCATTTTGCTCACAAGGACGAGGATAAGGTGTTCAAATTTATGCATGTACTGAAGCCAGAAATTTACCGAGGGGTTAAATTCTGTGGTATTAAGGGCTTGACCTTCAGTGAGGTTGTGTCCACTGCCCTGGAAGTGGAAGAAGCTGAAGGAAAATGTGCTAGACCAAAGGAGGTCCCACAAAGGTTTAACCAGCCATACCAGCAAAGAGGAACGAAGAGGCCAAGTGAAGGCCAAAATAGCCAAGGAGTAGGGGGGAAGATACAGAATGTCAGGAAATTTCCCCAGTGTCCTAAGTGTTTGAAGAATCACCCGGGGGAATGTAGGTGGACTTCTGGAAGGTGTTTCAACTGTGAGGAGGTTGGACACTCATTCAAAGACTGCACAAAGCCCAGAGTCCTTCGATGCTTCAACTGTAACAAGCCGGGACACATTGTTAGAGATTGCCCAATGTCGAAGAGTGGCCCTGCTAGGATAAAGCCGAGAATATTTTCCATGGTAGAGTCAGGAGAAGAGGACCAGCCTGCTGTGGTGTCAGGTACTATATTGATCAACTCTGTACCTGCTTTTACTTTGATAGATTCGGGTGCAACACATTCTTTTATAGCCTCTGCTTTTGCTGATAAGCTAGATGTACGGTTTGCTTCTTCTGAACATATGTTTAGCGTAGCATTACCTTCTGGTGAGCGCATGCACTCTAACCAGGTGATGCTTGACAGTAATGTGTTAGTAGGGAATGTAAGTCTACCTGCTGATCTTATAATCATGGATATAATAGGATTTGATGTAATCCTAGGAATGGACTGGTTGTTTAAACATCACGCCACAATTGATTGTAGAACTGGAGTAGTTAGCTTTCAACCCCCTGGTAAGTTGAGACATACCTTTCAAGCTTCAAAGAAGAGTAAGGAAATGTCTGTGAAGACTTCTATTAACACTAGACCTTCCCTGTGTAGGGAGTATTTGTGCTTTTTAGCTAGCGTTCTAGACACACAGCTTGTGGAGAAAGCAAATCCTCGGAATGTCTTAATTGTCCAAGAATTCCCCGAAGTGTTTTTAGATTACCTTCCCGGTTTACCGCCAGATAGGGAAATTGAATTTGTTGTAGATATTTACCTCGGAGCCGAGCCTGTGTCTAAAAATCCTTATAGATTAGCTCCAACTGAACTTAAGGAATTAAAGAAACAATTGGAGGATCTATTGGAGAAATGGTTCATACGCCCAAGCTTTTCACCATGGGGTGCACCTGTCCTTTTTGTCAAGAAGAAAGATGGATCAATGCGTATGTGCATTAATTATAGAGAATTGAATAAGTTAACTGTCAAAAACAAATACCCTTTGCCGAGAATTGATGACTTATTTGACCAGCTTAGGGGTGCAAGAGTTTTCTCTAAGATTGACCTTAGGTCCGGTTATTACCAGCTGAAGGTAAAATCTGAAGATATCCCAAAAACCGCCTTTCGCACAAGGTATGGACATTATGAGTTTTTGGTTATGTCTTTTGGTTTGACAAATGCACCAGCAGCCATCATGGATCTCATGAATAGGGTGTTTCACGAGTATTTGGACAAGTTTGTCATAGTGTTCATAGACGACATTCTGATCTATTATAGGACTAAAGATGAGCATGCAAGGCATTTGAGTTTGGTGTTAGGAGTACTTAGACAGCACCAGTATTATGCTAAGTTTTCCAAGTGTGAGTTTTGGTTGGACAGAGTTCACTTTCTTGGTCACGTGATCTCTGGAGATGGAATATCTGTCGATCCAGCCAAAGTGCGAGCGGTTAAGGAATGGCCTCAACCGAAGAATGCTACAGATATCAGGAGTTTTCTTGGTCTAGCAGGATATTATAGAAAGTTCATCAAAGGATTTTCAAAGATCGCTACACCCCTTACTAAGTTAACCAGGAAAAATGTGAAGTATATATGGACTAATGAATGTGAACATAGTTTCATGACCTTGAAACAGAAACTAACCAATGCTCCAATTTTAACCCTTCCAGCTGAAGATGGTAAATTTAGTATTTATTGTGATGCTTCCAAAATTGGTCTTGGTTGTGTGTTAATGCAGAATGGTAAAGTAATAACTTATGCCTCTAGACAGTTGAAAACACATGAGAAGAACTACCCTACCCATGACTTAGAATTTGCTGCAGTTGTATTTGCACTTAAGATTTGGAGGCATTACTTGTATGGACAATCTTGTGAGATATTTTCAGATCATAAGAGCCTGAAGTATATCTTCACACAGAAGGAACTAAACATGAGGCAACGTCGATGGTTGGAATTTGTAAAAAACTATGATTTTGAGATTAAATACCATCTCGGCAAAGCAAATGTCGTGGCTGATGCTTTGAGAAGAGTAACAATATCAACCTCATCTATGATTTTCAGTATGCCATTAGCTTTAGAGTCAGAATTCCAAAAATTTAACCTAGAAGCAATAACAAGTGTATCAGCTATACTATCAGCCATAACCTTAAAGCCTACCATTCTAGAGAAAATAAAGGAAGCTCAGACGAATGATGATGAGTGTAACAAGTATAAGTCAAGCATGAATTCTACGGACCAATCGGAATTTAACTATTCTGCTAATGGGATCCTTTAGTTTAGAAATAGGTGGTTTGTTCCAGCCATTAAGGAACTTCGTGAGGAGGTTCTTTCTGAAGCGCACTCTTCCAGGTTCTCTGTTCACCCTGGAAGTACAAAGATGTACAGAGACCTTAAGCAACATTACTGGTGGCCTAGTATGAAACGAAGCGTGGCAGAATATGTAGGATCATGTTTGTGTTGTCAACAGATTAAAGCCGAGCATCAGAGACCCTCAGGAACATTGCAACCCTTACCAGTTCCTGAATGGAAATGGGAACAAATAACTATGGATTTTGTTATAGGATTACCTAGAACAGCAAAGGGACACGATGCAATCTGGGTAATAGTTGATCGTTTGATCAAATCTGCTCACTTTCTGCCAATGAAGATAACACATTCGATGGACCAACTGGCCGAGTTGTATGTGCACGAAGTTGTTAGACTGCATGGAGTTCCAAGCACCATAGTTTCAGACCGAGACTCCAGATTTACATCTAAGTTTTGGAAAAGTTTTCACAAGGCTATGGGAACACAGCTTAATTTTAGCACAGCTTTCCACCCTCAAACAGATGGACAATCCGAGAGAACCATTCAGACCTTAGAAGATATGCTCCGAGAATCCATATTGGATTTTCAAGGATCTTGGAGTAAATATTTACCATTGGTTGAGTTCTCTTACAATAACAGTTTTCAAGCAACAATAGGCATGGCTCCATACGAAGCATTATATGGACGAAAATGCAGATCTCCTTTGTACTGGGATGAAGTTGGCGAAGCACAGTTGCTTGGTCCTGACATTGTGCAGCAGACTGTGGAGAAGGTTGCCCTCATCCGACAGAGAATTCTGACAGCTCAAAGCCGCTAGAAGAGTTATTCTTATAAAAGACGAAGAGAATTAGAGTTTGAAGTAGGTAATGAAGTTTTTCTTAAGGTGTCACCATTCAAAGGAGTTGTGAGATTCGGGAAGAGAGGAAAGTTGAACCCCAGGTTTATTGGACCATTCTTGATTTTGAAAAGGGTTGGGAGTGCAGCCTACATGTTACAGTTACCGGCTTCTATGGAAGGAATCCACAATGTGTTCCATGTTTCTATGTTAAAGAAGTGTGTAAGAGATCCATATCAGATTGTGGAACAGCAGGACATTGAGGTTCTTCCTACTCTTGCATATGAGGAGAAACCTATAAGGATCTTGGACTATGCAGTGAAGGTATTGCGCAACAAGGAAGTTCCACTAGTGAAAGTCTTATGGCACAATCAGAACATAGAGGAGACAACTTGGGAGCGCCAGCAAGACATGATTGACCAACATCCAGAATTATTCAGGTACTGAATTTTGAGGACAAAATTCTTTTAAGGAGGGTAGATTGTAATACCCGGTTCTATCAAACCGTTTCTCTATTCCTTTTAAACTAATGGCACAATTTATATGGCAATATTAAATGTAGGGTTAGTAGATGACTAGGCAAGGGCATAAGGGTAATTATAAATTCAAAGGTGGATAACGTATTTAAGGAAACTATTAATGAAGTAGCCGCCACCGTTTATTTCATTTCCTCTCCATTCTCAGCTCCTCAGCTTAGCAGAGCGCGATAGGAGACCCCCTTCGACTTTCTCCAGCGATTTCCTCCGAACTTGGTTTGAGTAATACCCGAAGTAACTTGCAACCAAGTTTTTCCAGGAGACCAGGTAAGTAGAGTTTGCATGTGCCTTCGGGCCTACATCACAAAACAGTAGGATTTGTGTGTGCATGAATGAATGTTTCTTTTTAGTTGCCATGCATCATATTTTGAAAGAAAACGAAAATAAATTTACATGAAGTAGCATGGTGAGATGTGAACAGATTGTAACAGTATACTTTTAAGGGAATTAATCCGCCCCTTAATCGAACATACGGATTCATACCCTGAGAAAATTGATCCACCTCCTATTGTATCAGGGATCAAATCAGTTGTTAAGGGAATTAATCCGCCCCTTAATTGAATATATGGATTCATACCCTGGGAAAACTGATCCACCTCCCATTGTATCAGAGATCATCAGACCAGTGAACGAATGCAACATAACTGAGGAATGAAAGTAGAAACTGCATATTTAGGATTTACATTCCAGTACACATTTCATTTCTTGCTTTACTTGCTTAACATTAGGCTAATAGATGAGTTTTGTGATGTAGGTGAAGAGATTACTGCAGGTGAATTTCCCATGTGCACAGATGAGTAGATGTGGTTGGAGGGGTACATTCATGCTCCGGTCTGGTAAACTGATGAGGTGGGTTAACTGGTGTCAGCGTTTGTGAAGGTCTAGTTGATAATGATTCAATCTGAGTACATTGAGTTTTCATGACAGTAGTGGTAGCAACCTTTTGAATTAGTTTTGGAGATTTCCTGAAATTAGTGTTCTGTTGGATTTTATAATGTTGTTTTTACTGAATTTGAGCAATACAATGATTTAAACTGCCTCTGAATGGTTTTTGGTAAAATGCTTAAGTCCTTTTGATAGTCGGGACTTTCTTGATTTATAGTAAAGTCTACTGCCATGTTGTTTTGTCCATCGGTAGGAGTCGAGTAATTTATCTATCGGATGATGTTTTGGTAAAAGCTATCGGTGGATGTGTGTAGAAGTTTATTGTTTTCTATCGGAGGAAGTTGTGTTGTTGTCTATCGGAAGATGCCTTAAGAAAAGTCATCGGATGATGTAGGTTAATTCTATCAGAAGATGCCTTAAGAAAAGTCATCGGATGATGTGGGTTAATTCTATTGGAAGATGCCTTAAGAATAGTCATCGGATGATGTCTCGGTAAACTCATCGGCAGATGCGTGTTGACGTCATCAGTAGATGTAGGAGGATTTTTGTCGTATAGTCATCGGAGGATGTAGAGTGTATTTCGTCATTTGCGATCGGTTGATGTCTTTTGGCTGACATCATCGGTAGATGTAGGAGGATTTTTGTCGTATAGTCATCGGAGGATGTAGAGTGTATTTTGTCGTTTGCGATCGGTTGATGTCTTTTGGCTGACGTCATCGGTAGAAACCTTCTATCTTCTGTTTATGCTTCTTCCGTTTACTTTATCAATCGGCAGATGTGCTTGACTTCTGCGACTTCTCTAGTATTTCGCTGTTTAAACTAGATTTTCAAATTGCCGATTGTTTCTTAACAATTCAACAGCATTTCTTAGTTTTGTATAACTTCATTGTGGTTCAAATGATTTCCGCTGCAAGCATTTAAATGTTTTGAAGTTTCTTTTTCAAAAAAAAATGTTAAATTTAGACTTTCAAGAGAGTTTTAAATTTAGTCCAAGGTTTCTTAGTTATGTACGGCTTATGAGTAACAAACCGGGTTCAGAAAACTCGGGGCGTTACAAGCTGATACACTGGATACTGCTTCTAGGTTAAACTTTTGGAATTCTGACTCTAAGGCTAATGGTATATTGAAAATCATAGTTGGGGTTGGTGTTGTTACTCTAATCAAAGCATCTGCCACAACATTTGCTTTGCCGGAATGATATTTAATCTCGAAATCATAGTCCTTTACAAATTCCAACCATCGACGTTGCCTCATGTTTAGTTCTTTCTGTGTGAAAATATACTTCAGGATCTTATGATCTGAAAATATCTCACAAGATTGTCCATACAAGTAATGCCTCCAAATCTTAAGTGCAAATACCACTGCAGCTAATTCTAAGTCATGTGTAGGGTAATTCTTCTCATGTGTTTTCAACTGCCTAGAGGCATAAGCTATTACCTTTCCCTCTTGCATCAAGACACAGCCAAGTCCAACCTTGGATGCATCACAGTAAATGCTAAATTTACCATCTACAACTGGAAGATTTAAATTGGAGCATTGGTCAGTTTCTGGTTCAGGGTTCGAAAACTATGCTCACATTCGTCAGTCCATATATATTTCACATTTTTCTTTGTTAACCTAGTAAGGGGTGTAGTAATCTTCGAAAATCCTTCAATGAACTTTCTATAATATCCTGCTAGTCCAAAAAAACTCCTGATATCTGTAGCATTCCTCGGTTGGGGTCATTCCTTAACTGCTTGAACCTTAGCAGGATCGACAGATATACCATCCCCAGAGATAACATGTCCTAGAAAGTAAACTTGGTCCAACCAAAATTCACACTTAGAAAACTTGGCGTATAGTTGGTGCTGTTTTAATACTTCCAACACCAAGGTCAGGTGCCTAGCATACTCATCCTTAGTACGTGAATAGATTAAAATGTCATCTATGAACACTATGACAAACTTATCCAAATACTCATGAAACACTCTATTCATGAGATCCATAAAGGCTGCTAGTGCATTTGTAACACCCGAGTCAACGGCCAGGTGATTTTCTTAACTGTATTAACGGTCATAAATATTTAATCTTTACAGTTTAGGACTTATACCAAGAATAATTAATTACATGTGGATCTAAACTAGGTTGAGTGGCAAAGTTGTAATAATGGAGGATTAAAGAAAAATGAAAAGATTTAAACCTCATTTAAACCACTGTAGCCGACACCACCCTTTCCGACGATTTCTTCTCTCGCAAGCCCTTACTCTCTACTATCAGCAAACTCTCCCCGACGACCGGTTTCTAGCCGCATTCCTCTGCGAATCCGCACCCGAGGTATGAAATGGACAATGTATTTATCTGTTAGTGTTTGGAGCTCTGTTTTCAGCTCGGCATTTGAACTCGGATTTTTATCAATGGCCAAGTAGTATTAGAACATTTTAGAATCTGAGGGTAGTAATGTCAACCCGAATCGATTCTGGACATTTTAAGTAACCAACTCAGATTTAATCGATAGTAGAACCTGTTTGTTTTATTTTAGATTTCAGATTCTGCACAGTATATCAAACCAAGGATTCGGAGATGACTTTAGTTATTAGACCCTAGGATGACTTGTGAGTAGAACTGTTAGGATTTTTGTTTTAACTACTGCAATGTAAATGTTTTAGGTGAAGAAGTTTGAAGAGAAAGAAGCTCAAAGTGCTAAGGAGACCAGGTAAGTGAATGTATTAAGATTTCCGGCTAAAAGAGCCCTACATCGTAGGAGTACGAGGTTGAGATGTTTAATGTTTACCTTATGATTATGAGCTTGTCTGCACTTGAAGGATTTATGTATGTTGCGAGTTACACCCTGTGATGACTTGTTAGTGATTGTGAAGTTGTCTGCTCTGGTATGATCCTTGTCATAGTTTGATGAGTTAAATGCTTTCATGTTCATGCATCACGAATGTTTCTCAAGTATAAGAAAATGTTTTAACACATGTTTTCCATGAACAAGATATGTATGTATATATGTATATGTATAAGACTTATGCAACGTGGATTAAGTGAGGGTTGGGGGCGGTTCGGCGTATGTCACAGTCCAAAGAAAGACATATGAATACGACCCACAGTAGGGAACAAGATCAAACTCACTGTCGAACCCCCTTTACCGGCACAAATCCTCTCTTGATCCACACAACCTAAACAAAGAATATGAACAAAGACTATGAATGATGAATATGATCAATGATTATGAATGATGATTATGAACAAAGACTATGAATGATGAATATGATCAATGATTATGAATGATGATTATGATCAAAGACTATGAATGATGAATATGATCCATGACCATAAATGATGAATATGATCAATGATTATGAATGATGATTATGATCCATGACTATGAATGATGAATACGAGCAAAGATATGAACAAGAAAAGACTTATGAGCATGTGATTTTCCCAAATTACGCATTCATGCATCCATGTTAGTGTTGCATTCCTTACTAAGCATTAGGCTTATAGTTTAAACCTTATGATGTAGGTGACGAGTTTTCAGATGAGGAACTCAAGGTCAATGAAGATGTCTAAAATTGGTTGCTGGAGGATGCTCAGTGTGACAGTGCAAGGCTGGATAGGCGATTAAGTTCCCTGGTTATGCTCATAGTAAGTCAGAATAGTTTATGATGAACAAATGACTAAATAGAACAGAATTTCGTATAACAATGAGATATGGATTTGAAGAGCTTGTCCTTAGAGTCTGAATACGGTTTTAAGGATTAATGAATGGTTTGTTTCGTTTGAGTCTTCCGCTATGCGTATTTTAGATGAGTTTATGATTTTTACTCTCTGGGGTTTGTGGTTACTAAGTTACGGGTCGGGTGAGTTGTGATATGTTCTATCGAATGAAGATGTTTGATGATTATAGTGTTTTACTGCCGTATGATTGAAGCTGGATGAGGCAATCATCCGGCTGACGTCATCGGCGGATGTCAATAGATGAGAGTTAAACGATTCAGTCTTCCGGATGACGTCACCGGAAGATGTAGTATGACATCACCGGAAGATGTAGTATGTTTCTTCATCGGCAGATGTGGAGTGTTTAGCCATCGGATGATAAAAGTGTTGTTTTGTCATCTAGCGATCGGCTGATGTAGAGTATTTCTTCGCCGGATGATAAAAAATGTTATTTTGTCATCTAGTGACCGGTGGAGGAAGTGTAGTTATTCACCGGATGATGTAGACGATGTTTGTCGTTTAGTGACCGAGTGTGATTTAATAAGTCATGTGTGATGCACGTGCTCACCGGATGATGTTTCTTATCTGGGGAGATTTTATAGAGTCACGTGTTTGACTCATGTTCACCGGTGGATGTCCACTACTGGGTGATGTTTTAATTGAACATGTGAAACCCACGTGCCCACCGGAAGATATCTTCTATTAGGCGATGATAAGTGAGTCACGCAGAGTACACGTGACAAATCGGATGGGGCACACCCTGCCAGCCGATGCATGCAAATCCATGCAAACCCGAGTAGAATCATGTTAAGTGATTTGAAGGCATTTCTTCCCTATCCGATTATGTTTTGGAACTGACGATCGAGCTTGATCGACTGATTCTGTCGATGAATGAGTTATTAGAAACATGAAGGAGTCAAATTCAAGTTCTAAGTTTTAAAAGAAAAAAAAAAAAGAAATACTAATAATGAACAGGGTGTAGAAATTAAGAAGTAAATGATTACGATTGTCATGTTTACGTGGCGATCCCATCGGGGTCGTTACAGCATTTGTCAATCTAAAGAACATGACCAAAAACTCATAATGTCTATACCTTGTGCGAAAAGCAGTCTTAGGAATATCCTCAAATTTGACTTTCAATTGGTAATAACCGGACCTAAGGTCAATCTTAGAGAAAACACATGCACCATTAAGCTGGTCAAATAAATCATCAATCCTTGGCAATGGATACTTGTTCTTGACAGTTAACTTATTTAATTCCCTATAATCAATGCACATTCGCATTGACCTATCTTTCTTTTTGACAAAAAGGACAGGTGCACCCCACGGTGAAAAGCTTGGACGTATGAACCCTTTCTCCAACAGATCCTCCAACTGCTTCTTTAATTCCTTAAGTTTTATTGGTGCTAGCCTATATGGATTTTTAGACACAGGCTCGGCGCCGGGGTAAACATCTACAACGAATTCGATTTCCCTATCTGGTGGTAAACCAGGAAGGTCATCTAAAAACACTTCAGGGAAGTCTTGGACAATTAAGACATTTTGGGGTGTTGCTTTTCCTACGAATTGTGTATCTAGAACACTGGCCAAGAAGTATAGGTACTCTCTTCATGGTGAGGGTCTACAATTTATCGAAGTCATAACAGACATTTCCTCACTCTTCTTTAAAGCTTGGAAGGTATGATTTAAACCACCAGGGAGTTGGAATCTAACTACTCCAGTCCTAAAGTCGATTGTGGCATAATGTTTAAACAGCTAATCCATTCCTAGGATTACATCAA
The DNA here is from genome assembly GCA_022432975.1 of Begonia masoniana. NCBI lineage: Eukaryota > Viridiplantae > Streptophyta > Magnoliopsida > Cucurbitales > Begoniaceae > Begonia > Begonia masoniana. The sequence goes on along the minus strand of CM039513.1, from coordinate 25,223,868 downwards.
ATCCCATTATATCCATAATAATGAGATCAGCAGGTAGACTCATGCTTCCTACTAACACATCACTGTCAAGCATCACCTGGTTAGAGTGCATGCGCTCACCAGAGGGTAAAGCAACACTAAACACATGCATAGAAGGGGTAAACTGTACATCTAACTTAACAGTAAATGTAGATGCTATGAATGAATGTGTTGCACCAGAATCTATCAATGTAAAAGCAGGTATAGAGTTGACCAATATAGTACCTGACACAACAGCAGGCTGCTCATCATCGCCCGACTCCATCATGGAGAATATCCTCGGCTTAATCATAGCAGGGTCATTCTTAGGAGCTGGACAGTCCCTAATGATGTGGCCAACCTTGTTACAGTTGAAGCATCGGGTGACTCTGGGCTTCGGGCAATCCCTGTATATGTGTCCAATTTCCTCGCAATTGAAACGCTTTCCCGAACCGAACCTGCATTCACCCAGGTGACTCTTCGAACATTTCGGGCACAGGGGAAACTTCCTGGCATCCGGCACATTCTTTCCTGTTCCTTGGCTACGCTGGCCTTCACTAGGCCTCTTTATTCCCCTTTGATGATGTGGCTGGACCGACTTTTGTGGGACCTCTTTTGGTCCAGCACACTTCCTTTCAGCTTCTTCCACTTCCACAGCAGTGAACACAACCTCGCTGAATGTCAAGCCTTTAATACCACAAAATTTAACCCCTCGGTAGATTTCTGGCTTCAGTCCATGCACAAATTTGAATACCTTGTCCTCGTCCTTGTGAGCAAAATGTCCAGCAAACCTGGACAGGGACTCGAACTGCCTACTGTACTCGGCTACAGATCCTGTCTACTTCAAGTTTAGAAATTCCAACTTCTTTGCAGTTTGGACAGTACTGTTGAAATACTTCTCGTAGAAAATGTCTTTGAATTGAGACCAAGGCATCGCCAAGACATCAGTGGTGGTCTCTATTGTTTCCCACCAGAGTTGAGTTTCACCAGCCAAGTGAAATGTCGCCAACGTGACCTTGTCACCTTCTCCTATGTTGGCACACCTAAACATACTTTCAATCTTCCTAAGCCACCCTTCAGCAATAACTGGATCAGATGACTGTCCATCAAACGTGGGTGGTCTTAGTCTCCGAAATCTATCTCCAGAATGTTCATTGCTAGAACCCGAGTTGGCACTTCCTTGCACCTCTCGGTTCAACAGTACTCCTAGTTGGTCAGACTGTTGGCGCACTAAATCAGTTTGCTGACGCACTAAGTCTGTCAGCTGTCTAATCACACTAGGCTCCTCTTCACTTCTCACATTTGGCATTTCTCTTGGCACTCTAGGTCTCCCTGGGTGTCTGGCCATTATACTAAATTCCTGCACAGGGTTAATTACACTCTTAAATATCTACCAACTAAGGTTAACTTAAACACTTACAGTTGTTGAAGTACTTCCATGCAACGATCGGCACTGATAAGTAATCTTTTGAACGGTTTAACTGAATGTCTCTGATACCATACTGTAACGTCCCGAGTTTTCTGAACCCGGTTTGTTACTCATAAACTCGAACCTGACTAAGAAACTTTGGACCAAATTTAAAATTTCGCTCGAAAGTCTAAATTTGACATTTTCTAAAACCTCAGAACATTTAGAGACTTGCAGCGGAAATCATTTGAGTAAAAATAGAGTTAAACAAAACTATAGAACAATGTTTGAATAATCAGTTGAGATGTTAGGGAACATTCGGCCAAAAGAAATAAAGGTTTAAATCGCGAAATACTTTGAAAGTTGCAAAAGTCAAACTCGTCTGCCGCTGTACAAAGTCAACAAGAGGGCAGAAATAAAACTGAATGTAATATCTGACTCGTACGGGTTTTTGAGAATATTATTATTTTAATATAAGTGGCATTTTTTGTAAATATGTCAAATCAGGTCCGTTTTACGAAGAGAAAGCGTTATTAGGATCCTATCGATTGATTGGAATTTTAAGGAAATTACGAGAATTTTCGGAGTAACAACGCTATATTTCGATTAATTACGTTTCTCGTAATGTAATTTTAGTAAAAATAGTAAACGAGGTCCGATTTACGAACGGACAGTTTTAATAGAACCCAGATAATAAGTTGGATTTATCGGCGAAATAAGAAATTCGAAACAGTTGAAAACACGAGAGCTAGTGACGTTTAATAAAATAGAGTATTATTATTATTATTATTATTATTATTATTATTATTATTATTATATTTTTAAATTAAACATAAAAACAACGAAAACTCGTTGTTTTCGTTGTGTCGAGCCCGAGCCCGAGCCCGAGCGCGAACAGGGGAGAAGCGACGACGGCGACGCGGCGCCGTTCACCGACGAACATCGGCGCCTTCCGGCCAGACGGCGGCGACGAGCGTGCTTCGGCCCATCTCCGCGCGCAACCCGAACCGGTAAGCTCGGTTTTCTCCCTGTTTTCGGTTCGATTTTGGGCCGCGAAGAACGAGCTCGATTAAGCTCTGATTTCCGGCCACTTTTGGCCGTTCTTAGCGTCAAATGGCCGAGCATAACGCTGGCTATGGTTGCCGTGCGTTTAAGTGCTCAAATTGAGCGAAAACAGTGGATGCCCGAATTGGGCATTTCGGGTTTCTTGGGTGAAACCTCGATTTTACATTTGGTTATGCTAATTGAGCGTATAGGAGGTTGATTGGTGAAGAAATTGACGAAAATTAATGGAAAACCGAAAATGGTGAAATTCTCGGCTTATGGCAGATTCGGGTTTTTGGATTTTTGACCTAGCTAGAGTTGTTTGTTTTTAAATTCATTTTGGCGGATTGAAATAGGTTATTAGAGGAGTACGTGGCCGCTAGAATCGTTCGATTCCGATAACCGGCGCGAAAGTTACGCACGTTTTAAGTTTCGGGTCGGTTTTTACCGAACCCAAATTAGTGGCCGTTTAGTTAGATTTTAGTTGGATTAAAGCTTTAGGAAATTGCTTTAGTTAAGGTTTTGTTAATTTGGACGTTTAGAAGCTTAAATTAGTTTTGACGTCAATGTTGTGTTTTGCTTCAGACAAACAACGCTCATAGACGAAGCTCAGCGTGCTACGGACGACAGGTAAGTCTCTCGTGACTTGTTTGGCCGATTAGCCTACACCATAAGATTTCTTGTTGTTCGAGGAAATTGGAGATTATAGTAAGTGTCGGGCAAATAGGTTGGGTAGTTAGGTTAATTTCTTATTAGGTTATGTTTCTATTCGTCTTGATGGTATGCACGTTCATTGTTTGTTATTGCTTTGATTATGTTTATAGTATTGCACATGTTCACGCATCATGTTTCTGAAAAGCACGAAAAAGGAATTTCTATGCATGTTTTCATGAAAAGGAAAAGGATAATGTAAATGTATGAATGAATGTAATCTGGTCAAGGAGGTGGCGGTGGTTCAGACATGGCTGCTTGGGGAGCATGTTTTCCCCCCGGTTAGATACGAGGGGCTATCCAATCGCGGGATGTGCCGCTCCTATCTAGCGAGAGTGAGGCCACGGTGACATTATGAAATGAAATGAATAGCGAAAAGGTAGGAAGCATGTTTTATGAACTGCACGCATAGCATGCATTGCATTCACGTAGACTTACTGAGCCTTAAGCTCACGACTTATTTTTATGGTGTAGGTGACCTCTACACAGGTGAGGATGAGATCCCTCCACCCGAGGCATGAACAGTTGAAGAAAGATGGCCCGTGGGAGTGTGCTGGGCAGTCGACGCGTAATTGACCCGTGGGGATGTAGGTATATGATTTGGGGACTTGATATGAAATGTATAGTTTGTCATATTAGGATGTTTGGGTTATTCTGGATAGAAATATGTAAGTGATAGGTGTAGGCTGTGGTAAATATTGTTGAATTGCTATGGATAACGAAACTGTTTTGAATTTACAACTTTCTGGAACTGCTTGGGACTTTCTTTTTAAACAGGAGGAATGTTTGGTTTTTAAATGGATCCATGCAGTTCGTTTTCTTGGAAAATGTGTTTTGTTTACTTATGTCTCGAGTCGTTCTGAGTGAGATTATGGAGGATGTATGAGCGTCAAGAGATTTGATGTTGAACTGTATAATTGAGATGTAGATAAGAAATGATATTGTCAAGATGTGATGAATTGATGAGTTGAGGAATGATAGAAGGTTGAGTGGTTTTATGTAAACTGTTTTTATATGATAAATGAATTTGCTTTAAAGGTTTTCGAGAATGTTTTTAATTGGTTTAGAGGCTTAAAAAGGAAAATTTTATACGGGAAAAATAGGTACAGTTTTAGGGGTGTTACACTGAAGGTCTCCACCGATGACGTCAGCCGGAGGAGTCATTCTTCTAGCTTCAGCCGATCGCAAAACGACAAGTTTTGCTACTGCATCTACCGATGACGTCAGCCGGATGATTCGTTCATCCCGCCTCAGCCGATCACTAGACGACAAGTCTTTTACTCACGCCTTCCGGTAGGTAAAATACTCGACATCACCCGGTTACAAAACGACAATTTACATCCTACATCTTCCGATGGATTTAACACACGACATCCACCGGTGACTAAACGACAAAACTTCTACTACATCATCCGATGGATTTAACACTCGACATCCACCGGTCACTAAACGACAAATTACATTCTACATCATCCGGTGAATTTAACACCCGACATCCACCGGTCACAAAACGTCAAATTTTCTACTTATATCTTCCGATGGCTTCCACTGAAGGCATCTTCCGATAGACAACAGAACAACAACTCAGCATCTGCCAATAGACATCATCTATCAATAGAGAACAGAGCGACATTTCAACTACTCCTTGCTACACAAACACAACTCTGACTACGAAAAGAAATTTACTTACTTCACTGTAACTATTCAGAAACAATTCAAAACATTGCATTACTCAAGGTCCAGTAAGAACCAACATTAAAACTCAACAAAATACTATTATCAGAAAGATCTCAAAGATGTATTCAAAATATTGAAACCACTACTATCATGAAATCTCAACACATTTAAATTGAAACATTGTCAACTAAACCTTCACACCAACAGACATCAGTTAAACCGCCTCATCAGGATACCAAAACGTGGCATGAATGTGCTTCAACAACTTCGTCTATTCCTCAGTAAATTCAGAGAACTCTCCAGTAGTTACCTCAACACCTACATCACAAAACTCATCTATTAGCCTAATGCTAAGCAAGTAAAGCAATAATGAAATGATATGCTGAAACATAAAACCTAAACATGCAGTTTCTACTTTCTCATCTCAGTTGTACATTCGTTCGTTTACTGATCTGATCCTTCGGTTCCCTTGGAAGTGGGATCAATTCTCCCAATGTTATACATCTTCTACTCGATTAAGGGGCGGATGAATTCCCTTAATAGCTATTCTGATCCCTTAGTTCCCTTGGGAGTGGGATCAATTCTCCTAATGTTATACATCCTCTACTCGATTAAGGGGCGGATGAATTCCCTTAATAGCTATTACATTTCAATCTGTACTTGCCTTTCCATGCCACTACATATAAATTCATTTTCGTATTCTTTCAAAAACATGATGCATAACACGCAGAAAATGCTCAAGCATGCATAAACCTACTGTTTTGTGATGTAGGCCCGAAGGCACACACAATACTTCACTTACCTGGATTCCTGGGGAAATGTTTGGTTGCTAACCACTTCGGGTTCTGCTCAAACCTAAAACCGTAGACAGTGTATTAGTTAAACTTCATTCTAAACTATTCAGGAGTCTAAGGAAATTAGTTTGGAAGCTCAGATCTTTGTGCATTCCTGATTCTGCACTTAACCCGAAACTACACTCATTCACAACACTCCCAAAACACATACATTGCACTCCCTCTATTATCTAACCGTCAAGTCATAAGGAAAAATGAAGGAACTCACCTAAGTCGGAGAAATCGAAGGGAGGGCCTCCTAGAGCACTCTGCTGAGCTGAGGAGCTGAGAGTCGAAAAGAATTGGAAAACAGTGGCAGCTACAATCCATTAAATCCAAAAACCTATTCCTTAAATACGTTATCCATTTTAAATTTTCAATTACTCTTATGCCCTTGCCTAGTCATCCATTAACCCCACTTTCACTATTGACATTAAAGTATGTCATTAATTTAGAAAGAAATAAGACTTGGTTCTATAGAACCGGTTGTTACACATACAGATGGTGAAGAGCAGATCATCTTTATTTTATGCATATTTGATGTATCTTATAGTTTGTACAGCAAATTGTATTTTATAATGAGAAATTATACCGTCCGTCTGGTTCATCTACTATAAGCGTTCCTACGTTGAAGTTATCAAACCAGTATGAGTAACAAAATTTAAAACCATTTCTATGAAGAATCTAACAGAAAAGATTAAGATGTACATCGTAATGATGGATATCTTTGTCCGAAACTTCCACGAGAAAATGATTCTCTCGGACAACTATCTTTTTGCCCACGGTACCATATCATGGTCTTCTTTGAAGGCTCAGAGCCTTTAAAGAAACAGGAGGTGGTGGATGCGGCTGCAATGTAGCCTTTTCAACTTTTCTAATAAGCAGATTCATTTCAGCAGGATCAGTGGATCAGTGGACATTTGCGGACGTGAAGAAGAAGGCTCAGATCTCAAGGCAGGCCCAAGTGGGAGATTCCTTAGAAGCAGTAACGACAACAGATTGAGAAGGTCGTTTCACATCACTCCCACCACTACTGCCTGAAGTTTTTTCAACGCTGCTTCCACTTACGACAAAAGAAGCACCACGACTATCGACCGATATTCCAGAGTGAAAGAAGAGGGAAAATCACAGTAAATGGGGTCTAGGTCTAATAGAAGAAACGGGGCAGGGGCAGGGGCACAGAAGACGTGTGGCGGAAGTTGGAATGTTTAAAAGTAGAAAAAGTTCATCTATAAACGGTTTTACGCTTATAGTCGATTAACCGGACGGACGCTTTTAGCTGTGGTAATGTCCTTTTTATAATTAAAGTGAGAAAAAAATTAGAAATTTGGGCAGAGTTTCCTTTGTTTTTGGTCTCCCCCACAGCTAGTATCATCCTGCATATTTGAATATCCAAACAGTTCAAGTATTTTGCCTCAAATATCAATTGCATCCAACAAAAATAAATATAACTAATGTACATTAAATTAATGAATATCCAACTACAAGTACTACAAATTTTCATCATCCAAATACAGTACATCATCAAAGTTTAAAAAAAAAATCTTTGTCTCTGTGCATCGCCCTCTGTCGTCCTCTCTCTGCACGTAATAAAAGAAAGTTAGATTATAATGAGTTGAAATGTAATTAATAATGAGAAAAATAGGTTCAAATATACCTAAGCTTGGGCAGCGTCGTCATCTCCTTGCCCCGGCAACACACCCTCGTCATCTCCACCCCCGGTCAAGATTACCTCATCATCGTCACCATCGGCATCATCACCTCTCCCAAGATCATCGGGATCAAAGGTATGGACCTCCATCCAATCTTGGAAGATCTGTCTAGTCTCTCTGTGGTACTCCATCATATCACTGAGGTACTCCATAATGTTTCCTCGACCAGACGCTGCCTCTGATCGAACAGTCTGCACCTCCGTTCGAACAGACGCCACCTCTGTTTGAACAACCTCCACCTCCGCTCGAACAGTCTCTATCAGCGTCCTAATAGAAGCCATATCCGTGGGAGGCACGATCTGAGGGGGGAGTTGCCCTCGACGAGGGTGTTGAAGCATAGGAGGGGGCCAAACATCATTCCCCTCCGTCCACCTTCCATCGACCTCATGCAGCCCCATCTTCACCAAATGCAGCCTGCTGAATGCATCCGCGGGCCGCTGTGGTATAGTCTGTGCCCCTCGCGGTAACTGAATCTGAAAATGCTCAATAATCTTTTGAATCAAGACAGTGTACGCGAGGTTCTTGGTCCGTGTGCGTGAGATCTCACTAATGTGACTCAGAATCACATAGCCGGGGTCGAAGAAGTTACCGTTATACAATTTCTCCATGACATAGAGACACATGTAGCTAACATGATCTCTGTCCAACGCGCGGTAGAATGGTGTGTGCTATAAGGTTGTGGATGACGCGAGCTTTCACATTCATATCTTTCGCTCCTGGCTTCACGATATTGATGACTCTTATTTTAGAGTCATTTTATACTAATTTTACATAAGGAAATGTATATGAATTGAGTGATTGCAATAATAAATTGATATGGATTTACTATAAATGCTATGTAATGCTGCAGCATTAGTGCTTTGATTGAATTGAATATATTTAATGCAGATTTTCTCTTAAAAGTAGATTTTGTCTCTTTATTTTGAATTGTATAAATTCATAATTGATTGTTATTTTTATAGTGGAAAATTTGAATTCAAATGCTGAGATTTATGGAGAGAAAGTGAAGGCAAGAATCAAGGAAGAGAAATTTGGAAAGAAGAAAAGAGGAGAAGACACATGGCATGCAAAAGAGAAGATTTGGAAGGATGGATGAAACACGTGGATCAAGATCCAATTTGATGAAAGAGAGCTATTCTGGAATAAAAAATAAAAGGGGGACCCACGCAGGAGAGAGAAGAGAGAATATACAATTAAAAAGGAGAGAGAAAAGAAGAAATGGATTTTGCATATTTTTCTTGGAACTTATTATTCAAAAATTCCATAAAAAGAGGGATATTCTGGCGTAACAATTAATTCCAGCGAGAGAGGATTTCAAAAAAAGCAGCCCTGACGCAGCTTGCTGGACAAGAAGCTCTGGAACCAGAGAAGAACCCTAGAGCGCCGTTTCTGGATTTCTCTTCTTCTCCTTCTTCTATTACTTTTATTGCATTATTTTTTATAAACATAATTGTTTTAGTTTATTTTAATTATGCATAGTAGCTAAACTTTTTAATCTTGGTTAGGAGAGAAAGTACTCATTACATGTTTTATGATTGATCTATGAATGCTACGTATTTTTCATTGAATGATTTCTCATGATTTGAACTGCTTAATTCAATTTATGTCGATAGACAATTTTGATTTCACATATTCCTATTGTATCGATAGGTAAATAGGAATTAAAGATGCATGAGAAATTGAATAGATTAAAAGTGTTGCAAAATAGCTAACATTAATCTATTTGGCATTTAAGAATAGGTTCACAAGAAAATTCAGATTAAGTTTTTGTCTTTTTAAAATCGAAAAGAAAATTCTAAAACGAATTTATCTAGGCAATTCGACGGAACCCTAGAAATATAAAAATTCTTGCTGTTCTATGATTAATACTGTAGCATTGCTAGTGCATTTTTGTTTGGAACAATCTTTCGTGATATTCCTCGTCTAATTCAATTCATATCGACAGATAGTTTGATGTTTCATGTTTATATTTTATCGACAGGTAAATATAAATGTTAAGATGCACGATTGATTAATTGGATTAATACGTTACAAAGTAGTTAACGTTAATTCGATTGGCGGTAAGAATAGAGCATATAGAAAATTCAATATTAGTTACATTCATTCAAAGTCGAAGGAAATTCTAATTTGAATTTATCTAGGCAATTCGAAAGAATCCTAGAATTATTTAATTCTTGCTGTTCTTAGACAATGCTGCAGAGCATTACCATAGCATCAGTGTAAAATTCTTGTAACGAAGAAATCGATCCTAGCCAAGGCCTTCTTTTATTATGTTTACCTCGTTTATTCTGATTTACTTTGTTTCATCGCAATTCTGATTTTATTTATATTTATTTTCATCCATCATTTTAATATTTTTATAAGATTTTTATAGCGATTAATTCAATTAACATTATCCTCGTGGGATCGATACTTTACTTACTCATTACTTCGTTAGCGACACGTGTGTAAAATCACTAACAGATATCCACAATATCAGCGTTCCGATAAATCTGTCTAATGAACGCTGTTCCTTCCGCTGTGGCGAGCACGGGACATTTTTCTGGGCATGGTAGTACTTTTCTGCCTCTTCTGCGTGAAAGTCAAGCACCTCATTCACAACCTGTGGCGCCACTTCATACTCATCACCCATTATGTAGGTCTTTATAACTCCCGACTTCGCAGAAAATCTCATGTTCGCATAGAATAAGAGAACCATTTTTTCACAACTGACTCCCCGAATAGTGTAGAGTCCTTGAAGTCCGACCCTGTCAAACATTTCTTTTATCTCTAAGGACTCCCATCCTGAAAATTTTTAATAACAAATGAATGAGACTAGTTCAACGAAATATTGTAGAAACAATTTGTAAGAATAATTGGCTCAACCTGTAAAGTCCACCATCTTCGTCAACGACACCTTTCGGTGTACTATATCCAACTGATATTGTTCTCGATAATGTTGACTGCGAAAGTCCTTCGATTGTGAGGTCGATGAAGCTGGCTGTGACGAGCTGGGAGCCGAGGAGCTGGGTAGTGGCTGTGAGGCCCTTGGAGGTGCCTGTGGAGCATGTGGATGTGGCTCTGAGGCCGTGAAACTGATTGTGGGGCCGGTAATTGTGGCTGTAAGGCCCGTGGAGGTTGAGGTGGCAGTAAGGGCAGTGGAGATGGCTGTGACATCGTTGGCCGCTTCGATGGTCCACCTTGTGACGTCGAATCCTTCTTTCGTTTATAAGCAATTTTATCTGCCATTTTCGTAAAGTCTGCAAATTGGAAAGTTCCAAGATTAGCCACAATAACTCGAACCTTGGCGAAAAATCAGAGCCCGGTGAAACTCGGCCTTCACAGCCATAACCTGGACGGACTCAATATTGGTTTTTCCGTCCGGGTTAAGGCTATTATCACCTGGACGAACGGATTGAAATAGCGTCCGTCCGGGTAATTCTAAAAGGGCGATTTTGACCTAGGGCTCTGATTTTTGCGTTCTAAACGTAAAAATTTAAACTAAATCAATACAAAGGAGTAAGATATTACCTGATGCGTTTTTCGCTTGAGAATCGCACAAGAAATTTGTAGAGCGTCGAGAGAAAACGAATTCCGGCCACTGTGAATACCCAGCCTTGAACGATTATAATCGAGTACCCGGACGGACGGGAAAATATACCGTCCGTCCGGGAAAGTTTTAAGTTAACTCGGATGGACGGGATTTACAGAGTCCGAACGGGCTACGTGGCGACTACGTGGCAGATTTTGATTGAACGAAAAATTGGGGACGGACGCTAATTTTTTTCGTCCGTCCGGGTGTGGGCCAAATTACGTCAGGACGGACGCAATCCATGTCCGTCCGTCCAGCGTGGTTATATTTGACAGATTTTCAAAACGTGATGGTTTGAATTGTTAAAAAATTTTGTTTGTGGTTGGAATCGGAAAATACACGTACTTTGTGGTCATTTTTGGTAATTTCCCTTTCTATAATCACTTGTGGACTTTGATAAAGTGCTCCAGTGTTCAGCTACGAATCAAGTTTTGAATAAGGCGATCGGGTTCTCTCATAGAATCAAGTCGTCCGAACCAGCATTCTGTTTGGTCCGCTTTAAGGTTGTGACCAGTATAACCTTTATTAATTATCAATTGGCCCTTTATGAATGACTCGATAAATAATAATTAACTAACATGATGTTTTTATTGATATAGAAATTTGAAAGTGGATGTATATTTTTCATAAAATTTAATAAAAAAATGGGTAAAATGCAAAAAATGGACTCAACTATCGGTAGAGTGCAAAAAATGGATTGAACTTTTTTTTCGGACAAAAATCGGCTTAAACTATCCAAAATGTCCAAAAAATGGACTCCCGGCAAACCGATATGCCCCCGCGTTCACTTTTCTGAAGGGAGAACGGGTACCCGCGTTCGAGACGCGGCAAACCTGTTTTCCATGGGGTTATTTTTTGCACTAGAGAACCCCCCGCAGAAACTTTTTGAAGGGAGAACGGGTACCCGCGTTCTGCGAACGGGTACCCGTTCTCCCTTCATAAATTTGAACATAAAGAGAAATTTTTATAAATTAATTTTAAAAAATATCAAACGATATTCAATTTACTTGAAATTTTTACCACATATTCAACACATTATTGGAAGGTAATCTGAAAATTTTTGTGATTTTAGAATACTTGTACGATATATTATAAATTTAGATATTTAATTTATAAAAAAAATTATAATAACTCATACAAGTGTTATAAAATTACGAAAATTTTAAGATTATCTCTTCATGATGTGGTAAACATGTGGTAAAAATTTCAAGTAAATTGAATATCGTTTGGTATTTTTTAAAATTAATTTATAAAAATTTCTCTTTATGTTCAAATTTATGAAGGGAGAACGGGTACCCGTTCTAAGAATGCGGGTACCCGTTCTCCCTTCAGAAAAGTGAACGCGGGGGCATATCGGTTTGCCGGGAGTCCATTTTTTGGACATTTTGGATAGTTTAAGCCATTTTTTGTCCGAAAAAAAAGTTCAATCCATTTTTTGCACTCCACCAATAGTTGAGTCCATTTTTTGCATTTTACCATAAAAAAATTGACCAGTAAATATTAAACTACAAGTATTTAATTAAAAAAATTAAAACAACATAACCAAATAGAAGTCTTTAAAATTAAAAAATGGTGAATATGAAATAGGGACTGACCCCTCAATTGGGCAAATCTAGCAAGCTCGACATATATAGTCCTACCTAACACAGACTGAGGAGGGAGGGAGAGAGAGAGAGAGAGAGAGAGAGAGAGAGAGATGGATTCGCCGTTCAAGTCAGACACGCTCAAAGGAAAGGTGGTTCTGATAACAGGAGGTGGATCGGGAATTGGGTTCGAAATATCCTCACAGTTTGGTAAGCATGGAGCTTCTGTTTCTATCATGGGTCGTCGCAGCCATGTCCTCAACTCCGCCGTCTCGGCTCTCCGATCGCTTGGAATTCCGGTATGTTTCTCCGCTGAACTGCTTCTTTTTTAATTTTCCCTTTGGTTTTCCTTTATTTCTTTCTTCTTTTTTCTATTAGTTCACAAAATTCCCACCATCTCCTGTGACTCTGATTTGCCGGCCGCCTACCATTTGATATTCTTTTTAAAGTTTGTTTACTATTGTCTTATTCGTCTTAACAGTTGGCCATGTTTTCCCACGTCGACTAAACCAAAGCACTGTATGAGAGAATTTCTACTCATGAACTAGATTTTAGAGCGATTTATATCTTATCACTTTTTGTTGTGGTATCGGAATTAAATCTGTATGATACGCTAGACGGTGGACAGGTGTTGTCCCACATCAGAACCAAAACAAACGGTATAGTATAAAATACGAGGGAATTTTCTCAATTCTTGAACTAATTTTTGGAGTTAGTTCTACTCTATCATTTCTATCGTGGCCATGCTTGGTTTTTACCCTTTTAATTGGGAATAGCGTCCATGCTTCTTCGGTCTAAATTAATCTTATAAATTATCTGTCTATTTTATGAAATGCTGTCAGCTGTTCTCGCTGAACTTAGAACGCATGATGTTTGGTGATAATATTGCGTTTAAGTTTGTAGCATTTGGTCCTTTTTGCAGGCTGTCGGCTTTGAGGGTGATGTCCGCAAGCAGGAGGATGCCAGAAGAGTAGTGGAATTGACTTTCAAGCATTTTGGGCGCCTCGACATTCTTGTCAATGCTGCTGCCGGAAATTTTCTCACCGCAGCAGAGGATTTGTCTCCTAATGGATTTCGAACAGGTCTGAGCCACAAGAATTTTTTGTCAAAATGCTTTCATTTCGTTCCTTATGATGAAAGATGACGATTTGAAACTGGAAAGGAAGTGATGATTGCATAAGATTTTAACAATTTTCACTTTTTAAAATATTCTCTGCTCAAAAATTCTTAGAACATGATCTCCCGGGCTTTCACTGATATCATCTTGCTAATTTATGGGAGACAAATTGAAATTTTCTGTCAAAATGCTGCAGTTATGGACATTGATTCGGTTGGCACATTCACAATGTGTCATGAAGCACTCAAGTATCTGAAGAAAGGAGGAGAAGGAAGGAAAAACTCAGGCGGTGGGCTAATACTAAACATAAGCGCCACATTGCATTATACAGCTTCTTGGTATCAGATCCATGTATCTGCAGCAAAGGTCAGTTACTTTTGTGTTTTGGGAGGAACAGAGTTAATGAATTTTTAGGGTCACGTGTGGGTTTGTTTTGTACCAGGCGGCTGTTGACGCAACAACCAGAAATTTGGCCCTGGAGTGGGGCACTGACTATGACATCAGAGTCAATGGAATTGCACCAGGACCCATTGGCGAGACTCCTGGTTTGAGCAAACTTGCACCTGAGGAGATAAAGAGCAAAGCTAATGATTATTTACCTCTTTTCAGAGTGGGTGAGAAATGGGATATTGCCATGGCTGCCCTCTACCTTGCTTCTGATGCAGGTTGTTACTTTTTTTTTGGCTCCCATACTGTCATTTTTAGATCTTATTATTAGATGAGCTGATTAGTTTTTACTTGATAATCATTGTGTTATTTGATTTTGAAGGAAAGTACGTCAATGGAATGATCATGATCGTCGACGGTGGGCTTTGGTTGAGCCGGCCTCGCCATCTGCCGAAGGAGGAGGTCAAGAAGCATTCTCGAGTGGTAGAGAAAAGGTCGAGACAAGAGACGGTTGGTGTTCCAAAGAGCAAGCTGTAAAAGAGCAATCTACAAAACCACAGTTGATGGCTGCAATGCTTTTGATACAAAATAATAGCGCCAAATTCTTCATTTGGGACATCTGTTGACAAAGCTTTGTTATTGAACCATAATTATTTGATCAATCATATAAAAAGTAATGTATTATCTACAACAAATCACCTTCCAACGACACATTCTCGGCAAACATGAAGAGTAGATAGATGATCCTAACAAGTGTAGCCCCGAGGCAAAGCCTGTGCCATGATTGTAAGCAGCCGTCACAAAAGCTTTTCATCTGGAAAGCCTGAGCTTGTGCCTAAGCTGGAGCCATCACCTAAACAAAACCAGACTCTTCAATAGTAAGGATATAGCCAGCACAATCAAAGTCAAAGGGAGTATCTCCCGGATTATGGCTGCATTTGGTATTCCTTTTACAAGGCATCAAGAGTTTGGTAACCAAAATAATAAGAGTATTTCCTTAAATAAAAGATACAACCATTTTGAGTTGGAAAATGTACCTTTTACGATATGTTTTTCTAATAATCTAAAACGCTGTTACAAAATAAATTTATTTTCCACTTCTATAGTTTTGAACTCATTTTATTTTTCGCCCAATTATAAAGTATTTTTATATAATTTATCAAACTATTAAAATTGATAAATCACTTTCAAAAAGGTAATTTAAGTTAACAATTGCTCAAGCCGTCTAAGCAATGTTGCAGCCATGTCCAGTGTCCTTCAACATCGATGGAGCGGTGCTGGGTATACATCTGGTAGTTGGTATCTCAATCTATCGTTGTGAGGTAGTGGCCCCTCCTGTCAAATGATCAACTCAAACAATTATCATCAAGTACCTTCCCATTCTTGCTGCTTTAAATAAAAATCAGATGTGCTATAAGAAACAAACCTGTTCTAAGTTTATCTGGAATGGCTTAACAAAATCCTCAAACATAATTGGACTCAGTCTCTTCATTTTTTCTTCAACTTCCTATCAAAGCAATTGCAAGTTTGTAAGCATACAAAACACAAAGAAAACATGCTTTGGCAAAAAAAAAACTTTTTAAATAGATGTAATTTCATATGCATGAATTGTTAATCTCTAAAATTCAACTTCGACTATGTTCTGCAAAGTCGACCTAGTTTTGAAAAATCGACTTCGTTCAGCAAAGTAGATTTTTTTTACTGTTTATCTTTGCCAATTGCTTAGTTATGCAGTTGACTCTGTCTGTCTCATATCTCTCCAACCATTCTTCTCTGGTCATGATTTTTCTCTAAGCATAGATTGTAAGCTTTGGTCAATATATCACTGCTTAGCAAGCAGTGATATTGTTTTCAAACAAGTGGAAATAAAATTATCCAACTCCATTAAAAAGAGAACCCGATGTGCAAAATCTGCAAAGTGATTAACCAACCATATGGATTACTGTTGAGAAGCTGAATGTATAAAACTCCCTGGAATGGTCTCTTTCTGTTAAATTATATCTGAAGAGCAAACAAAAAATGGAGGATAGAACAGTAATACTTGTGACTTAGGTCACACCTACCCAAAAAGTTGAATCTTATTCACACGCTACATACAACATGCCTTCCCAACCACGGATATTAGCTGGAGAAATTGATTTTCCCTAACAAATATTACGAAAGTAGTGTGACATTGTACCAACATCCGCTGCTCTTGTACGATCTGATACTCTGGGTAAGGATTTAGTGCATGAATTGTTTATTCAGGTGCATCCAATCATAAGGAAGAATAAAGAATCTACAATCTTTATTATGAACCTTAGTTCATCGACCAAAATTAAAGCTGATGGTACTCTCTTAACTAACAATGTACCAGTGATGTTAAATTTTCTGATGATGGTACTCTTTTTCAGATCTTACATACACCTAACATGACTAACAATCTGCTATCAATTAGTAACATGACTTGTCTGATAAGCAATTGTTCTTTGCTTTGTTACTCTCACTTGTAAATTTCTGAACCTAAATTATGAAGATGATTGGTGTTGCTAAAGAAGAACCTGGACTTTCATATCTAAATTTACTTAATAAAACTACTATAGCTCCAATTCCTAATAAGATGGCATTTTTTACCTATTAGAGTTTTTTGACGTAAATCTTGATATTCGACTTCATTTTTATTTTTCATATTCATTTGGTCATTGTCATTGGTGTTGTCCTTGGGAAATTATTGGACAGAGTAAAGCCTCAACTTGATAGAATAATTCAAAATTGGTAGTGATGTTATTCATGTTTCTCATCTCCCGTTTGTTGATGACATTATTTTCTTTACTATTGAGGAGGAATTTAAAATCCAAATTTTGGTGAATGTGGTAAAAAAATTAGGATTACACTATTCTCAAGCTAAACTTTAGCAAACGTGAGATCATGAGAATCAATGTTAATAAAAGTAGTATTGATAGATTTGCCATTATGACTAATTACAGAAAAGGTTTATGGTGACTTTCCTATTTGGGTCTTCCTCTTGTTGGTAATCTCTTTTTCTATTGTTTTTGGAAACTAGTTGTTAAGAAACGTTTAGATGGTTAGAAAATAATGCTACTTCTCAAAAGGCGTAGGAGTTATTTTGATTCATGTAGTGCTTTATAGAATTCTACCGAATAAAATGGTTACACTTTTTGTAGGAAGGAAGTGATTGATCGTCCATTTGATTCATTAAGAGTTTTTTTTTTTAATAAAAAATGAAGTATATTGAAAAGAGAAGAATACAAAAGATGACAAGCGACAACCTTTCCAAGAGAAAGAGAGAGAAACACTTGCTTTGTCTTAAGAACTCGGAGTTATATGTCTACTTAGTAATAGTAAAATTAATATTCCGTTTTTAGACATATATTCACTCTTACAAACATTAGTAAAGAAACTTTGAATGTCTAAATGCATCCACAATGTCTAATTGAAAAGAGATAAAAATGAAATCAAATACCTCTAATAAGCTCACAATTAATTACAATGTGAGTGTATTTTTTCACTTGAGCTTTGCAGAACAAACAACAACGTAGGGAGAAAGCCAAAAAGAGTTTCTCATTAAGAGTTTATTATCAATCCTAATTTACAAGGGCCTTGGGATTAGCAACTCTTAGCTTAGGAACAAAGCTTTGTTGGCAAAATGACTGCAGAGATTCTCTTTGAAGACTGATTCTTTGTGGCATGCAATGATTAAGAGCAAACATGGTATCACGACTTTTGGTTGGGCAACTAATCTTGCTAATCGAGTCTCATTTCCAATCCTTAGAAACATATTTCACTATATTTTTTAACTTTTCAAGATTGCATTGTCTTTAAGGTGAGGAATGAAACTTTGGTTTGATTAATGGAATATAGATGGATTGGAGACGCTCCCTTTCATGCTCGTATTCCAGGCATTTATTGCCTATCACATCATAAAAATTATTCTCTTGCATCTCTTTTCAACATAGATGGATCTCACAATCCATGGTATATCTTATTTATGAGAGAGATTACTATCTCAAAGTTAGTCGAACTTCTCAATTTTCATGCGACTATCTTTTTTCTCTCCAAAAACAAATATTGCAGACACCAAAAGATGACTTTATGATTCTTCAACTAACTTTTCTTGTTGATCTTTCTTCTCTCAGCTTACTTCTACTTCTTCCCGGACTCTCTCTTTTTCAGACTTTATTTGAAAAAAAAGAGTACCATCGAAAATCTAAGTGTTTGTTTGCATTCTTGTAAATGAAAAATTGTATACTTGTAATAAAATTCATAAGAGAAATCCCTTCTTGGCCATCTCTTCGCATTGTTGTCCTTTCTGTAAGGAACAAGAGAAAACTAACGTTCACATTATGATTAATTGTTAGCTTATTAGAAGCATTTAGATGGACCTTCTCACTCTCTTCAATCAAACTATGGGGTAAATTTTGACATTCAAAGTTTTCTTACCGATATTTTTAATAGGGGCAAAAAGGTTTAAAAATATGAAACTAATCTTGAGATTGGACGTTTTTGCAAGTTTTTGGATTAGCTGACTACATCACAGTACTATTTTATTATCTTTGATGACAAATAGCCACTTGTCAATTCAATATTGCTAAATGGTCATAATATTCTAAGTTTTCTAAAATTTATCTTTTTAGTTTATTTTCTCTAATTGCAGAGAAATTATTTTAAATTAATTGCTTATTTTTTTTCTTGAGAATGACTCTTTCCCTCTTCTTTTGTATCTTCCTTCTTCAATATACTCATTTCTTATAAAGCAAATTACTAAACTAGACATAACATATGCATTAAGCTTGGTAAGAAAATTTATAATTAGTCTACTCACACGTCAACACATTGTAAAAAGAACCCTCCTATGTTTAAAAGATATCCAAGAAAGGACTTCTCTTCTCAAAGAATAGACATCGGGCTAAGAATGAGCATATGGAGTTAGAAGCCAACAGATACGCAGATGGGAGAGAATGTCCAATATTTTGTAAATCTACCACTAAATATTATATATATAACATACTTATATGGAAAAGATAAGAATGAGTATAAAAATCAAGTTTAAAAGCAGAATACCAACCACTAGCACTAGAAATATTTGAAGTCATTTGGATCAAGAAATTATTACAAAAACTAAAAGATCAAATCCAGGGTATGATACTATTGAGTAATAATAAGTCAGCTACAGTCGTAGCACATATTTCTAGTCATCGTACCAAATATACAGAAATTGATAGACACTTCAACAAGGAGAAGATATCAAAATGGCACAATATACAACAATAACTCTAATGTTTCCTCAAATACTCTCAAACTGAACATTGGTTCTATCATTGACAAGCTTATGTTATGGTTCCCCATCGCACTTCACTCGATGACACTTCACTCAATCTTTTTTCCAGTCAGAATCCTCTACCGGTCAGAGCTCTTGGTTAAAGGACTTCTTCTCACAAAAAAGAGATGCAGGGTTCAAATCCCTTCATGGTGAAATTATTGAAGATTAAACCCTATTGCTGGAGTATGGGACCTAACCATATTATGGCTCTTCGATCGAGGGTTCTAACTGGAAAGAAGGTCGAGTGAAGTACGACGGGGAACCATAACAACTTACAATGAGAGACATTTTCAAATCAACTTTAAAGAGGAGAGTCCAGGAAAGTGAACTAAATTCTGAATCAAATCGATAACAGTTACCCCTCCTATCTAGGGAACTAATCAAATTCAAAATAGAAGGAATACTTTTTCATTTACAGCTTTTATAGTTCTTTAATTTTCTATGGTTTGTAAGTTATCACTAATTAAGGAATTATTTAGTTTAGAATTGCTTACAAATATGTACCTTACATTGATGTACATACAACGGACTCATCACTTTTTCTAAACTGATATATCTGTTCATGTCAATTAGCACAATCTTAGGAGTTTAATTTTAGTAATTAATCAAGGAGTTAAATAGTTACTTTACTCTATATATTAGCAGTGCGTATCCTCTATATGGTATTAATAATTTCTACAAAAGAATGTTGATGACATATCAGATAAATAATAATAAAACACAAAGAAGTTCGGGTCTTTTGGCATACCAATCCAGTAATCCTAGACTTTTCCAACAATTCTTCTGTAAGCATGTCTAGTATATGCCTGTTGGCCCTCAAACCATTT
Source organism: Begonia masoniana (assembly GCA_022432975.1). Lineage (NCBI taxonomy): Eukaryota > Viridiplantae > Streptophyta > Magnoliopsida > Cucurbitales > Begoniaceae > Begonia > Begonia masoniana. The sequence goes on along the minus strand of CM039513.1, from coordinate 25,203,681 downwards.
ATAGCCAATTCTTCCGTCTCTTCAATGTACTGCAAATTCCATTAGTTACGCAAACGAATCATATAAAAGTGAGTACAGAAAAAAAAGACAGTATCAAATCCAGTTCAAAGAAATTTAGTTTCGTATCAGCAAACATACTGGTATACTTCAAAAATCTTACGTCTATCCCTCAACTCTTTCCCTAGACTTTCTACACTCAGGTTGCGACAGTAGAAAGCTAATAATGCGCATAAAGATAAACCAATAATGATATTATGCTCCAGAATATACAAACTTCCACTAGAATTATCTGTACACAAATTAAATTTAGTTTTCTTTTGTATATATCACCTACACGCTGGAAATGACATGATCACATAATCAAAATGTTCCGCGAGCATGTTTAGGAGCATTATCACCTTTCAGAGTCCTAGTGATGTTGCAAAATTATACGACAGAACAGAAAAAGACAATTGAACTTACCCTAGTCAACTCTCGAGAAAATAGCTCAGACACTTCAATCGTCATATTGGCAGGAATCACATTCGGATCATCCCACTGACACAATTATAGTGGATCAAAAAATGCATCAAATGATTGAGGATATTAAATCAACCACACACAAGTGTGAAAAAATACCATTTTCATACATATTTACAGCATTGGAAAGAAGCAATACCCTATATCTTATCAATTCACCATCAGGATTATCTGGTCGATCCATCAATCCAATCTTCTTGGTTAATGCAGTAAGTCCCAGTCTCCGATTTTGAGGACTAATGACCATCTCCCTAGCAATCTGAAAAGAAAAGCAATGGATGGATAGTGAAACCTGCTTAGTCATGTATAGATTTCTAATTCCACAAGGTCTAGGGAATACTTAAAGTAGTCACCAATCCATATATCTTAAAAACAATAATTAACACAGTTATCATAGTAAATTTTAGAAGTCCTAACGCTTGTGTAGAAAGAGAAGACAGTTACATAACAAAATATGTATCCATAGGAAGTGCATATAACTCCTTCATTTTGGAACATACAATTAAAAACGATTGGTTCGAAATTTGGTAGAGGGACCATAACTAGCAAGCATCTTTTCATCAGCCAATGATCAGCATATGTTCAGAAGTGTAACAGCAGTTACCTTTGTTATTTTCTCTAGATCATCACTTCCTCCATCAGTAATTTCATCCCCAAACACAATACGCTCTGCACAACGACCACCATGTGCGACTACCATTTGCATTTTCATAAAACCAAAGGTAGTATATCCTTGGTTAACCATGTCTTCTCGAGGATAGAATACTGATATTGCTGTTTCCTACTCTTAATGAGAAATAAATAAAAGGGTAATTATCAATTTGAACCCTGTACTATACACGTTTTTTCAATTCGGCCCCTGTACTAAAAAAACCGGCAAACCGAACCCTGTACTTTGATTCTGTTATCAATTTTGACTTTCTATCAATAATTTCATTAAACCTTCATTGAAAAAACTAACAAACGATCTTAGATTCAGTTGAAATTTTTATCACATGTTCACTACTTAATGAGAAGATAATCTGAAAATTTTCGTGATTTTCTAATACATGTACGATTTATTAAAATTTTATTTTAGTATTTTATAAAAATATTATAATAAATCATACAAATTTTAGAAAATTACGAAACTTTTTCTATTATCTTCCCATGATAGGTTGAACATGTGAAAAAGTTTTCAAATAAATCAAATATTGTTTATTATTTTTTAAAAAATTAATTTATAAAGTAAATAAGAAAATGAGATTAATTTAAACAAATACCAAACGATATTGGATTTATTTGAAACTTTTTCTAGATGTTCCCATATTATGAGTAGATAATAAAAAAATTTGCGTAATTGTTTAAAACTCGTATGATTTATTATAATATTTTTAAACAATAATAAAATAAAATTATAATAAATCGTAGATGTGTTAAAAAATCACAACAATTTCCAGATTATCTTCTCATTAAGCAATAAACATGTGGTAAAAATTTCAACTGAATCTAAGATCGTTTGGTAGTTTTTTCAATAAGGGTTTTATGAAATTGTTGATAAAAGGTCAAAACTGATAACAGAATCAAAGTACAGGGTTCGGTTTGCCGGTTTTTTTAGTACAGGGGCCGAATTAAAAAAACGTGTATAGTACAGGGTTCAAATCGATAATTTCCCTAAATAAAAATACCATCGGACAAAGAAAACTAGTTCAAGATTTTTGGTAGAATCCAGCCTATTTTTTGTTTTATAAAACATACAAAAAACTGTACCTTGCCTCCAGGCAGAAGCTGAGAAAATGCATGCCAGTCAAAACAAGGAAACAGATGAGCTAATAGTATGTGACCAGCTTCATGTACAGCCAGAAGTTTCCTCTTTTCAAATGACACCTATTACATAAACCATGAAAGATAAAAAAAAAAGGCCAAATATGATCACACAGTATCCATCTCCAGGCCACTTATACAGAAAAAAAGACGTACTCTTTCTTCACACTTCTGTTGCTCTTCCTCAGTGAGAAGCACACCCATACCCTCAAGTAATTGTTTATCTAACACATCAACAATATCTTGCTGGTAAATTTTAGAATGTCCTTTTCTTACCTGTAATGAAAAAAGAAAAAATGCATCTCAGAGTTTGATACTAATCAAAAATTAGGGTCACTAGTGTGAAAAAAGAACTATAGGGTAACAACTTAATATTTAAGCACCATGTCTGTTTGGTGGTTAACCACATTTGTTACAAACAAATATAAAAGAATTAATTTCCGCTTGGAATAAAAAGTTACGGGAAGAAATTTTCCTTGTTCCAATTTCAATCAAGAAAACAGACTTTAAGAGAAAAAATTAATCCAGGAGATAAGGAACAAAAATATGATACAGGGAGTGCAGTTTGGAGTATTCTCAAAGTAATCAACCCAGTTTCATACCTCATCCAAGCATAACTTGTGGAAAATACATGATTATCACAAATTTGTATTTAATTACCGTTGATGGAAGTGATCAAGAAGAGGACTGAAAAAAAAAATGGCAAATGCCATGTAGTTCAGAGTATTCTCAAAGTAATCAAGCCATCCAATAAACTAGATCTCATTTAAGTATATCCTGTGGAAAATACATGATTTGTATTTATTTTGCTATTGGAATTGTCAATTTAATATTCTTTGCATTTCCATCTTTTAAAAGTTTCTCTGCCTTTTTTTGGATAAGTATTTTTTTCCTTTGTTTGGAATTATCATTCTTTATTACATTTTGTTTCTTTTATATAAAAATGTACCTTTGGATATCGTTGTATGTTTAACCAGGATTAGTTTGTGAATGTAACAGAAAGCATGTTTCTAATGCAAGATACACCAAACAAATGCTCTCAGTAACACAACAAAAATATACTCATGAATAGGAATATAACAACAACACCACTTCACATTCCAAACCCTGTCACGGGCAATGCAGTAACATCATTCGAGCTATCCATTATAAAGCATGACAAGCAAAATGCTTCACGCTGGCGACATTTAGTTTGTCTTTTATTCTGTTTATTTTCTCAATTCATTGCCCGTGAAATCAATGTCATTTCAGATATTTAGAAATATTTGAAAAAATAAATTATTTTCCTTCATCATACTAATTAATAGTGTACGTTTAGAAATGGATAAACTACACTTTCTTAAATCATAGTTGTCCTATGGCCATATTGTGAAGTAAATGAAAAAATATTTCTAAGGTGACTGATCATAGTATTTTTTTATTTTGATTGGACCATCTCATAATATCCTTTTACATTACAGAGCAGTAATGGAAAGATATAATGTTTGCTAATACTAATGTAAAGGACCGTTGCTTCCTTCAAAAATAAATAAATAAATCCAACTTACCGACATTATCGCTGCCTCATTAACAAGATTCCGAATATCTGCTCCAGAAAAACCAACTGTTCGGAAAACAAGCTATAAAATAAAAATTGAGATGTCCGTCAGCTAAGACTGAATATGCTCCACAAAGACAAGCATGTCTCTAAAGGACAACTAACAAAAAATACAAGTACAAAAATGGAAGCAAACAACCTTTCCAAAATCCACATCCTCTCCAAGTAGTTTTCCTGAGCTGTGCACACCAAAAATTTCCACCCTCTGCTTGGCATCAGGTAAACCTATGTACAATCGACGGTCAATACGTCCAGCACGGACAAATTCGAGGTCCAACTCATCTGGCCTATTGGTTGCACAGATGAAGATTACAGCTTGTCTGAGTGAAAACCGATCAACACCTGTTTTCTCCTTCCTATCAGTAACCATATAAATATATTTAATTAAGGAGACAAGTATTTAGAAATTGAAGCCAAGAGACAGAAAATTCTCGTTGAGGAATGCTGTAAAAAAATTCAAGCAATAAATACAAACCACCACATGAGACTTGTCAACAAGCAGCTGACAAAAACACAGGACACTAGGTTTTCTGTATTATACTTACTCGCCATCAAGTTGGGCAATGAGCGCCTCAAAAGTTGCCCTTCTACGAGGATCCTTTCTAGCATGCCTTCCAGCAATAGCATCAATTTCATCCACAAACACAAAAGAAGGAGCCTGTAAATAGAAGTGAAAATTGATCATCTTACACCATCTGAGTATAGGACAATCAGTCAAGATATTAATGATAATACAAATGAAAGATAAAAATAAATTAATATGAGAGAGACCAATACATAGAATAATTCTGGCCAAATTCTTCAAAGAATATTTGGAGAAAATGACAAGAAGAATATCTAAGGCAGCCACATCTGGCTGTCTAACACTACTACCTCAATAGTGGTGGCAATATCCTTAGCAAAGATGTGGCAGACAGAGAGGAAGCGGTTAAGAAAATCGATAATACATTTGCTGATTCAACTCTCCACCAAAAAGAAAGATTCAACAATTTGCAGAAAGAATGTACTATACATTACAAGGTATTAAGATTATAAATTACTCACAGATACCACTCTTCCAGATGATTTCTCACTTAGTTAACTAATTTGATTAGTATGTTTATGGAGAGATAAAAAAAGGGAAACTTACATTCCTTCTTGCAATAGAAAACATCTCATTAATCCTTGCTGCACCGCTTTTCTCACTATCAGTGAACTCTGCTCCAGAAGCAAACACAAAAGGCAGTCCACTTTGTTTTGAAAGTGCCCTTGCAAACAGTGTTTTTCCAGTACCAGGAGGTCCCGAAAGAAGAACGCCCTGTCACCAAACCTTCCTCCGATTACTCATATGAATCTTGGCACAGCAAGAAAAAGACTTCACCAGACCCTCTAAGAGAAAAATAAAAGAAATATGAATGAAAAATAAATCTACCCTGACAAATTTCACCCCCCTTTCATAGTACTGCATAGGGTTTCTCATATAAATCATCAGCTCATCGAGAAGGTCCCATACATCACCACCCAATATCACTTCCTTGTACATCGACTTTGTTTCACCAATATCTCCAACTGGCTAAATTTATTCAAAGAGTGACACAAAAATATCATAATTAAAGGTTAGCACTAGAAATAAGATAAAAAGTAATACATATAGTCAACCGAATTTATACCAATATAAAATTTTCTGCATAAGCCATGTCAAAAAGCTGATTATATTTCTTGTAAAGAAAGCGCTCCGTAGTGATAAATAGAAGCATCACAGACTCCCTTATAAGCCACAGAATTAATAATCCAGGCAGAAATGCAATCAACACTTTAAGAAAATAATGTATATGCCGCTTTTGCAGCAGATCTACTTCAACTCCAGAGCTTGTTATAATCTCAAACAAGTGAGGATCGAGGGGAATATCAACCTATCCAACCAAAAATGTCATTTTTATATTTTAATCTGATGAGAAAAATGTGAGAGTACAATCAATAACAAAATGAACATTAACTTACAATATACTCCAGCGGGAAACCTTCTTTCATTGTAACATATACTCTTTTTAAATCTTCAGTAAATACTACAGCAGCAACCTGTTTTAAGATAATTCACTATCAGGTATTCCATCATAAGCCAGCTAAATGCATAACCAACAAATTTCAAGTTATTTACGAGAGCAACTGGTGTTTAGAAAATTCTCTTAGGAAATAACATGTCAAATTGAAATATCCGAATTCCATCTCAAAACTAATTCATAATAATATATTAGAACCAATGGAAGACTAGCTGATTTTTCTGCTCCCTCATAAGACTTAATTTTGCATTAATACTAATAATTAGGCAAAATGTTTTCTGCATATGTCTAGGACTGTTATCTAAATATCAGATAATTTTGAGGTGTTGTGCATGCAGAAATTTTAGCAATTTGGATCAACGCCATCAACGCCACCTTTATATATAGCTGCTATATACAGCAAACTTAACGAAAAGTTCAAAACAAACAGAGAAAAACACCATTCTACCTCAGAGCTATCAAGTTTGTCAAGAAAATATGTATAAGGAAGTTTAGGACGATAACGCCACCATCTCTTTGATATCCATAGCGCCCTAGGCCCCAATGGGTTTGCTTTCTTTTCAACCACATCCTTTCGAAGACTGTTTTCAACCTCTTTCATGTCAAATTCGACAACATATTTAGCACTTGCAGTCTCAAATTCTTCAGATAGCTTTTCCTTTCTAAGGATCTCATTCCAATCTTTAAGCCTTTCGCGCCAAGTTCCTCCATTTTGGGCAACAGTATCTGCCAATCAAGGGTTAATATGAGGCTGAAATTAGCCAAAAAGCTAAGTGCATTAAAACATTCAACAGATAAATTTAATGTCAAAAAGGCCAACTACACCTTAGCTTTTTACTATTTTATGTCGTTCTTTTTCCAGCAAGACACAGGTTGTTTTTAAAATGTTCACGGCCTTAAAGTTGCAGGAATAACATATTTGCAGAGCTTTACAAGATCTATAAAGTGATATACAACACCTATAATTTTGGGTAGTCTCTCATTAATAAAGTTTTGCCTGAGTAAAAAACATGAATAGACTACAAAAATCTACACCCAAAACACATTGTCATTCCAACTTAGTACAGCAACATTTTCAATCCAACTTCACGACTCTCCCTTGATAAAGAACAAAAGAAATAACCCCATAAAATCAGACAGAGTGATTACCTTTACTACACGTCTTAATTATACAAAACATTCATTTCTTTATTCAAGGCAGTGAGTATCAAAACAAACTATCTAAAGTGTTTCCTCATATAACTGATGGGAGAAACACATACTACCATATGATATTAACAAGTCATAACCGCCATTGTAGAAACCAAAATTGCACCCAAGAGAGGATGAAGAAATATACTGATATTAATCAGGCAAACCAAAAATTCTAACTTTGAAGTTGCCTATACCAAGGCTTCAATTGATAATGGACTCCCATCAAATAAAATGGGGTTTACTAATCGATAACGAACTCCCATCAAACAAAATGGGGTTTACCATCGTCTTCATTTCCTTCCTAAAAGAAATCTCTTGGTAACACAGACTGCCAAAAAGAACAAGACAATGGGTTCCCATCAAGTGGGAGACCCAAATATGTTAAGGGCAACATTCCATTCGTGCGTGTAGTCACATCTATCATGTGTTCATAAATCTTAATGGCCAATATGTTGTTTTTACTGAGATTTAACTTGAGACCTAGTAATAATTCAAAACTTTTGCTATATCCATCGAACTTTGTATCTTAGTTACATCATCAATAGAGAACAAAATAGTATCCTCAGTAATGGATCTATTTGATTCCTTCAATTAAAATTGAGAACTTTACCACTGTCCAACATCTTTCTTAGCACATCACTGATAAAAAGAAATAAGAAGTACGGAAGTGGATCTCCTCGTCTGAGCCCTCTTGTAGCTTGAAATTTACCACTAGGGCGACCAATTGTTTTCAATGTCTTTAAATTAAAGAAAGATGTCAGAAGGTGCTAGAAGGCCTAAATGATGAGCAAAATGACTTATTTCTAGATAAAGTTTTGGGCAACAGAAAAGTGTGGAATCATGCAGAAATTTTAGTTTTATGAAGTGGCAAACCAGAAGAAGAGGCAATCTAGGAACAACGAAAGGATATACGAATATGTTTTCCATCTAATGCCCTTGAAGACAAAGTCGATTTTGAAGGGGAAGTAATGTTGCAAGAGAAATAGAAGGCACCATTTACCTATGCTAGATTTCCTAAATAAGTAGTAGTTGTAGTTAGTATTACTTGAAGTGATTATTGTAATTGTTAGGTAATTGATGAACTGAAGTTAGTAGTTAAAAGGGAGGGGAAAAGAATTAGGAAGTTACCGAGTATTATGTAAGGAGAATATAAGGAGATTTCAGGATCTCGAAAGACTGGGGAGTGTGTGAGCGAGTATCCTAATTATAGAGAGGAAACTCAATAACTTTTTCTATGAATTTCTTGAATAAAATGAAGTTCATTTCATAGGGTTCATAACGGACACAATTTTTAACAATATGAGTTACCATCTGAAAAACAATTTAAAAATCATCAGGAAATTCTGTTCAAAACAGAATTTGCAGTAAGGATATATTTATCATGGGAAATAGAGCAGAGGAAATAAAAAATGAGAGAGAAAGAGAAAGAAGATAAGAATGTTAATTTAAGGTTCATAAACTGATCCATTAGTGCACAAGAATTATGTGTAGTTAATACCTGAAAAGCCCAAATCTTCCTTGATCTCCTTTTTTCCTGATGAATTTAATTTTCCATTACTGTCAATAATTCGTTTAACATTGTCCTCAACATGCTCAAAGTCATCATCCCATGCATTTTCTCCAACGTAAGAACTGTCATGAACTAGGGTTCCATCAGGTCCTTCAGTAAATTTCTTTATTTTCAGGCCCTTTGGCATTGTCTTCCTCCACATTCCTTTCTTAAACCTGGAATAATCTAAAACATCCATAGTTAAACATCATGTTCACATAGAAAATTTAGCCAATCCATACCCAGGGCTGTATAATTGGACAGTGCAACTGCTGTATATTTCCCTCTTTTAAATATCAGTTTATTTATGATAAGAAACAAAATATGTATTGAAAGTGTAAAAAATGTACACAAAGGAAGGATACAATATTACTTTTATTTTTTTCCTTTCATTTTGATGACCATGTGAACTGCATATTTTTGGTCTAGAAAATAAAGAGTTCTTTGGATGTAGAGGATAACAATTCTCCCTAAGCAAAAGAAAGAAAATTATAACTCGATCTTGCAATGCATTTCACAAATGGTCAATATTTAAAGGCTGAGAAATCAAACTCTTTCACATTAGTGCTCCTTTATTAGAAATCATATATGAATACAATACATGATTGATCATTCACGCCAATATTTCTTCTGAAGTTGTGATACACGTTTATACAATGTTTTTGATACAAACAAAGGAAGCCCAAAAATTAAATATTCGATCAAAAATTTTCCAAACATGGATAAAGACCCATTAAAGGAAGATGATTCCTTTGAAAGTATAAAAGAAGAGTTTTTAATTACGAACCAAGATGCAACCAAACTAAAAATCAAAAATCATGAACCATTTCAAGATATGGAAGGAAGCCATGAAGGAAAGCTCAAAACTCGAATTTTTTCATTTTTTTTACGTTTTAAGGTTTCTATATTTTGTATTTTGATCTTTATTAGGGTTTACCATATTTTGGAGATATTTTAGACTATTTACTATTTTTTTAAGGTTTATTTGTATTCTATTTAAACACAATGATTGTAGCCCTGCGGGAACAATTATGAGGAAATAAACTTTGAGTTTTTTAGAGAGTTTTCTCTTGGGAGCCAAAACTTGAAATATCAAATTGATAGCTTTGGTTCTAAGCACAAATTTGGTTACAAGTCAAGCTTCTTTTACTTGATAACTTTGGTTCTATCGGCAAAGTTCGATCGTTGTCAACTTCTTTTTTGCTTGATTTAAAGGTATTCTTGAATTTCTATTCTGCGTTGTTGAAGGGTCTCGGGTTTGATATACCTGTAGTTCTCATCAGTTTCTCAGAAAGAAAACAATTAATTTTCCCAAAAACAAAAGATATATTGATGACGGAGAATAATGATGCATTGCAATATTTTGCACATGTTGACTTGCCTACAAATTTGATTATGGTTAATTTTAAATTCCCCCAAGTAAAAGAGATATTTTCTATACATTTATCTTCACATTTAATATATCGTCAATATGAAATCTACAAACTCTTGGTAGAGTTTGGTGAAGTTTTTCAACAACTCAAGGAGTTGTCACCAATAAAAAGTTAAGATCACCATATTGTGTTACAACCATCGAAACTATAGTTGTTCAATCATGCAAGCATCATCATCATGAAATAGAGAGACAATGTGAAGCAATGTTGAAACAGGGCATCATTGTACCTAGCACATCACTTTTTTCATCTCTAGTTTTGTTGGTAAAGAAACATAACGGGACTTTGTATTTTGGTGTGGATTATCAAGCATTACATGCAAAAACTGGGAAGGATAAATTTTCAAATCAAATCATTGATGAGATGTTAAAGGAGTCACACTTGACCTTTGTTCAGGTTTTGTCAGATTCAAATGGATCTACAAAGCATTGAAAAACGGTTTTTCAAACTCATCATGCACATTTTGAATTCATTTCTATGCAATTTGGCTTAACAAAATCTCCATTTACCTTTCAATTACTCATGAAAAAGGTATTTCTCTAGTACATTCAAAAATGTCTTTGTGTGTTCTTTACCAATATTTGATTTACAATCTTAGTTATGGCAGAACCTCTCTATCACATATAACAATCTTTCTTTTATTTGTAATGGTTGGAAACAATGGATTATGAGTTTCAGCTGCGAGATAAGGCTCTTCAAGATATTTGAAAGCACCTGGAACAAACACAAAAATCTATGAAACAACAATATGATTGCCCACCATCAAGAAGTTGTATTTTCACCCGATAATATGGTTTTACTCATATTAAAACCATACTGTCAACTTTGTGTGGCAACCAAAAGAAAAATAATTACTCCCCTACATGATTTTATGGTCCTTTGTATGTCAACAAAATCCACCTAATATTTCATGTCTTTTTCCCAGAGAAGTTCCATGTCAGCCTTGAAAGAGTTGAACTAGCTTTACCAATTATTCAAGAAGGCACCCCTTTTCCCAATCCACAAGTTGTGTTATGTACTTGTATGAAAGGGAGCCGGCATGAACTACTCATTCGTTGGCTTGGTTTATCTCCTGCCAAAGCTTCTTGAGAAGATGAAGCATATTTCTAACAATGATGTCCATCTTTCATGCTTGAGGACAACCACTTTGCTAAGGAGGAGAGTGATGTTATGACTTCTACTTATAATCAAGAAGAATAAGCCAAAGAAGATCCATAAATTCAAAAACAATAAAAGCATTATTCACCTAGATAAAAAAGTTGGATTTAAGATTTAAAATGATATGCACTATCATGTTTAAATTTTAAATTCTTGTTTAGAAAAGTACTAGCTTTCAGGTTCTAGTTTAAATGAAGTGATAACTTTATTGATTTTTTTTTTTTTAATTTCTGTATTAGTTGTTATAAGTTGTAATTAAACATTGGCAGAACATTTCTAAAGTTCATTTCATGATTGAGTTTCCTTAATTCTGGGGGTCAGATGGATTAAAATTTACATATAACTGCATCTTCCTTCTTATCAAGTATTTGCTCTAGACCTATGACTTCGAACAAATATTTCTCAAGTTAGTTGTACAAAACTATAGAGCTATATTAACCTAGTAACGACAACTTGTAGAATGCCACATTGCATAATCTAAAATATGTTTGGAAGCCCCTAGTATTGCGTTAAAAGAAGAGTGAAGGAAGAACCCAATGTGACAGTAGTTTGATGCAAGTGTAGATGTTTTAAGTAGTTGATGATGACTAAAAATTTGTTTGACCCAATTGACTAGTCATTCGCCATCACTATTTGAAAGTAGTTCCAGTATTCTTTCAGAAAGCAACATCCACATTGATAGAGATTTCACTAGCTGAGGGATAGCCCAATGCAAATTGTATTCATAATATTTTCAGGGTTACAAAAGTTGTCCCAAAAGAGGTTGGCCTTCCTCTCAAATACCCTTCATCCTGCTTTCACAAGCATTGGCAGGGAGGAGTGGTGGGGAGTGGTGTTGTGCCGTGAAATTTGTGTGTGACTGGCCCACTGTAACATTTTTTAGTGCTCCCAGTACGATATTGTCCACTTTGGACCGGAGTCTACACGGATTTGCTCTTAGGGTTAGCCTAAAACGCAATGTACTAGATAAGTAAAAAAACTCTACTTATAAACCATGCATTTTTCACTCTTCTAAGCCATGTGGGATTGTGCACCCCCACTGGTTGGGTGGGGCCCTCACACTGGACTCTCTTTGACTTCATATAGTGGGCTGTCACAATCTCCCCCATTTGTGGCCTGACGTCCTTGTTATTCACACTTTTGGTTATGTAGTAGCTTTAATACCATTGTAACGTCTCTCGATGCTCCCAGTACAAAATTATCCATTTCGGGTCAGAACTCACACGAAGTTGTTCTTTGAATTAGTTCAAAACGCGTTGTATTAGATATGAAAGGGAACTCTACTTTTTCCACTCTCTCAAGCGATGTGGGATTGTACACCCCCACTGGTTGAGTTGGACCCTCACACTGGACTTTCTTTGTTTCACATGGCGGACTGTCACACCAATAAAATGACAGACACAGAAGGGATCCTAAGTAGCACTAGCACAACAAAGTAAGTATAAAGCAGGAAAATAAAATAGAAACCATAATGCATAAATCAAAATACTAGCCACAGCATCATGCATAAACAAAGGAACACCTTGTAATGTGGCAAAGAATTAGCAAATGAAATGAGCGACTTACTTTCTAACATTACTAGGCGATGGAGTAGGAACCAATGCCTCCATATACGCCTCTGTTAACTCTTTTCTTTGGCGAAACAATAAAGACCCTTGTATTGTCATATAAACTCTTTGACAGGATATTATTGCAACTAACAAATAGAGGATAAAAGCGCCAATTCGTTTAGGTTCCCAGTTTTTTATATCCTGAAAAAGAAAACATATAGTAGCTTATCAAACAAACGATTTATGGTACTGATTTCTGTATCATATTGTTATGAATAATCTGGCAGAGAAAAGTTCTTATACGCAGCGATGCACTTGAAATGTGAATCAACTTTATACTAAAACTCAAAAGTCATTTTCTGCAACTCCTTTCACCTACATTTCAAGGAAAAAAAAGGTTCTAACTAAAAGAAAATAGTTACCTTCCAGCGCTCCCAGCGGTTCCAACTGACAAATTCCGGCACCAACTTAGTCATTAAGATTTCTATGTTGCCTCTACCAGTTTCTACTAGTTCTTTTATTCGGTCTACTAACTCACCCATCTTTGCATTAGCGTCTCCCGTATCTAACCCAGATTCATTTTTCACCAACTCACTGAATTTGAACCAGAACCGCTCCGAGCCGCGCTGTAACGACCTCGTCAGGTTCACCCAAGAAATTCCACCAAAACCATTGGGATTTGTGGAAGCTGAAACTCGAAAAGTTGGCCTCCTATGGGCAATATTGGCTCTCCGCGTCATGGGCAGCTTAAAGATGATAACTTTTTGAGATAACTGGGTGACCAAAGTTGGAGGAGAGACCATGGAGTATCTCCGAGAAGGCATTGATAGGTCCATGTTAGGAGTAAGCGAAGAAGTTGAAAGGTAGGAACTGCAAAATCGGAATTGTCAGAGATAGAGAGTCAGCAGTTGCATTCTTCAAGAGGGTGGAGGTTTTGGACGGGTTTATCTATCAACTTTGCACCGGCGCAGTGTAGCCGATTCGTTGTTGTAACTCGTAATGGTCGTCGATGGTAAATTGCAGGTCTAAATTTAGACCAAGCCAGTAGTAGTATGGCGTTTAACACGTGGGTCAATCGATTCTTTTGTGTTTAGAGGTTATCATGGATCGGTTCCGTTTTGCCTTCTAGCAGAACCGAACTGAAACCAGTTGGTTCAACAATTAGGGACCAAACCGGAAACCGGGTTTTCAACTGGGTTTGATTCCGAGAAAATAGGTATTTGGGTTGATTTTTTTTTTTTTTCAGCTCAATGCGTTTCAAATTTTAGAATTGAGAATTTAGGCCAATTTGGTATTGCGGTAGTTTTTTCCATAATCAAGGTTAGTTATGCTTTTAAAATATCAACAGTAATAAAAACAACAAATTATTTGGTAAATTAATTCATTAAAAGCGATTTATCAATTTTAACAATTAACAAATTATGATATTCAAATATTAAATTATATTGAAATCATTAGAATTTAGTTAGAAGAGTAAAAAAGTGTTAGAGAAAGTGAGTGAATAAATATCATTTTTCAAAATTTTAAGAATTAAAATGGATTTAAGGGTGGGCAATACCAGACCGAACCCGCAGTTCGGAACCGACCCATGCGGTTCAATTCGATTTGGGTCGGTTTTGTGAGGCCAAATAATCGGCCACAGTGCGGGGACCCCCAATACCGCATTCCACGGTTCGCTCTACGGTTTTAGAGGTCTAAAATCGGTTGAATCGTGAAAAAAATGAAATGTGGATTAACCAAAAAAATTCGCCTCGATTCGAAACATGCATAATCCAACCAATTCCCAAGCCCAACTCACTCCTAACCAAGTTTTTCATTTTTTCCATTATATATATATTATGGTTAGGTTATGAAACCTCATGGTTTCGATTTTATGGAACTGTGGGCCACGATTGGGATAGAACTAAACTGTGCTCACCTCTAATATTTTGTGACTGCTTCCCATTATTAGATAATCAAATCTCAAAAACTATATTTTTCCGCTTGCCACAATTATGGTAGATATTTAAAAAAGTTGAAATTTTTTTTTTAACCAAACACTAAAATAAAGTCCAGATTTTCGAATAAATACTTTTTAACTCTCATCGAATTTTTAAGTTCCACGGCAAAATTCAAAGTCGGTGTTCTCAACTCCCAAATCTGACGCGAATTGAACTGAGCACTCATATTCAGTTCATTTCACTCACTTCAAAGTTTCTTTATCTTTAGTAAAAAGATAAATTGCAGTTGCTGTTTTTTTTTTAATCTTGCTCTCGACGGCAAGATTTCAAGCCAAACTTCTGCCAAATTGCATCTCAAATCTTCTAGAAATAAAGGGTTGCAATGAATGAAAATGCACCTGAAAAAAAAAAAAAAAAAAAGTAGACATAAAATAGAGAATAAATATTTGTAACAGAAAAAAGAAAGAGTGTGATAGAGATATAAGGATGTGGGTTCTCGTAAAATTCTTTAAAAGAATATTTTTTTAAATATTATTTCTAGAATAATATTATAAATCTTATATTTTTTAGTGATAACGTTCTAAATTTGTCTATTATTTCTCTTATTTATATAATTTAACGAGATGAAAAAAATATTCTGAGTGGTTTTCTATGTTCAATTGTTGCCGGATTTTCATCCTAATTATTTTTCACAACAAATAATATCAAAGTCTTGTTATCATGACATGTAAAACTAAAAATTTCAATGGAAATTTCTTGTTATAAAAATTAAACGTAAAGTGTCTGCGAAGATGAAAAATTGAGTCAAGATAGAGATTTTATTGTCAATTTACATCTTGCTTTAAGTAGATGAAATATAGTTAAGTGTTTCATATATGACAATTGCCAAGCAAATATATGATATGCTATCAAAGTTGTACGAAGTGTAGTCATTGCACAAACAAGTTTTCATTCAAAGAAAATCATATACTTTATGAGTGTCATAATCGATGTATCTTATTTTTTTAATTTACAACGATCAAGCGCAAAAATTTAAGAAAATAAAATAATGAAATTTTTAGGTCAAAGTTTATATAATTCATATAATTATCTCATTATTAATTTCACTATCAGTGCCACAAAGACAACATGGTGTTCAATGACATTGTAATTGTAGTTGTTGAAGAAGAAAGCATATGGAAGAACAATGAGTACTCTTCTGTGGTGCTCTAATCTATAACGAGAGAAAGATAAAAGGACTATGCTATAACACTTGAGATTTTCGGTGTTACGGTTTTTAATTATATGCTCGGAAACAGGAAAGTGGAGAAATTTAAAGTCGTTTTACGAGTAGGAAGTTTTGTTAGAACCCTAGGAATTAATTAGGATATTTGGTGGAAGAATGTAACGCCCCGAGTTTTCTGAACCCGGTTCGCTACACAAAATGCTGAACCGAACTATGACATTTTGAGAAAATTTTAAAATTTCACTCAATCGATCAAATTTGATCATTAAACGTAAAAACTTGCAGCGAAAAAACATTTGTATAAAACGATATTTATTAAATAATTAAAATAATAAAGACTGTTGGTTGAAGGAAGACAAAAGGAAAACAGAACACATCTACCGCTGAATAGTTCCAGCGGTAATATTAGAGACAGAATAATCTCGGCGGTAGAAACAGGAATAGAAGACATCCACCGCTAAACAGTGTCGGCAGTAGAAGCAGAAACAAAAGACTTCTTCTGCTACCAATATCCACCGCTCACGTCAGCCGAACGACACGTCGACTTCTCACTCCTACCGCTCACATCCACCGATCACAAAACGACAAAATTACTACCCATATCTACCGCCCACATCCACCGATCACAAAACGACAAAATTACTACCAACATCTACTGGTGAACAGTACACTCAACATCCACCGATAGACAACATCCACCGATAGACAACATCCACTGATAAACAATGTCCACTAGTGAACAGTAACACCCAACATCCGCCGATAGACAAAAACATTCAAAACAAAGAACAACTCCGACTGATAGAAGAACTTGTAATTTACTTAAATAATTCAAAACAACCTGACCCTATGAAACTTTTGAAATCCAGTAAGAATCACAATTAAAACCAACGACGTATCATTATCCAAGAAATCTCAAAATTGTATCAGAAATACTGAAAACTATCACAATCATTAAAATTCACAGCTTAGTAAACTGAACGATTGTTCACTAAACTTTCCAAGAAAAATCCAAATGGCAAACTATAACTAAACCAAATCATGTTTCATAATTAGGAAAAACCTCAAAACATTATAAACCTTAAACTACTGCTGTCATCAAAATCCTCAGCACACTTCAACAAATCACTTGACCATTAGGACTTCACATACTGACATTTATTAAACCGCCTCATCAGTGCACCAAACCGCGACATGAATGTACTCCTCCAACCAGCCTAATCCTCAACAAGCTCAGAGAACACATCTGCTGACACTTCTTCACCTACATCACAAAACTCATCTATTAGCCTAATGCTAAATAAGTAGAGCAATAATGAAATGATAAGCTGAAACATAAATCCTAGTCATGTCGTTTATACTTTCACATCTCAATTGCATTCACATTCATTCTCAGATCTGATCCTATATTCCATTGGAAAGCAGATCAATTTCCCAAAGTTATACATCCTCTTCATCGATTAAGGGGCGGATGAGTTCTCTTAACAGTTGATCTAATCCTATATTCCATTGGGAAGCGGATCAATTTTCCAAAGTTATACATCCTCTTCATCGATTAAGGGGTGGATTAGTTCCCTTAACAGTTGATTTGTTACAATCTGTTCATGTCTTACCATGTCATTACATATAAATTCATTTTCGTGTTCTTTCCAAAATAAAATGTGATGCATGACATACAGAAAACACTCAAACAAGCATAAACCTAATGTCTTGTTATGTAGGCCCGAAGGCACACACATACTTCACTTACTTGGTCTCTTGAAAAGTTTGGTTGAAGTCTACCTCGGAAGTTTGCTCAACCCTAAAACCATAAACAGAACATCAATCAAATCTTCTCTAAACTTAATCATAAATCAACCAGAAATCTAAGGAAACTAGTTTGGAACTCTAGTTTTCGAGCATTCTTGATTCACCACAAAACCCGAACTAACTCTCACTTACAGCATTCTCAAAATCACCTTTATAATCCCCTCTACCATCGATAGTTACAATGTAGCAAAAAATCGAAGTAGAACTCACCTAGCTTGGAGAGAAAATCGCCGAGAGAAACTCTGCTTAGCTGAGCTGAATGCCGAGAAAGGAAAATGAGAAACAGTGGCGGCTAAACCTCATTAAACTCTCCCTTAAATACGTTATCCACTATAGATTTCTATTTACCATTATGCCCTTACTTAGTCACTCATTAACCTAATAAATAATTCTCTCAATTTCATCCATAAAGTGTACACTATTAGTTGACAAGGTAAAATCAGTTCGATGGAACCGGGTGTTACACATGTGGTATAAGTGGGGCTTATAGAGGAACAGGCGCACATACGTACATGACGTGGTTAGTAGTTTTACCGGGTCCCAGAGATGGATAAAAGACATATTGTCCTTGGCGAGGACAGTTTTTACATAGTCCCAGGGAATGACAAGAACATATGTCAGTCCCCGTCTCACACTTAACCGTACTTTACATTCACATTTTATCTTTCTTAACTTCAAATCACGTGCGTAAAACATTTTGCACGATTTTCCTTGAAAAATGTGATGCATAAACATACATTGTGCATAGATATAACATAATTATAAGACTAATCCTCGAAGCATAAAATAAACGAGCAATTCATCAAGACATTACATAAAACAAACACATTTACTTAGGATGTAATCTACGACCTAACTACCCGACGACTTAAAAAAACTAGTACCTCCGTGATGTAGGGCCTTAAGGGCCAACCTATACGTATGAACTTACCTGACGTTAGTAGAGATTGCGAGCCTTGAACGTATTTCCTCGACGAGTTACGAACCTACAACGCACATAATCGAACCATAAGTCACGTTACTAAAATGCTAACTAATAACCTAAATAGAATGCGCTCCGAGCTCCGAGCTCCATTCCAAATAACTTAAAACCAACTTAACATTTCTTTTAGACAAATCATCGAAGATTTTACGTGCACAACTTCATACTCGAATTCCTCACCCAAACGACGTCCGTTTTCGACGATTCAATATGTTCTGGAAACCTAATCGCCTCTTGTTTAGCATGGAATCATTAATTTATAAAAAACATGTCGAAAATGATAGCAAAATAGCAAATTCATGGGTGCCCTAAATAACGCCGAATTCTGATCGAATTTTCTGTATTTATCGAACAAGTCTAATTTTTTCTTAGTTTATCAATTCAGACCCTTAAATAATATCCTAACATGATTTCGCACAAAATTGACGAGTTTCCTCGAAAACCCTAACCCTAAAACTCTAACGAAACTAACGTATGACTAACCTAAACTCGTTAATTAACGTAGAGGGTTACCTTAAATGGATAAATTAAGAGAAATCAGAGGCTGGCCGTTGAAGATCGCCGGCGTCGTCGCGGTTCGTCGTCGCCTGGAGAGAGCAAGCAAAGAGGGAGAGGAATGAGGGAGAAGGAAGAAAGAAAAAGAGGGGGAGAAAAAGGAAAAGAAAAAGAAGGGAGGGAGGGGAGGGGGGGAGAAGATCACGGGGAGAGGGAGGGAGAGAGAGAACGCGCGGGATCAGATTCGGAAACCCGCTTTAATTCTCGACCTTTCCTTCTTCCACCAAATATCCTAATTAATTCCTTGGGTTCTAACAAAACTTTCCGCTCGTAAAACGACCTTAAATTTCTCCACTTTCCCGTTTCGAGCATATAATTAAAAACCGTAACGCCGAAAATCTCGGGTGTTACATTCTACCCTCCTTAATAAAATTTTGTCCCCAAAATTTGCTTAGACTTAATGGTCTCTTAATCCCTAAATCCTATCAAGTATTATCAACCCCCTCTACTCCCATGTTCATTCTACTCAAAGCTACATAACCCTGTTCTTAGTTGTCAAACTCCATATACTCAAAATCCCTCCCTAATATCTTTGAATGTAACATTCATAACTATCTATACTCTGCTCGAGTTGTCCAACTTTAATATCTATTAACCTCAAATACTATCAAACCCCTAAGTTCCACCATTA
Organism: Begonia masoniana; assembly: GCA_022432975.1. Taxonomy (NCBI): domain Eukaryota; kingdom Viridiplantae; phylum Streptophyta; class Magnoliopsida; order Cucurbitales; family Begoniaceae; genus Begonia; species Begonia masoniana. Next base: position 25,183,697 of record CM039513.1, on the reverse strand, counting down.
AATCGCTCTAACCTTAAATTGTTTCCTAAATCATTGGTTAAACTTCGTTAATTACAAGTTGTACCTTTGGACTTTCCTGATTTAGCCTCGATTCTAAGTTCACTTGAACAATCTTTATTCTAATCTTCGCTCTCCTTATTCGACATCCTCAAATTTTTCTACTTCACACGGAACATCAAATACTTAATGGCTAAACCTCTGATTTTAACCATCCATTAAATCTAACTAATCTCTTCACTTACCATTTTTCCTAAGTCCGCCCAAAAATCCATAATATAATCTAGCCGCCCTTTTTTCGAGAACATAATTCTCCAAACTCATACCCATTTTATCTTACATCGTATAGTCTATAATTTCCTCATCCCTGAACTAAGAATTAAATGGCTGTATTTGGTCATACATTCCATCGTATGAACCTCTTATTTAAGCTAACCTCCACATTTTTCGATCAACGATTTTCTAAAGATCTAATAGTCCTCGAGTTGTAAGTTACATCACACGCTTAAGTTCATCAACTCTAACCCTAGCCATTTATGTATTCGTCGGCTTCGACTTCGTTACGTACGAGTGGAACCTTTGAAATTTTCTATCTTGACCTTATTCCTAATGCACTTGAACGTTTTTCGTGCGAATTCTCGTTCCTCTCATTCAAAATTCCTATATTTCCTCAAATCGCATACCACTAAACACTTATAAACTAAACCACAAATTCTATCCTTCCCTTTTTATCTAACAATACCCTGATGAAGCAGCACCAAAAGCCAGACATGTCTACTACTTATTGATCACCCTTAACTCCACTAAGTCGTCCCCTATATCGTGTCGGTCAAAATCTTTTTGTACATCGGTATTCGTCCTTTATTGATTAGTCATCTAAGATGGTACCTATTTCCTAGAGAGCAGCCGATTCTAGAAATTTGAATATCATCTAGCGTATAACCTGATTCTTTACTGTCTCGAAATTGATTAACTTTCCATATCCGATTAGATTTCTCCTTTATTTAAGGTTTACATCGTCCTGTATTTAGCCTACTGGATTCTCACAATTAACGCACCGGAACGCAACTCACGTACCATCCCCAACGGTCATCACCTCAACCCAATACGATTTCAAACTTACAATCATCTCATTCCCAAAATAACGGCGTACCTGATGTTCTCATAAATTGGTAAGCGACACCAAACCCTATAGGAGTAAGGTCCTGAGGAAAACTCTCGTCCGGCTTCCTTATTACATCTAGTAGTCCTTGACCATATGACCTTATTCGTTACCTCAGACCTAACCTACATTCTGACACTTCATACGCTAAGTTTTAATTCCTATATCAACTAAAACGTAAAGTCCTCAACCCTTCAATCGATCATAGCTCTCAAGTCAATATTTCCAACACAAACTCCAATTTCACAGCGTTCTGACAAAATCCTAGTGAAGTCTCTTCGACTTAGGTGAGTTCTTCCTTGAATTATTCTTGCTGATGATTTAGGATGAATATAGGATATGCATTTAATTATTGGTTTACGGTAGAATGAGTGTTTTAGGAATGCTGTGAGTGAGAACTGAGTTCGGGTTTTGATGATGAATCGGGAATGCTCGAGGAAATGAGCTTCTAACTAGTTTCCTTAGATTTCTGGATAGTTTAGAATAAAGTTTAGCAAAGATCTAACTAATACTCTGTCTACGGTTTTAAGTTGAGCAAAACCCGAAGTAGTTTGAAACCAAGCTTTTCTAGGAAGCCAGGTAAGTGGAGTATGTGTGTGCCTTCAGGTCTACATCACAAAATAGTAGGTTTATGCATGCTTGAATGTTTCCAGTATGTCATGCATCATGTTTTATTGAATGAGTGCGAAAATAAATTTACATATAATGGCATGATAAGACATGAGTAGTTTGAATCAGACAAACTATTAAGGGAACTAATTCGCCCCTTAATCGAGAAGAGAATGTTATGACTTTGGGAAAACTGATCAACTTCCCATCGAATAGAGGGATCAGATCAGCTATTAAGGGAACTAATCCGCCCTTAATCTAGTAGAGGATGTTATGACTTTGGAAAAAACTGACCCATCGAACAGAAGGATCAGATCAGAGAACGAACACAATTGCAACTGAGATGTCAAAGTAGAAACTGCATGATTAGGATTTATGAATTTAGTATTTCATTCATATTTGCTCTACTTATTTAGTATTAGGCTAATAGATGAGTTTTGTTATGTAGGTGCTGAAGTAACTGAAGGTGAATTCTTTGAGTTTACAGAAGTCTAAGAGCAGTTGATGAAGCACATCTATGCCGCGGTTTGGTGCTCTGATGAGGCGGTTTGACTAATGTCTGTATGGAAGTCTAAATGGGTTGATGTTTGTCAAAGTGTGTGAGAATTTTAATGATTGTGATAGTTTTTAGCATTTCTGATACATTTTGAGATTTCTCGGATAATGGTACATTGTTAGTTATAACTGTGATTTTTACTGGTTTTCAAGCATTTCACTTGGTCAGGTTGTTTTGAATGATTTCAGTAAAATTTACAAGTTCTTTTAGCAGTCGGAGTTGTTCTTTGTTTAGAGTGTAAATGGTTGATACGCTGTTCTGTTGTCTATCGGTAGATGTTGAGTGTTACTGTTTACCAGTAGATGTTATCAATCGGTAGGAGTTGTCTATCGGTAGATGTTGTCTATCGGTAGATGTTGAGTGTTACTGTTTACCGGTAGATGTTATCACTCAGTAAGAGTTGTCTATCGGTAGATGTTGTTTATCGGTGGATGTTGAGTGTTACTGTTTACGGGTAGATGTTATCGATCGGTAGAAGTTATCTATCGATAGATGTTGTCTATCGGTGGAGGTTGAGTGTTACTGTTGAGCGGTAGATGAGAGTAGTTGATGTGTCGTTTGGCAGATGTCGAAAGGCAGATGTCGTTCAGGTAGGTGCGAGCGGTAGATGTCGTTCAAAAACTTGTTGTGGAAAATATTTCGCAAGTGTACGAGTCGCAACAAGTAATATAGTGATAAAATAGAGTGTCGAACCCACGAGAACTTGTAATTAATAATCGAAATAACTACTCTTAATTCTAAATTGAACACACGTTTTTATGGTTTTCAAGGATTGAAAGTAAAATAAACAATTAAAACAATAAACTAAGATAAAATAATGCAACAAATAATATGAGATTAAATCAAATTGATAAAAGCCTAGGTACTACGATTTCACCAAGACAATATTTATTTCAGTCATTCGCAATTATATTCATAAATATTCTTCCTATGTTGATGATCGATTTCACTAAATTCTATCACAATCTCTCTCGAGCATTGCGTAGTTTATTTGATTAATGGGTTATCACTTCTCAGTCTCAAATCCTACATTAATCAAATACAAATAAATCGAGAAATCACAGTGATCACACCAATACCGTAACTATCTCTAGCTTACGTATATTCATGACATTAATTTCAGTGCTCGGGTGTTTATCACCTCTCGGTCTCAAAACACCTCAAAAATCAAGTAAAGATTGGCCAGAAATTTACAGGCTTTAAGAACAGAAATTAAATGTGCCAACAATATTGGAAGAAATATTCAATAAATATAATTAAACGAAGAAACATAAAATAAATATCATCCGGCTACATCGTAGCCCTAGTATAAAAGTTTAGTTCATGCTAACGGAGAAGAAAACGAAAATAATATTAATGAAATTCATAATTGAGATTTAAAGAGAGATGAGAAAAACTATATTTGATGCGTAGAAATCGCCTCCAGGAATCGCCTTGTGTTGCTGCTGCTCTCCTTCGCCCAATACCGAATGCCTCTCTGTCCCTTTTTTTTTTTAGGTCTTTATTTTATTCTTTATGATTAATCAATGGGCATGATTCACTGATGACTTTATGTTGACGGTCCAGATTAGAAACACCACCTTTCCAAAATCGAATTCATATGTGGCGATCAATCGCTATAAATGTGGCGATTAATCGCCACCTATTTTAGGTCTCAATCGCCATCATCAATCGCCTCTTCATCAATCGCCTCGCCTCTTCATCAATTATGGCGCCTCTTCATCAATCGCCTCGCCTCTTCATCAATTATGGCGATTTATCGCTTGAGGGTGGCGAGCATTCGCCACCTTGATGGGATTCGGGGTGCCAACCGTGACACTCGAATCACATTTGCGGAAGCAGTCGAAATGGAGAGGTGGGTGAGTTGGCTAACTCACAGAGAACGTCGTTTGGATTGAAGGGGTTCCTTGCCGGCCGGTAGACGTTCATTGCGCTACGTCGGAAAACTCCTTCGCTGACGAAGAGAGTTCCAGCAACAGGATGAAAGGCCCTTGAATTCTGTTTCTTCCTCAGAAGAGACCGACGGGGAAGGGGCGAGGTCGAGGTGCCCATGGCTGGCTGAGGAGTCGAAGTCGGTAGCTCTCGGCGCATGTCTTTCCGTAGAAAGAACAACAGCTTTTGGGGACAGGTTTCTCCAACCTTTCTCCTGATTCCAACTCGTGGAAGAGAAGAGAGGAGGATGGGATAAGAGTACCTCACCATGAGCTTGAGGTACAATGGAGGCGCGACTCCTCGGTGATTCATCACCGAACATTCGGTGCTTTGCACCAACGAAGGAAACTCCTTCAGAAGAAACGATCTTCGATTTCCAAATATTTAATGTTCAAAACTGAGTTACAAATGTTTCAGAGCAGAACCTTATAGCCTCTGGAGATCGATGGTTACAAAAAGGAAAGAAAACATAAAAAGAACATGCGAGAAAGGCTCAAAAGAGCCGTTGGAGCATCGACCAAACTAGCCGTTGGAGTGTTCAACGCTTCGGCCTCGTGCGCGCGCATCATGGTGCTGATTTCGCTCGTGACCCGATCCGTGCAACGCTGCTGCGTCGTGAGTCCTTCAGGCAAAGGTTCGTCGATTGTGGGCATCCATTGAGCTGAAGCTTTTCACTTGTGAGCTTCATCTTGCGGGCAAATATTGGAATTGAGTTTTTCTTCTTCTTGGGCTTAATTGTTTCTTCAATTGTAGCTTGTATTAGTGGGCTAATGAAATGGGCCATTTTTTCATGGCTAACTTAGAGTTGAATAACCAATTGCTTTTGGGTCATCTTGTTCTTGGGCTTTGAATGCATCAACTCCTTTATTAGCCAAGCTTTATTAAGAAGTCACCTACATAATCAACAAACTTTGTTAGAAATATAATAATTGGTGAACTTACCTCGATGTGTAACTTGATCCTCGGGATCCAAAGCGTATCATCCTCTCCGGGTTAGAAGAAAATTTGTCCTCAAATTTTAAATTTTGCTCCTTTGTAAACTTTGTGACACCCTAGCGTTAATACGCTTAAGTGGATCCACTGAATCATGGTCCCGTTTTCATTCAAAGGTCCTTACTTGACTCACGAGAATAAATTTGAAATAACCACAATGCTTCAAATAGATTTCAAAATTTGATTTGTTCAATCATAACAATTTGGAAGCAAGCATACAAGATAAAATTTTCACAGCAAGTGCATTTTGAACAAATTCTTTTCATGCTAACCCCACAATTCAATAACAACTCAAAGAATAATTCATCTTTTCAATCCAATGAGTAAAAGACATACGGATACTCATAACTCAAGTTAAACTAGACAAGTAACTTTAAGCTCAAAGAATTCATCCCTAGAAAAATTATTTGCAAAGCCTAGCATATGATTACTCCAAAATTCAAAGAATAGATGCTAAATTTTGAACAAACAAGTAAATCATTAAACAAAAATTTCTAAATTGGGCATCATCAATTTTAGCAATTAAAATACTTTTCCCTAATTATCTTCATCACTTATACTAGCAAAAATAGCAAGAAAAATGAAGGTAATATCAACAAAAATTTTCCAGCTTCTGCTAGGCATTTTATCAAACAGGTTATGGGCATTTTGGAAAATAAATAAAACAGCTAGATTTCAAATGCTAAATACCCTAGAAGAAGAGCAGAGAACAAAAGAAAACTTAGCACAATATGTATCCAGAACATGTTGAACGAACTTAGAAGATGATCATGGAATAAAACATTAATTTGATGCAACATTTTCAATAACAGCAAGATAAAACAACCTAAACAAATATCACAACAGCACAGGATATTAATCCCAAAGAAAATCATAGAGAATGAAAGATAATCATATTAAAAACTTCACGGTGAAATAGTAGGGTAGTCAAAACAAAAATTTTGATTTGTTCAATCATAACAATTTGGAAGCAAGCATACAAGATAAAATTTTCACAGCAAGTGCATTTTGAACAAATTCTTTTCATGCTAACCCCACAATTCAATAACAACTCAAAGAATAATTCATCTTTTCAATCCAATGAGTAAAAGACATACGGATACTCATAACTCAAGTTAAACTAGACAAGTAACTTTAAGCTCAAAGAATTCATCCCTAGAAAAATTATTTGCAAAGCCTAGTAAAACAACCTAAACAAATATCACAACAGCACAGGATATTAATCCCAAAGAAAATCATAGAGAATGAAAGATAATCATATTAAAAACTTCACGGTGAAATAGTAGGGTAGTCAAAACAAAAATTTTGATTTTTAGAAGACCTACTTGTAGCATCAAAACTCTTTTCACAAGCTCTAAAAATAATTATGATTTAAATCTCAGCAAATAGTTTGATGCAAACAAATTGAATAATAACCAGAAAAACACAGCAATCAGTTTAGATGATTGAACTAGAAAAAGGTGCAGCAAACAGCTTCAATATCCTTGGGAATTCTAGTTTTAGTTCATTAAATTTTCAGTTTGATCCCCAAAACTCAGCAATAGTCTAAATTGACCAACAATTATAGCAGAAAAACAACAGTAAATTTTCAGCATTCTAAAGGTTAAAACACAGCAAATTGTATGGCTGGATTCATGCTAGTATTCAAGGAACAGAAGAGTAAAAATTCCATCAATATGCAATATTAGCAGCGATTTAACGTTATCAATAGGTGCTCAATAATGCAGTTTATCTTTGGGGTTTGCTGCAATAATAGAAAAAGAGAGTCAATCTAGTTTCATAGCAGAATATATTCTGATTATGTATATCACAAGGAAATTAATTGCTCAATCAAGTTTAGCAAGGCAATTTAACAAGAGAATCTGGGTAACAAATAGAATATGGACATGACAGAAAACCATAAAAGACAGAAAATATTTTGTTAACAAAAAAAATAACAGAGTATGCCGGTTTAGACAGACAGATTGACAGCTCCTGCAACATGGGTTATTTGTGTAAACAAAACAGGTCAGACATGTGAACAGAAAACAAGAACAAAACAATATGCTGACAGAAATGCAAAACACTTTACTATCCTAAACAGAATGAAACGAGACTAAACATGATGATAGTGGGTGAAACATAAATGAAACATGACAAGAAAACAGATAACAATGACAATATGCTAAAAATGAGACAACACAAAGAAGAAAACAAAAGGCAACAAGATGACACTCACGGGTAAGAAACAGAAATGAAAAATGAGAAAACACTAAACAATCATCATGAAGTTCAATTCTGGAAAGTAAAATCAGAAAATCAAGTTATCAATCCTAAACATGCTAGTCTCTGCAGACAAAATTAGATATGCATACGAAAGTTAACAAGTTTTAATAAAGGCAGAAAATAAATCATGATGAAAACAGACCACCAAACATTCAATAGTCTAACTTCTAATTCAAACACAATGGATGGTCAACGTTAACAATTTTTGGCTTTGTAAAAACAAAAGTAGACATGCAAACGTGAGTTAATCTGAACAACTTAAAAACACAACATAAAACATGCTGACAGACATCGCCATAACAGAAATGAAAATGAATGAAGACAAACAAAAGACAACCTGTAAACTAAACGTATTCCTTGATGATTATGCATGCGAAGTTCTTTCTGTTATGTGAAGAAAACAGATCAAAATCTCAAGCAAACGTGGAATGCTTTGTTTTAGCAAAACAGGAACAATGACAGACTTACAACAAAATAAACTCACAACTCAGACAGACAACAATTAAACAGATTAATAATTTGCTAATAAAATTTCTCTGCATGCAAGTTATAAGTAGAATTGAGTTCAAGAAGCATAGATTATTTTTAGTTAGCAAAAACACAGACTCAACAGACTTTAAACAAGATACAGACACAACGAAACAGTGAGTAAAACACAAAATAGAAAATGTGAAAACTAACCTTCAATCGAGACATTGAGAACTGCTGTCAACTAAATAGAAATGAAAGCTTAAGCAAATGGGTTATGCTGGTTATTAAACAGAATTGAACGACAAAACATACTAGACAGAAACAAAACGAAAACAGAGAATAAAAACTACAAAGAAACACAAACAACGAACTAGACTCAACAAAACAGAACAGAAAAACAAAGTGAATATATTTTTGTTAACATAAATATTCAAGCATTCTGGTTATTTCAGTTAGAAAAGTAATAGAACAGAAAACTACGAAGAGACGGAACAAATAAGACACAGAGACAACAAACAGAAAATCTCAAAACAACGAGCCAGAGATCAACTCTAGCTCTGATACCAAATGATGGGATTCGGGGTGCCAACCGTGACACTCGAATCACATTTGCGGAAGCAGTCGAAATGGAGAGGTGGGTGAGTTGGCTAACTCACAGAGAACGTCGTTTGGATTGAAGGGGTTCCTTGCCGGCCGGTAGACGTTCATTGCGCTACGTCGGAAAACTCCTTCGCTGACGAAGAGAGTTCCAGCAACAGGATGAAAGGCCCTTGAATTCTGTTTCTTCCTCAGAAGAGACCGACGGGGAAGGGGCGAGGTCGAGGTGCCCATGGCTGGCTGAGGAGTCGAAGTCGGTAGCTCTCGGCGCATGTCTTTCCGTAGAAAGAACAACAGCTTTTGGGGACAGGTTTCTCCAACCTTTCTCCTGATTCCAACTCGTTGAAGAGAAGAGAGGAGGATGGGATAAGAGTACCTCCAAGCAACCATGAGCTTGAGGTACAATGGAGGCGCGACTCCTCGGTGATTCATCACCGAACATTCGGTGCTTTGCACCAACGAAGGAAACTCCTTCAGAAGAAACGATCTTCGATTTCCAAATATTTAATGTTCAAAACTGAGTTACAAATGTTTCAGAGCAGAACCTTATAGCCTCTGGAGATCGATGGTTACAAAAGGAAAGAAAACATAAAAGGAACATGCGAGAAAGGCTCAAAAGAGCCGTTGGAGCATCGACCAAACTAGCCGTTGGAGTGTTCAACGCTTCGGCCTCGTGCGCGCGCATCATGGTGCTGATTTCGCTCGTGACCCGATCCGTGCAACGCTGCTGCGTCGTGAGTCCTTCAGGCAAAGGTTCGTCGATTGTGGGCATCCATTGAGCTGAAACTTTTCACTTGTGAGCTTCATCTTGCGGGCAAATGTTGGAATTGGGTTTTTCTTCTTCTTGGGCTTAATTGTTTCTTCAATTGTAGCTTGTATTAGTGGGCTAATGAAATGGGCCATTTTTTCATGGCTAACTTAGAGTTGAATAACCAATTGCTTTTGGGTCATCTTGTTCTTGGGCTTTGAATGCATCAACTCCTTTATTAGCCAAGCTTTATTAAGAAGTCACCTACATAATCAACAAACTTTGTTAGAAATATAATAATTGGTGAACTTACCTCGATGTGTAACTTGATCCTCGGGATCCAAAGCGTATCACACCTTCTCTGTTTTCTCGCAACTAAGTTGTCTATATAAAAAAAATCTGTATTTGTGGCGATTAGTCGCTGGAATGTGGCGACTAATCGCCACCTCTTCTGTAAAATTTTCTCTCGAGAACACTTTGTTTTCTTTTGAGATGCATGATCGCCACATTGTGGCGATTATTCGCCTCCTTCTCTGGTTCTTATTTCTCTTTCACAATTTCTTCTTTTCTCTCCTGTTCTGTTTTTCAATAAAATTGTCTGCACACTCACACAAACTCATCAAATACGTTCACACACTTAAGAAAAACTTATCAAATCAAGTGTAAAAAGTATAAATAAGTGTGTAAAATACACACTTATCACACCCCCAAACTTGAATGAAAGCTTGTCCTCAAGTGATCAAAAATACAATTCAGTTAAAACAAAGAGATAGTCTCAATCTCATATAAAAAATGCCCAACAATTATAATAATCAAACAATCGAAATCAAGGTTTTCGGTAAATCGTCTCAGCTTGAAAAGAAATTCATACTCAAAACAACTAGTTTAACGCGGCAAAAGAAATAACTCATAGTAGCACATTGAAAATAGTTTACACAGAAATCTTCGTGTGTGTGTGCGTTCAGTCTTATCTTCTTCTATTTGTCGGTTCAACTCATGTAGCTATAGGTGAGGATATCACTCTCATTTCACTCGGGAATCACTACATTCACTCGAATCGTTCATCAGCTTTGCCCACTATCCTACTAATAGCAAATATCCATAAATCAAAAACAAAAGTCAATAGGTCTTCACAAGTTTGTAATGAAAGGCCGGGTTGAGGGGTAGGAATTGTATGAATTCAAGCGAATACCCAGAGCACCACTCATTCCTCCTTATTGCACCCAATCAAAAATTTCTTCCATTCACTTACTCACTTATTGAATTCACTCAAACTTTCTTTCCTTTGTTCACCCCCAAACTTGATTCACTCAATATCATCCAACTCAACTCCTTTGTCATTATTACAAAACAAAATCAATACAAACATAATACTCAGGAAAATAATAATAAAAAAAAAAACTAGAATGAAAACTAAACTGTTCAAACTTGCTTTTTCTTTTTCTTTTTTCTTTTTCTTTTTTTTTTTGACAAATAACGTAAACACAACGACTTAATGTTCTAAAACGAAACAGATGACAAAGGAGTTGCTCTTGATTTTCACCATTTCCTCTAGCTTTCCCTTAATTTAGATCAATATCCCCGTGCTCAATAAATAAGGTAAGAGAAATATATAAGGCTAGGCTAAATTCAGGTGACAAATGAGTTGTAAATAATAGGCTCAAAAGGGTGACTATGGGTGTCATGAAATGACACAACAAGGTAGGCTCCGAAAGCTCAAACGGTTCAAAGATGGCCTAAATCATTCTCTTATTTCTGAAAAATGTTCAATTGCATTCGTGAATAAAGGGCAAAACTAAGAAAGATTTTCCTCTCAATGTCCTCACTATCAAAGCCTTTGACTGGAGTTACACTCCCTCACCATGTTTACGCTCGATCGCTCCCTTACTGTGTTTGGGTTTCACTCTCAGTAGACTACACAAATATCACCAACACATAGGATCAAATAAGAATAAAACGTGCTCAAAGTTGTGAAGATAACTATGTATCTTCTAATCAATGCAAACTAAAACAAATTACTCTTTTACTCAATCTATTGCAAGAAGTTTAAAGCATGAATCAATCATTTAAATCATCATTGATACCTCAACCAAGATTTCAAAATGCAAGATTATATGAAATGTAGTAGAGTAATATAGCAGATAATTCAGTTAATTGAACAACACCCCCACACTTAGTATCAACATTGTCCTCAATGTGCGCAAAACAGACAAGAAAAAATAGGAAACGGAGTAAGGTACCTCAAGTGGAGCCCGACGTATCATCAGGCTCATCGTCACGTGTAGAAGCAGACGACCGCAAAAGATGCTCGGGATAGGTAGGAAAAGGAGGAGCAGAGTGAGTCGAGTACCCGAGGTTTTGGATAAGTGTGTTAAAAGCGTCAATATACTGGGCCGTAAATTGAGAATGCTCCAGCAACCGCTGTTCTATCCGGGCTTGCCGCGTGTTGAGCTGTTCGTGTTGGACCGCTAGTTGTGCAACCATACGTCCCACATCATCGATTGTGTAAGAGGGAGGCGGCATGGATGACGAGGAAGCACCATGAGTAGGAGGGACCGAGGACTGGCTTTCAAACTGCTGCTTAGTGCGAGCCTCTCGACGAGCGTCTCGTTCGTCTGCTGCTTCAGGATTTACATACGTGAGGAACGAAGGTTGAGGATAACGCCGTACGCGAGGCATCAGCTTTGGTTGAGGAGGAATCACCGCATTTTCATCGTGTTCATCGAACCCTAAACCATTGGCTCGGGCGCTCCCATAAGGCCATTCTACGATGTTAGAAATGTTGGAAGATCCATATAAAGTTTGTTGCAACCAAGGTTCGTCGTTGGAGCTCATGGGGACATTGGCGGCGGCACATAAATGTGTAATCAGAACTGGATGGATGTGCCCGCTAGTGGTCGAACCTTTGGCGCATGCCAGAATATTTTGATGTATAATCTGCCCGACGTTAATGGAGCGTCCCGTGAGAATTCAGTAGAGTAGTGCCACTCGTTCCTTCGTCAATTGAGACTGTTGAGATGTGGGCATCAAGTTGCCCCGTAGAAATTTACACCATGCTTGAGCGTATTTATTGAGGCAACTCGTTATAATGTGAATAGGTCTTGCATGGTCATGTGTCGAATAAATCCAGGTGGAACCCCGGTGACCCATCTCTCGTAGAATCAGCTCATAATCAGGCCCGGCATCTATCATTGTCTGAAAATCATTTGGTGTGTCGTTATCGAGGCCTAAATGAGTGTTGATGGCCTCGGCTGAAAAGTTTATGAATTTCTGTCGTACTTTGACAGGCGCATCAATGTTGGCCGCCTTGAGGTTGGCATAAAATTCGCGAACGGCATTCACGTTCGCATCTCCTCCTAGAACAGCAATGGACTCCCATCGCCGCCCTCGAAGCATGGCCAAAATATCTCCATCTCTTCTATCCGGCTGGAATTGAATCTCGCATATAATGGCCTTATCTTTCGTCATAAAATCCTTGAAATAATTAGCTGCAACGGGGTTGATAAATGAATGATGGATAGGACTGAATGATACGGAAGAAGTCCTGGCTCCTGAACGTCTCGGTGGCATGTTGAATTGACTCAATATTGATCCTGTTACTGTACACACAAGAAAAACACACCATCCAACCCACAAGACACATCCATCGAATAGGTAAGCACATTAGATCGTCCGGGCAAAATATGGAAGACACAAAATGCATAAGGGAAAGGTGCAATTGACTCAGGCATTTCCTCAAACAGTTGGTAAGCATGTATCAAAATTTTGGAAACACAGCATAACAATGACCCGAGCCCCCTCAAAATGAAACAAACAGACAAAAGCACTGGCAATTTGATAATTACAGCAAGCCGACAGTTATCCCATGCCAAAGATATTACACAGAATGACCAAAACTAGGTGAGAACCAGAACAACTTCCCCAAAAATTACAATTAATGAAGCTCAGACTGAATACAATATACAGCAAGTGAACACAATCTCAAAAATTCCAGCGAATAATCAGAACTAGAGCACCGCCGATAACTATTGAAAACAAATCAGAAGGCACCCGATTGCGATAGAGTATAAACAAAAGCTCGAGAAGAGGATTAACCTGTTGGTGTAGACGAACTCGTGAAGAAATCGCTGTAGAGCGCGAGGAAAGTAAGGATACGCGGGCGGCGAATAATCGCAAGGCTAATAGGCGAAAATTTAGGGCTCAGCAGAGAAATAGGGGCAAATGGTCGCGTAAAGGTTCGCCAGTATAAAATAGAGGTGGCGAATGAGCGTCACAATGAGGCGATTAGTCGCCACCTATTCTGTTTTTGGAAGAGGCGAATTTTTTTTTTTTTTTTTTTAACATGTAATCAACTACTAATATAAACGGATAATAACCTATTAAAACAACGAAAAGCAAAAATAAAGAACTGCAAACGTAAAATGCAAACAGAAAATAAAAAATAAAAATAAAAAATAAAAATAAAAATAATAAAAAAAAAAAATAATAATAATAATAATAATAATAAAATAAATAATAAGAATAACAATAAAGAAATAAAAATAAAAGAAAAGAAAAATAAAATAAAGGAAAATGAATAACTAATGGGTTACCTCCTACCGAGTGCGTGTTTTAACGTCATCAGCCTGACGATATGCTGTATCATAATGAATTGAGACGGAGAACAGTCTTTGCACTGTCGAATACACCCCCCAATACGGCTTTAATCGTTGACCGTTAACCTTGAAAGTAGATTGATCGTCACCTTGAATTTCAACAGCTCCATGAGGGAACACTTGAATAACAGTGAATGGACCTGACCAGCGTGATTTGAGTTTTCCAGGAAATAACCGAAGTCGAGAATTGAATAATAACACTTGCTGCCCTGGAATGAATTCTTTCACTACAATATGTTTATCGTGCCACGCCTTAGTCTTTTCTTTATAAATTCTCGAATTTTCATATGCTTCTCGTCAAAATTCGTCCAGCTCGTTCAATTGCAGTAGTCGAGCTTCGCCGGCTGCTTGGAACTCCATATTTAGCTTTTTAATAGCCCATAGTGCCCGATGCTGCAATTCCACCGGAAGATGACAAGCTTTACCAAAAACCAAACGGTATGGCGACATACCTAATGGTGTTTTAAAAGCTGTTCGATAAGCCCAAAGAGAATCGTCTAACTTACGGGACCAATCTTTGCGAGAAGAGCTGACCGTCTTTTGTAAAATTTGCTTGATCTCTCGATTTGAAACTTCGGTTTGGCCATTAGATTGCGGATGATAACTGAGGGCCTTGCGATGCTTGACACTATATTTCAACAATAATGCCTCAAATTGCTTATTACAAAAGTGCGTACCTTCATCACTGATAATAGCCCGAGGAGTACCGAACCTTGTAAAAATGTTTTTGCGAAGAAAATTTAGCACCACTTTTCCGTCATTAGTAGGAGTAGCTATGGCCTCCACCCATTTCGAGACATAATCGACAGCTAAGAGAATATACTTATGATTGAAAGAGGTAGGGAACGGACCCATGAAATCGATTCCCCAAACATCAAATAATTCGACCTCTAGAATATTAGTCAATGGCATCTCATTGCGGCGTGAAATATTACCGGTACGTTGGCAGCGGTCACATGATAGAGCAAATAAGTGCGCATCTCTGAAAAGTGTAGGCCAAAAGAAACCACATTGTAATACTTTCGCTGCTATTCTTTTACCGCCGAAATGACCCCCACACTCTAGTGAATGACAATGCAGTAATATATTGTGCACTTCGTCTTCCGGAATACATCGCCGTACAACCTGATCCGCACAATGCTTGTAAAGGAATGGATCCTCCCAATAATATCGCTTAGCATCAGAAAAAAATTTCTTTCGTTTGTGAGCGGAGGATTCTATGGGTAGCACACCACTAGCCAGAAAATTAACAATATCTGCATACCATGGTGTATTGTCGACACTAAATAGTTGCTCATCCGGGAAAGTATCAACAATAGGAACTCCATCTTCTTTTACGTGTTCTCGAGGTTCAAGTCTTCACAAGTGATCTGCCACTAGATTTTCTGTACCTTTTTTATCTCTGATTTCCAAATCGAACTCTTGGAGTAGTAGAACCCAACGAATGAGGCGAGGCTTTGCATCTTTCTTAACCATAAGGTATTTAATGGCAGAATGATCAGTGAAAACAATTACCTTGTTGCCAATAAGATAAGAACGAAATTTATCGAAGGCGAATACAACTGCAAGTAGTTACTTTTCGGTGGTAGCATAATTCAACTGGGCGTCATTTAGGACTCGGCTTGCATAGTAAATCGTGCGAAATGTCTTATCCTTGCGTTGCCCTAATACCGCGCCAATTGCAAAATCGCTAGCATCACTCATAACTTCAAATGGGAGATCCCAATCCGGTGCTACAACAATAGGTGCAGAGGTGAGCTTCTCTTTTAATAAATTGAAGGCGACTAAACATGCGTCATCAAAGTGGAACTCCACCCCTTTTTCCAGCAAATTACATAAACAGTGTCGGCAGTAGGAGCAGAAACAAAAGACTTCTTCTGCTACCAATATCCACCGCTCACGTCAGCCGAACGACACGTCGACTTCTCACTCCTACCGCTCACATCCACCGATCACAAAACGACAAAATTACTACCCACATCTACCGCCCACATCCACCTATCACAAAACGACAAAATTACTACCCACATCTACTAGTGAACAGTACACTCAACATCCACCGATAGACAACATCCACTGATAAACAATGTCCACCAGTGAACAGTAACACCCAACATCCGCCGATAGACAAAAACATTCAAAACAAAGAACAACTCCGACTGATAGAAGAACTTGTAATTTACTGAAATAATTCAAAACAACCTAACCCTATGAAACTTTTGAAATCCAGTAAGAATCACAATTAAAACCAACGACGTATCATTATCCAAGAAATCTCAAAATTGTATCAGAAATACTGAAAACTATCACAATCATTAAAATTCACAGCTTAGTAAACTGAACGATTGTTCACTAAACTTTCCAAGAAAAATCCAAATGGCAAACTATAACTAAACCAAATCATGTTTCATAATTAGGAAAAACCTCAAAACATTATAAACCTTAAACTACTGCTGTCATCAAAATCCTCAGCACACTTCAACAAATCACTTGACCATTAGGACTTCACATACTGACATTTATTAAACCGCCTCATCAGTGCACCAAACCGCGACATGAATGTACTCCTCCAACCAGCCTAATCCTCAACAAGCTCAGAGAACACACCTGCTGACACTTCTTCACCTACATCACAAAACTCATCTATTAGCCTAATGCTAAATAAGTAGAGCAATAATGAAATGATAAGCTGAAACATAAATCCTAGTCATGTCGTTTATACTTTCACATCTCAATTGCATTCACATTCATTCTCAGATCTGATCCTATATTCCATTGGAAAGCGGATCAATTTCCCAAAGTTATACATCCTCTTCATCGATTAAGGGGCGGATGAGTTCCCTTAACAGTTGATCTAATCCTATATTCCATTGGGAAGCGGATCAATTTTCCAAAGTTATACATCCTCTTCATCGATTAAAGGGCGGATTAGTTCCCTTAACAGTTGATCTGTTACAATCTGTTCATGCCTTACCATGTCATTACATGTAAATTCATTTTCGTGTTCTTTCCAAAATAAAACGTGATGCATGACATACAGAAAACACTCAAACAAGCATAAACCTAATGTCTTGTTATGTAGGCCCGAAGGCACACACATACTCCACTTACTTGGTCTCTTGAAAAGTTTGGTTGAAGTCTACCTCGGAAGTTTGCTCAAACCTAAAACCATAAACAGAACATCAATCAAATCTTCTCTAAACTTAATTATAAATCAACCAGAAATCTAAGGAAACTAGTTTGGAACTCTAGTTTTCGAGCATTCTTGATTCACCACAAAACCCGAACTAACTCTCACTTACAGCATTCTCAAAATCACCTTTATAATCCCCTCTACCATCGATAGTTACAATGTAGCAAAAAATCGAAGTAGAACTCACCTAGCTTGGAGAGAAAATCGCCGAGAGAAACTCTGCTTAGCTGAGCTGAATGCCGAGAAAGGAAAATGAGAAACAGTGGCGGCTAAACCTCATTAAACTCTCCCTTAAATACGTTATCCACTATAGATTTCTATTTACCATTATGCCCTTACTTAGTCACTCATTAACCTAATAAATAATTCTCTCAATTTCATCCATAAAGTGTACACTATTAGTTGACAAGGTAAAATCAGTTCGATAGAACCGGGTGTTACACATGTGGTATAAGTGGGGCTTATAGAGGAACAGGCGCACATACGTACATGACGTGGTTAGTAGTTTTACCGGGTCCCAGAGATGGATAAAAGACATATTGTCCTTGGCGAGGACAGTTTTTACATAGTCCCAGGGAATGACAAGAACATATGTCAGTCCCCGTCTCACACTTAACCGTACTTTACATTCACATTTTATCTTTCTTAACTTCAAATCACGTGCGTAAAACATTTTGCACGATTTTCCTTGAAAAATGTGATGCATAAGCATACATTGTGCATAGATATAACATAATTATAAGACTAATCCTCGAAGCATAAAATAAACGAGCAATTCATCAAGACATTACATAAAACAAACACATTTACTTAGGATGTAATCTACGACCTAACTACCCGACGACTTAAAAAAACTAGTACCTCTGTGATGTAGGGCCTTAAGGGCCAACCTATACGTATGAACTTACCTGACGTTAGTAGAGATTGCGAGCCTTGAACGTATTTCCTCGACGAGTTACGAACCTACAACGCACATAATCGAACCATAAGTCACGTTACTAAAATGCTAACTAATAACCTAAATAGAATGCGCTCCGAGCTCCGAGCTCCATTCCAAATAACTTAAAACCAACTTAACATTTCTTTTAGACAAATCATCGAAGATTTTACGTGCACAACTTCATACTCGAATTCCTCACCCAAACGACGTCCGTTTTCGACGATTCAATATGTTCTGGAAACCTAATCGCCTCTTGTTTAGCATGGAATCATTAATTTATAAAAAACACGTCGAAAATGATAGCAAAATAGCAAATTCATGGGTGCCCTAAATAACGCCGAATTCTGATCGAATTTTCTGTATTTATCGAACAAGTCTAATTTTTTCTTAGTTTATCAATTCAGACCCTTAAATAATATCCTAACATGATTTCGCACAAAATTGACGAGTTTCCTCGAAAACCCTAACCCTAAAACTCTAACGAAACTAACGTATGACTAACCTAAACTCGTTAATTAACGTAGAGGGTTACCTTAAATGGATAAATTAAGAGAAATCAGAGGCTGGCCGTTGAAGATCGCCGGCGTCGTCGCGGTTCGTCGTCGCCTGGAGAGAGCAAGCAGAGAGGGAGAGGAATGAGGGAGAAGGAAGAAAGAAAAAGAGGGGGAGAAAAAGGAAAAGAAAAAGAAGGGAGGGAGGGGAGGGGGGGAGAAGATCACGGGGAGAGGGAGGGAGAGAGAGAACGCGCGGGATCAGATTCGGAAACCCGCTTTAATTCTCGACCTTTCCTTCTTCCACCAAATATCCTAATTAATTCCTTGGGTTCTAACAAAACTTTCCGCTCGTAAAACGACCTTAAATTTCTCCACTTTCCCGTTTCGAGCATATAATTAAAAACCGTAACGCCAAAAATCTCGGGTGTTACATTCTACCCTCCTTAATAAAATTTTGTCCCCAAAATTTGCTTAGACTTAATGGTCTCTTAATCCCTAAATCCTATCAAGTATTATCAACCCCCTCTACTCCCATGTTCATTCTACTCAAAGCTACATAACCCCGTTCTTAGTTGTCAAACTCCATATACTCAAAATCCCTCCCTAATATCTTTGAATGTAACATTCATAACTATCTATACTCTGCTCGAGTTGTCCAACTTTAATATCTATTAACCTCAAATACTATCAAACCCCTAAGTTCCACCATTAAATCGCTCTAACCTTAAATTGTTTCCTAAATCATTGGTTAAACTTCGTTAATTACAAGTTGTACCTTTGGACTTTCCTGATTTAGCCTCGATTCTAAGTTCACTTGAACAATCTTTATTCTAATCTTCGCTCTCCTTATTCGACATCCTCAAATTTTTCTACTTCACACGGAACATCAAATACTTAATGGCTAAACCTCTGATTTTAACCATCCATTAAATCTAACTAATCTCTTCACTTACCATTTTTCCTAAGTCCGCCCAAAATCCATAATATAATCTAGCCGCCCTTTTTTCGAGAACATAATTCTCCAAACTCATACCCATTTTATCTTACATCGTATAGTCTATAATTTCCTCATCCCTGAACTAAGAATTAAATGGCTGTATTTGGTCATACATTCCATCGTATGAACCTCTTATTTAAGCTAACCTCCACATTTTTCGATCAACGATTTTCTAAAGATCTAATAGTCCTCGAGTTGTAAGTTACATCACACGCTTAAGTTCATCAACTCTAACCCTAGCCATTTATGTATTCGTCGGCTTCGACTTCGTTACGTACGAGTGGAACCTTTGAAATTTTCTATCTTGACCTTATTCCTAATGCACTTGAACGTTTTTCGTGCGAATTCTCGTTCCTCTCATTCAAAATTCCTATATTTCCTCAAATCGCATACCACTAAACACTTATAAACTAAACCACAAATTCTATCCTTCCCTTTTTATCTAACAATACCCTGATGAAGCAGCACCAAAAGCCAGACATGTCTACTACTTATTGATCACCCTTAACTCCACTAAGTCGTCCCCTATATCGTGTCGGTCAAAATCTTTTTGTACATCGGTATTCGTCCTTTATTGATTAGTCATCTAAGATGGTACCTATTTCCTAGAGAGCAGCCGATTCTAGAAATTTGAATATCATCTAGCGTATAACCTGATTCTTTACTGTCTCGAAATTGATTAACTTTCCATATCCGATTAGATTTCTCCTTTATTTAAGGTTTACATCGTCCTGTATTTAGCCTACTGGATTCTCACAATTAACGCACCGGAACGCAACTCACGTACCATCCCCAACGGTCATCACCTCAACCCAATACGATTTCAAACTTACAATCATCTCATTCCCAAAATAACGGCGTACCTGATGTTCTCATAAATTGGTAAGCGACACCAAACCCTATAGGAGTAAGGTCCTGAGGAAAACTCTCGTCCGGCTTCCTTATTACATCTAGTAGTCCTTGACCATATGACCTTATTCGTTACCTCAGACCTAACCTACATTCTGACACTTCATACGCTAAGTTTTAATTCCTATATCAACTAAAACGTAAAGTCCTCAACCCTTCAATCGATCATAGCTCTCAAGTCAATATTTCCAACACAAACTCCAATTTCACAGCGTTCTGACAAAATCCTAGTGAAGTCTCTTCGACTTAGGTGAGTTCTTCCTTGAATTATTCTTGCTGATGATTTAGGATGAATATAGGATATGCATTTAATTATTGGTTTACGGTAGAATGAGTGTTTTAGGAATGCTGTGAGTGAGAACTGAGTTCGGGTTTTGATGATGAATCGGGAATGCTCGAGGAAATGAGCTTCTAACTAGTTTCCTTAGATTTCTGGATAGTTTAGAATAAAGTTTAGCAAAGATCTAACTAATACTCTGTCTACGGTTTTAAGTTGAGCAAAACCCGAAGTAGTTTGAAACCAAGCTTTTCTAGGAAGCCAGGTAAGTGGAGTATGTGTGTGCCTTCAGGTCTACATCACAAAATAGTAGGTTTATGCATGCTTGAATGTTTCCAGTATGTCATGCATCATGTTTTATTGAATGAGTGCGAAAATAAATTTACATATAATGGCATGATAAGACATGAGTAGTTTGAATCAGACAAACTATTAAGGGAACTAATTCGCCCCTTAATCGAGAAGAGAATGTTATGACTTTGGGAAAACTGATCAACTTCCCATCGAATAGAGGGATCAGATCAGCTATTAAGGGAACTAATCCGCCCTTAATCTAGTAGAGGATGTTATGACTTTGGAAAAACTGATCCACTTCCCATCGAACAGAAGGATCAGATCAGAGAACGAACACAATTGCAACTGAGATGTCAAAGTAGAAACTGTATGATTAGGATTTATGAATTTAGTATTTCATTCATATTTGCTCTACTTATTTAGCATTAGGCTAATAGATGAGTTTTGTTATGTAGGTGCTAAAGTAACTGAAGGTGAATTCTTTGAGTTTACAGAAGTCTAAGAGCAGTTGATGAAACACATCTATGCCGCGGTTTGGTGCTCTGATGAGGCGGTTTGACTAATGTCTGTATGGAAGTCTAAATGGGTTGATGTTTGTCAAAGTGTGTGAGAATTTTAATGATTGTGATAGTTTTTAGCATTTCTGATACATTTTGAGATTTCTCGGATAATGGTACATTGTTAGTTCTAACTGTGATTTTTACTGGTTTTCAAGCATTTCACTTGGTCAGGTTGTTTTGAATGATTTCAGTAAAATTTACAAGTTCTTTTAGCAGTCGGAGTTGTTCTTTGTTTAGAGTGTAAATGGTTGATACGCTGTTCTGTTGTCTATCGGTAGATGTTGAGTGTTACTGTTTACCAGTAGATGTTATCAATCGGTAGGAGTTGTCTATCGATAGATGTTGTCTATCGGTAGATGTTGAGTGTTACTGTTTACCGGTAGATGTTATCAATCAGTAAGAGTTGTCTATCGGTAGATGTTGTTTATCGGTGGATGTTGAGTGTTACTGTTTACGGGTAGATGTTATCGATCGGTAGAAGTTGTCTATCGATAGATGTTGTCTATCGGTGGAGGTTGAGTGTTACTGTTGAGCGGTAGATGAGAGTAGTTGATGTGTCGTTTGGCAGATGTCGAAAGGCAGATGTCGTTCAGGTAGGTGCGAGCGGTAGATGTGAGCGGTGGATGTCGGTAGCAGAAGAAGCATTCTGTTTCTGCTTCTACTGCTAGGATTATTTGGCGGAGGATGTGTTTGAAATTTTAAGACATTTAAATATTCAAAACCTTTATGTCCTCGTTTCTTTGGCCGATTATTTCTATCATTTAACTCTTATATAAGTATTGTTTTAGTGATTTGTTTTAACCCTGCTTTACACAAATATTTTTCCGCTGCAAGTTTTCGATGTTTTTAAATGAATTCCAAATTTTAGCTGTTGAGTAGAAATTTTAAGTTTTCATAGAATTTTCTTAATACAGTCAGAGTATGTGATTAACAAACCAGATTATTAATTCGGGGCGTTACACATACTATTCCAAAAAATCACACCAAAATGCAGTTTCAAGCAAGAAGGAAGGAGCAGAGCTCTAATACCAAATGATAGGCTTCACCTATATCCACTTGTGGGGGAATCACAAGCACTAGTTCTTTTCAGATCAATAATTAAGTTATCCAAAATTCCTCAGATTCCAAACAGTATATCTTACTCAATTTAAGACCAAATGCTCTGAAAATTTAATAGGTTCTTACCACCAATATGAAGTAATATCCCTTAAAATTTCAGGGGCAAATTCCTTGCCTAGCCGAAGATATAACCTGATCACTTCATTGGTCTGCTAGCATGTTTCTGCTGCTGGACCCAAAAAATATGCAAAATTCAATAGTGCATAACTCTTGCTAGAAAAATCCAAAAGACTTAAAATTTTAAAGGGGACGTGCTGAGGGTGTGGAGTGAGAACTCTGAAAATTTCAGAGGTTGGTACACTGTAGATGGAAAGTTATGGACGGAAACTCGTTGTTGGTCTGCAAATGTTATAAGTTGCACCTTTCGGCCTTGTCTTCCTTCAAGCAAGGAAGCTCTCCAACAACCCGAGAAAAGAGAGTTTTGAATACTACCTTACCCTGGATTTCCACACTTGAATGAGTGGAAGAAGACAACAATAAAGAGGAACACCTTGCTCACAACAAAGTGCACTCGGTAACAATCTCCCTTTCGGATTCTCTCACGAAAATGAAGAAGAGCAATGAAGCACAAATGCTCTGGTTTCTATTTAATGTTCATCTGCAGTCAACAAGAGTTAATGATGAGTTTTATACCCCCATCCTTCAGTCATTTAAGAGTTTACAAAAGCAGCCACAAAACATAGCCAAAAGAGGACATTCTTGGCTACCAAACCAAAATCGGTACAAATTACATGGCCGATTTTGGCAAAGTCAAGCCTCTCTTCTCATGTCATTTTCACTTGAGTTTTAAACCAAAATAATGCATGTAACATGTGCCAATAACCAGCTCCTAAGTTCAGCTATTCAAAATTCAACAGGAAGACTAAAATAAAACAAACTACAAGCCGATTACAAATTAGTAATACTAGGGAAGACAACATGCCCTCTTCAAACGTTACATTGCCTAGGACAATGTTCCCATGCAATTAGGTGGTAACACTTCTATATATCATGGTTATTTGGTTTTCACTCCACTTGCTCCAAGGGTATTCCACCTACAAAAAGAGAAGAATTGTTAGAAAAATAGGTCTCGACCAAGGCTTTGGCACGAGACAAAGTGGTAGCTCCCCGTGGCATATTAGGTTTACACTTCGGATGGATTCCTTCACTTTAAAGGTAAGAGCGTTGTTTTGAAACGGCAAGACGAGTTTTTAGATTTGCTTTGTTTGCATTGCTTTTTGTGTGGAACTTTGATGATCTTCCATTTCGTTCTTAACTTAAGGCAATCAATTTTCTCTTGCCTTCCCTATACCCTTAAGGTCTCGTATGATATGCCATACCGAGGCAAGGGACGATTGGGAATGTCTCGTATTAGTGAAAACAGACTCACTTGAATCCATTTCAAATAAATGAATTTTTAATGACTTACTTTGTAAAAAAGACATAATAAATTATAATAAATCGTCCTAGTGTTGAAAAATCACAAAATTTTTCAGATAGTTTCTCATGAAATGGTGGATATATAGTAAAAATTGAAACAAATATGATATCATGTGGTATGTTTTCTAAGATAGACTAAATGGGAAGCTATATATAGTATCGAGAAACAGGAGCCTAAGAGGTTTATGAGAATAGGCTCACGTTCTTGAGAAACCTCTTTGGAGGGGGAGCTTGGTCAAAATTGAGTGACTTTCGTTCTCAATTACATGTCTTTAATGAAAAATGAAGATCAAGTGCTCGCTTAGAGAGATCAAGAGTCCGCTAAGAGTTAATTTGTTCACGGATGATAATTCAAGAACAAACTTGTTAACAAACATAGTATAAGGGCAATTTTGTTAATCACCTCATATTTTGAGAGCCACTTCGATAATTACTCAAAAAAATATAACGAGTGCAAAATTTTTTGGACAAAATTAGAACATAAACAAGAGCATAAAACTTCGGTATTGATGAATCTGTCACAGCTATTTCTCTTGGTTGCTAAAACTTAAAACACTAGAAAAATGAAAAAGAAAGAATCATTCTTTCTTGATCTGATTCGACATACAATCGTGATAGGACAAAAGAAATGGTTTGATGATGTGAAAAAAATAATGGAGCATCTTCAGCCTCTCCTCAGTGATAAGGGAAATGTGTGATCGCCCACAAACTCGTTAGCCAATAGCCATTGTCATTCCCGTCCACATCCTTAGCTCTGTCTCTCTTCATGCCCACATAAACCCCACTCCTTTAAGCTTGGTCACATACTTTCATTTCCCATCAGACGCCGGCACAGTAGTCTACACTTCTATTTTCTTGTTCCTCTCGAGCTCTTGCTGGCGTCAATGGCTTCCGCAACTTCGACCACGAGACTCTCTTTCCTCCCCACCACCACATCATCGTCAACCTCCACAACTCGCTCTTCCCTTCTCCAAGTCTCACCCACATCGTCTTCGTCGTCCATTCGCCTCCGCACCTCTTGCATTCAGCGCCTCGGTTTCACCGCCGTCGACCCACTGTTCTCTCTCCATGTCGCTTCAAAAGTAGGATTGTTTAGAGGTAAAGCTTCAAGGGCCGTGGCATCGATGGCCAAGAGGAGCGTCGGTGATTTGACTGCTGCTGACTTGAAAGGTAAGAGGGTGCTTGTGAGGGCAGACTTGAATGTTCCTTTAGATGATGCCCAGAATATTACCGACGATACTAGGATCAGGGCTGCCATTCCCACCATCAAGCATCTCATTCAAAATGGAGCTAAAGTTCTTCTGTCCAGCCATTTGGTAAAACCCTCTTTGTCTACTAAGAAAAATTCAAGTTCATAGTTCTTTCGTTCCTCTTGGATAATGTGATATCCTGATGGTTGATTATGAACGAAATCTTAAATAATTGGACTGAATCGGTATCTACTAATGCACAATTGCCCTAATAGAGGTTGTGAATTTTATGTCGTCGAAACAACGGTCAGCCTTAGTTAGTAATTTCCTGAATATTGCACGTCTTTGTCCAAGGCTAAATGGGAATGAAATGGTATTCTATTGTCTCCACAAGTTGACACCCGGACAGGGATCTTAATTTCTTTAATGCTACTCAACTGTGTTTGTGTTCCAAATGCTTGGAATAAGATATGGATTCAAGCGAGCTATTAAAATACCTATGAACTATGCAAAAATGGTTAAAATTGATGTATTCTTCTTCGGTGAGCTGTATCAATCCTCTGTATTGTTGCATTTTTCAGGGAAGACCCAAAGGTGTTACTCCCAAATACAGTTTGGCACCTCTTGTACCTAGACTCTCTGAACTGCTCGGCATTCAGGTACGATAAATTTTTCTTCGGCAGGAATTTAGAAGCATATTTTATTAGCTACAAAATATTGTTCGTGAATTTTGACTAACCTCTTTTCTTCCTCAAACTGACGTGTTCAGGTTGTGATGGCCACCGACTGTATTGGTGAAGAGGTTGAAAAGTCGGTGTCTGCGCTTTCAGAAGGTGGTGTTCTTCTGCTCGAAAATGTCCGATTTTACAAGGAAGAAGAGAAGAATGACCCCGAGTTTGCGAAAAAGCTTGCATCTATCGCAGATCTCTATGTAAACGACGCATTTGGTACTGCTCATAGAGCTCATGCTTCGACTGAAGGTGTCACGAAATTCCTTAAGCCATCTGTAGCTGGTTTTCTCTTACAAAAGGTAGAATTGTCTGATCTCGCTCCATGGACTCATTGGTCTAAACCATTCCAAAGATTTTCCCAATTTTTCTATGTTTTCTGAGAGTTCATTATCCTGAATTTTTCAATGAATGACCATTTGACAAATATAAGTTGTTTTAGGAACTTGATTACCTTGTTGGGGCAGTATCCAGCCCAAAAAGGCCATTTGCAGCCATTGTAGGTGGTTCGAAGGTCTCATCAAAGATCGGTGTGATCGAGTCGCTTCTGGAGAAGTGTGACATCCTACTTCTTGGTGGGGGAATGATCTTTACATTTTACAAGGCACAGGGTCTCTCTGTGGGCTCATCTTTGGTAGAGGAGGATAAGCTAGATCTTGCCACATCCCTCCTTGCAAAGGCTAAGGCCAAAGGAGTGTCTCTTCTGTTACCAACTGATGTTGTCATTGCCGACAAGTTTGCTCCTGATGCAAACAGCAAGGTCAGTAAGAATATTCCATGCTTCTAGTTTGCATTAAAAGGTATTTAATCTTAAATTAACATAATCAGCTTCGCCGTGAAGATCGTCAATAAAGGGAGAAATAAAATGATTTGGGATTGCAGATTGTCCCAGCAAGTGCAATCCCCGACGGCTGGATGGGATTGGATATTGGACCGGATTCCATCAAGACATTCAACGACGCTTTGGAAACAACAAAAACCGTAATCTGGAATGGACCAATGGGAGTGTTTGAGTTCGACAAGTTTGCAGTTGGAACAGTGGTAAGTTGAATTCAGACATCTATTACAGTGATGATATGGTGTATTAGATGGGTTGGTTTGTGATTTAAGATGAGAGTGGGTTGACATTGATGGCAGGCTGTAGCTAAGAAACTAGCTGAACTGAGTGGGAAGGGAGTAACGACTATTATCGGAGGCGGAGATTCAGTGGCAGCCGTGGAGAAGGTAGGAGTTGCAGGCGTGATGAGCCACATCTCGACGGGTGGTGGTGCGAGCTTGGAATTGTTGGAAGGCAAAGAGCTTCCTGGCGTACTTGCCCTCGACGAAGCAACCCCGGTGGCTGTGTGAGACTAATTTAGTTTTGAATTTTCCCCCTTTATCCCTACACCATTTATACTGCTTTTGCTTCCATTGAAATTCGCAAACGAGGAGATGTGATGGGTGTAAATGTGAAACATTCGGCCTAGCGATGATATGCCTAATAAATTCCGGTTTCTGTCTGAGCTCCAATAACAGTTGTCTTTGGATAATGCAGATGAAATAGCATAGAACATATGGAGTATGTGAAATATTGGTCTGAGTGTGAAACAACAATATCTAATAAAAACATTTATGTTATACTTTGTCTACCGAATTTGACACGATCACAGTGACGTTAACAATTATATGTCTAAGAATAAATCCGACAAATGGCTTGCATTGGTGAAGTTGCAAAAAAAAAAAAAAAAAAAAAAAAAATTATGGAGCTCTTTATATTCAAATATTGTTCAGATTACTTGTTTCCATGATGTGTAAACTAACACGTTAAAACAGGCTGCTCTAGCTCATCACGTCCTATTATCCAATTACTGTAAACTGAACCAGAGAGTAGTACTAATAACACTATCTCCACTGCAAAAGGCAATCTCTGTGAACTCATAAAATTCCAAATACATTTATTGAGGTCTCAAATAATTATTTAAAGTTATGGAAAATTGGGATGGCAAATGACACTTATATGACTATAAATTACTCCAAAAAGCACGAAAGAAAAGATCTTATTTACTTACACGATGCGGCCAACTTATGCTGGCAGGAGACTATGTCAAACAAAAAGAGTCTCCTTCGAAGGAAGGAATATGCCGACAATTGCAATGCTATTGCAGAATGGAGTTGTAAATGGCCTGCCGCCTCCATTTTAATTAGAAGTTTATATAGTTGTGGGTCTTGGCATCCAATAAAGTTGTGTAATAACCAACATTGAAAAAAAAATGTTACCTTTGTCATGCAAAAAACACCAATCATGTCAGGAAACGCTGCTATACTATAGTTTACATTGTCCTCCTTGAAATGAGTTGTTTAGGAGGGGCAAGAGATCTGATTTCAGGGGCAGAAGAAGGGAAAAGTGTGTTGAGCTTGTGCATGAGGATGTCTGCCCTCGACGGTATCTCATTCAGAAGAAACTGCTGAACAATTGGCTTCTTGAACCACTCCATCACAGACTCTCCTGGCGCCCTGAGAACCACCTTACTAACCTCAAATGGAGATTCTACGGAGCTTAACATCTGAGCAAGGACAATCTTCAAGGTAGGTCCTGTGACCAACTTAATGCGTCTGGGAGTAACACCATAATACAGCATGCGCTTTCTGAACCTATGGAGGGTGTGGACAACTGCGACCAATGCAGCACCCACTGACAAGTTTCTCACGTCAAGTGACCAGGCAATATGCTGATCAAACACTATAGCCTTTGGGAAAAGTTTGTTTTCATAAGCAACCTTCCAAACACATCGAGCTCTGTTGATCTGTCCCATAAGAATGAGGTAGTTCAGAAGAACATTGACAAAGTACCTAGCAGCCCCCTCTTCGAGTTCATAATCTATACCCTGAAAGAAATCCCTCACAAAAGATAAAACCGGTTGTTTTCTCTGCTCTGGCCCTGTGAACAGCCCGCACATAAATGAATGCGCCTTATGCTTGGTGGCACTTAGGATTGACATCAAATGTTTCTCGCTTTGTTCTTCTTGGCATCTTACGAGATGGGCTAGAATGGATGTATAGAGTATCAGATCCACTTTTGCAGCAGAATGCACGTAAGTTTCGAGAAGAGGCAATGCTGAATCATACAAGTTATTCTTCATGCATGACTCAAAAAGTTGTCTGATGATAAAATTGTTTGTTCTGATCCCGGATGAACCCATAAAACGGAGCCATCTCAGAGCAAGATCAACAGAACCGTCCTTGATGTACACCATTAACACATCGCTCGCACTTACATCTACAGAAAATCCCATGGCCTTCATTTCGAGTAAAATTTTGGCAGCAACATCTACAAGCTTTTTATTGGCCAGAAGAGTCAATAGGGCAGTGTAAGTACTTAAGCCAGGTCTCAAACCAGCATTTATCATAGAGTTGTAGAGCTTCATGGCAGAATCCACTTGTCCAGAGGCAGCATGCATCTCCAGTAAACAAGAATAAGTAGATGGAGTGGGAAGAAATCCAGCCTTCTCCATTTCTGTAAAGATAGAAATTGCAATGTCAGGCTTCCCTGATTTTGCATGGGACTCTACGACCATTGTGTATAATCCAAAATTGGGTCTGAATCCTGCTTTCCTCATCTCATCCCAAAGCTTAAGAGAAGTATCTAACTTTCCAGCCTTCACATGCGATTCGATCAGAGAAACAAACATGGTGGCAGATGGCTTGAGTCCATAAACATGCATTTCCATGTAAACTTTCATTGATGTATCTAGTCTCCCAGCTTTCCCAGTAGAATCGACAAGTGACCCAAATATGTTAAGGCTGGGGCGGAAATTTCTTTCTTTCATCTCTTGAAAAAGCTTGAATGCTGCATCCAGGCGGCCTGATTTTGCCAAGCTTGGTATCAGTAATTCGAAGGTTGATCCATCCAGAGAACCTCCTGCTGCTACCATGCTCTCATATATCTCAAATGCTTTATACGGCAAGCCTTTACTCAGAAACAACGTCATAAGGGAATTATATGTTTGGGTATCAACCTTAAAACCCAAATCAATGATTTTCTTGAAAGAACAGAACGAGACTTCCAATTTCTCAGCTTTAGTCAAGTATTGAATAACACGGTTATATGCCCTGAAAGAGGTCGTCGAGTTATTGCCTAAATCTCTAATCATTTCATCAAATAACAACTGAATCCCACTAAAATCTCGATTGTGATTCAACCCATCAAACAATACCTGGTAACTCTCATCAGTTGGCGAGTACCATGACTGCCTCTTAGCCCATCGAAACAAATTCAAACATGCATCTGCATCATTGATGATCTTCAAAGCCTGAGTTATATGAGTCATGTTTGGTACGAATTGGAGTTTGTCCAGTTGAGTCTCCAAATCAGGACCCCATTTCCACCTTTTTACAACCTCAACAATCTTGGCCACTGCAGAAGCATTCAAGAAAGGTTTTTTCAACCCACCCACCATCACATGGTCATCTAACCCCGGCTCAACCGATCTTACACCGATATCAGTGTAGATAACACTCCCAGATTCATCCAGGTATTCTATTTCATCGGTCCACTTATTCAATCCACCCTCAACGCTCTTCCCAGATGAATAGTTTCTAACAATACTATGATTAACAATTCCAAATTTTTCATCGAAATACGAGCTTTGAAAAAATATGGGGTTTCTAACGATAGGGGTTTTGAGTTGAGAATAATAAGGAATGAAAGAATGCAAGCGCTTTACGAAGCAGAGAAACCTTAAACTACCTGCGGAAGCTTTGAGCTTATTGGCGCATGTATCAGCAGCTTCTGATAGCAAAATAGAACTTCGCAGTGAAGAAGTAGCGGCTGAGTTTTGGGGAAGCGTTGATACGTTGAAATTCGTTGGGCAGAATTTCCGACTGCGAGCCAAGCTGTTAAACATCGTGAAGGTAAAATCGGAGCAAATGCCTATCAATTTGAGGCGAAGGCAGCGAAGTCATTCTTCTTAGCCATGCCAAAACCCTTGACTGAGTAATCTTTCATTCACTTGTACGAGACGCGCTGGCGCTGGCCCCGGAGCTGATGCCGTAAACTTCAAGGGCGTCTGACTCCTGAGTAGCGACGGTCACAGCCAGTTAACCCCACAGAGTCGTATTATTTTAAACATTAATTTTATACTATTAATTAATTTCTTTCACTAAAATAATTATAATAAATTTATTTATTTACATATACTAGCTTGGTTTACATTCTCAAGAAACAAGTGTACTAAAATGTTGCTATTTTCATGTACAATTAATTCTGTATTTATTCTCTAATTCTACTTTTTAATTCTACATCATAATGTGAAAAACTTTATTAGTACAATTAATATAAGAATAATGTTACGTTTATCTTCTTATTCTACCCTTTTAAAATAACTCTGACATGTGTTGTAAATGTAAATTTTGTAGTATCTTTATGTTCTTCCATGATAGAACTAATTTCTTCTTTTCCATGATTGATTATTGAAGATAGTGGTGTGAAGTTTAACAAAGGTAACTCACAAGTCATAAGCAATGGCCATGACACAGTACTTGCATATTTTTTTAAAATAGTGATACATTTACAATTTTATTCTACAATTTAAACATACTTGTTGACGTGATAAATAATGATTGATGCAATTAATATAATAAATTATAAATAATTAATTTCTTACCTTAATTGCACACTCATTGTTTGACACGTTAGTATGTTTAGAGAGTAGAATAAAAGAATAAAGGTAGCAGTACTTTATTTTAATTGATATGATATTTTTTCCATTGCAAATACGAAATAATCATACTTTATTTTTTTTCTTCCTCATGCTTTGTGACCATCGAATTCAAAACATCCTAGAAATGAAAAACAATAATATTTTGACATAAACAAGAATTGAATTATAATTATAAGAAAACAAAGTAAGACTTTAGAAAAACTTGTGCTGTGAATGTCATTAAAGGGATACAGTTAAGAGAGAATTATTTTAGCATCATATCCAAAAATTGTAGTCGTAGTCATGCCAGTATTACTTACCGATTCCTACTTCTAACGAGCATCTCTTGGGTTATAAAACATAAATAGAGTATTGTAAGTAATTTTTTGGTGGGAGAAACAAATATGGAATATTCAATGACAAAGTTAAATGATTGAATATGTAAAATCAATACCTTGGCATAACTTTTGTAGTAGGAAAATCATAAAGTTGACGAGTAAAAATAATATTATCAGCTCAGCGTAGGGCGTTCTTTGTACATTTTGTTGCAACATGGATAATAGAATTGTTTTCTCTTACTTGTAAGTGAAAGCATTATGTGAATCCCAAAAAGAACAAACACTTTTACTAATGTAATAATCGAGATAGCAAATATTTCTTGTTACTCATTAAGATAAAACAATTCTGGAACATACCCGTAGCCACGAAATCATGTTTAGAAAATAATTTATGAAAATTTTTGTTGGTACCATTACGAAACTCATTTTCAGCTATGAAAACAATGGTCTTGATCTTTTAAGTCAGAATGACTTTCTCGAGAAGCAAACCACATTCTTTGTGTTCTTTGAGCAGCCGTGAGACTGAGAGAATGAAAGACAACTCAAGTTTGACGTATGGACTATAATTCTTTATTTGTTAGTTGTGTCTAACTTAAATTTGGCACATCATCAAATTAAGCCTAACATATGATATCTACACATAAAAATCTCATACTTTAATTAAAATATTTACTCATCTCTATTTGATCACTTAATTGGACTTGACTTTATGATAGTCAATTTACAATTATTAAATATATAACTCTACCATATAATTGTCAAAGTGTATCTAACAATATCCCACTTGGGCCATATATATTTTCTTATAATTGCATATTACACAAAATTTCTTGAGCTCATAAATTGTTAAAGTGATTTTTGTTACACTTTTTGGTAATTAAATCAATCAATGATCACATATACCAATATAATTAAATGACATAGATCAAGCATGAGTGTGCAACAAAGAAATTATATGCAATGTGATCATAGCATGCCTATTTTCTAGTTGTCAAACTTATTTCTTATGTATCAATAATAAGATTCAGAGTAAAACCAAATAAACCAAATTTTGTAATATGCAAAACAAAATTATCAAATAATGTCCATAACCGTATTGAAATACAAATTCCCATTAAAATAAAATATCATCAAATGGTACAACACAATATGAGTTATAAGCTCATGAAAGACCTCGGGCGATAACTTGGTAAGTGGATCCACAATAATGAAGATTGTGTCAATATGCTTTTAGTCAATCTGTGATTGTTATCAGAATATTGAATATTGACTATTGACTTATTGCAACAAAATAACCTTAATGTTTTTTTAATTTCTTCCAAATTCAAAGTCAGCTATACTTCATTGTTTGATATTTCAAAATATAAAATTTTGTTGATATAGTTGAAGAAACTATAGGTGATAACTTAGCATTTTTCTTGAAAAAATCTTCTCCAACTATCAGATAGATATATCTTCATGTCGATTTTCTTGACATCTAATAAAATTGAAATCATAATACCTACTGATCACTAGGTGCTTAAATTTTCTGTATGCGAACATCTGAGCTTTTACTCTCTGTAAGTACCTTAAAACCTTTTGACAAAAATCAAATGATTTAGTCTAAGGTCCCTGAATCATTTGTCTTATAAACTATTATGATATATCTGAAGACGTACATATTTGAGCATATATTATATCTTACTATTGTTGATGCATGAAGAATTTTAAGTATTTCCTTAAATTCACTGAATTCTTGAGACATTGGTCTTTAGTAAATTTGTCATCTTTAGCAAAAGGGTAAATCTTGCATGCCAAATTTCTTAAGTACTGTTTTGATACAACTCTTTTTTGATAACTGAAGTACACATCAAAAGCAAACTCAGTGTATCTGTATTCATATATTGTTATTGGAAAAACATATAAAACCAAAAAGTAAACTTGTTGCCACTGAACTTATGGTATACATGATGTGATGTGCCACGAGGACCTATCATTAGGCCACAAACAAGTCGACTAACAAATCTATATAATTCTCTAATTTTTTTTTGCAAGTAATAGATTATTAAGGAGAAGGGAGAACACCCTCGGCCATGTGAAAAGAAGGAAGAGGGAATCAAGAAACAAATTGAGGGAGCTTCTAGAATCTTGGCTTAAAGAGGAGCCAAATGATGAGCTACCTTTGAGACCTGAGCACCCTCTCTGACGCTCTTCAACCTATGACAACTTGTATGGCAACACAAACACTAGTTCTCCTCGGATCAATTGACAATCACCGAGGTTCCCTAGATTCCAACAGGCAATAAATAATGCAAATAAGATCGAAATGCTATGAAATTTAGTATGTTCTTACCTAGCACATGTCTGAAACATCCTTAAAATTTAAATTGAAAAATCACAGTGGCTTGAAAGTTAAGTTATGCACGGAAGAATCGGACTTGCTCAAACTGCTAAGTTGGCTGAGAGAGGGCTAACTTCTGAGCAGCACAACTTTTGTTGTATAACTCCAAATGACTTGAAAATTTGACACAATTTTACTTTGGGTGTGGCTAAATGACCCTGAAAATGTCAAGGGCTGAATCTTTGTGGATGAGAAATTACAGATGGAGGAAATCTTGCTGGTCGATAAGATGATAAACAACACCTTCTCAGGTATTTAGTCCCCTTTTTGGGGAAGACACTCCAACGAGCAATAGATGAGAGTTTATACTCTTTTGCTATAGTTTCTACCCTCCAAGAAGGCAGAAAAAAGAGTAATAATAAGAGCTTCCAAGAATACTCACAAACTTGGAAGACGATAGACACCAAAGTGCTCGGATATTACTCACCGGCGGCAATAGGTTTTGAGGCTCTAAAGAGGCTTGATTGTTGAAAGTTAAACTTTAGTTTTTCATTTAGCAAAAGATGCTTAACCTGCAGCCAAGAGGGAGGGTTTAATACCTCATCCCTTTTTGCAAGTTAGGGTTACGAAAATAGCACAGAAGAATAACCCAAATGTGTGTGCTCGGCCATTTCACCTAGCCTAGTACACCTAGTGTTTTGTCAATTTTGAAAACCACTTTTCTCTAACCAAATGCCCCTTTCAATGTGGTCCTTCTTCCCTCAAATGCAGCTCACTCTCCTTCCAAAAGTATTCAGCCATGCATGTAATTCAAACATAAAATAAACTAAGTGTTTCTTGAAAGAAAAAGTAAACTAGGCTCGGTTACAACATTTGCCAAAAGGAAGACAAATTTCTGCTTCAACAATTGGTGTGGCCAAGAGTTTGCTCCCAAGTTAGCACATGGAGAGGTTTCTCCAAGTCTAGGGTGCTTGGTTCCCACTTCAAGTTTTCAAAATAATTGTCTCCTGCAAAAAGAACAAACTTGTTAGAAAGAGGATCGGCAGAGGTCATGGCCTTGGCTCGGGATCGTGTCAATGGTCCTCTTGGCATATCATCCTCCCTAGGTGATTGAGGATTTGACATCAAATTCGAGAGTTCACCATTCTCCATGTCTCCTTTCCCTCTAATGTATGGGGATATGTCTTGGACGTTGAAAGTGGTTGAGACTCTATATTCATTTGGAAGCTCGAGCTTATATGCGTTATTGTTGATCCTTTCTAACACCTTGAATGGTCCATCGGCTATTAAGAGATGTTTGGATTTTTGTTGTTTCTGAAATCTTTCCTTCCTTAAGTGTAGCCAAACTAAGTCCCCCTCTTTGAAAATAATCTCTTTTCTCCCATGGTTGGCATGCTTGGCATACATTTCGTTCTTCCTTTGGATGATTTTTCTCACCGTCTCATGCATTTTCTTGACTTGCTTGGCTTTGCTTGCTCACATAGGGTTTGCGAGGTCTTTCATTGGCAAAGGTACAAGGTCCAACAGTGTAAGTGGATTGAAGCCATACACTACCTCGAATGGAGTCATTTGAGTAGAAGAATGTACGCTCCTATTATATGCAAACTCTACAAAAGGAAGTTGGACATCTCAATCGGTGAGTCTCTTGCCCACTATGCTCCTCAACAAAGTACCCAATGTTCTATTCACAACCTCGGTTTGGCCATCTGTTTGTGGGTGGAAAGATGTGCTAAAAAGCAACTTTGTACCAAGTTTCCTCCATAGTGTTTTCCAAAAAGAACTTGGGAACTTAGTGTCTCTATCTGACACGATAGATTTAGGAACTCCATGCAAACATACCACTTCCTTGAAAAACAATTCGGCTATGTGAATGAAGTCATCCGTCTTGGAGCAAGCTATGAAATGTGCCATCTTTGATAATCGGTATATGACCACCATGATTGATTCCTTTGCTCGAGCGGTGCGAATAAGTCTCAAAATAAAATCCATGCTAATTTCCACCCAAGGATGTCTCGGCACGGGCAATGGCAAATAGAGCCCTTGAGAAAGAACTAGGCTCTTGGCTTTATTACAAAAAATAATACATTTCTCTAATACTCGATGTACATCTCGTAGTAGATGAGGCCAATAGAAATGCTCATTGATAATTTCCAATGTCTTATTCTCCCCAAAGTGACTAGATAACCCACCACTATGAGCTTTCTTGATTAGGGATTCCCAAATGCCTACACTAGGAACACACAATTTCCCCCCTTGAAGAGATAGCCATCCACTAGGTGATAGTCATCTTCGGCCTTGTCTTGACACTTTACATATCAAGGTCTGAAGTCATGGTCCTCAACATAGCTACTTTTAATCCAATCGAAACTAAAAAACTTGGTGCTTAGCTCGGTTAAAAGAACGTACCATCTAGATAAAGTGTCGGCCACCACATTAGTCTCTCCCTTCTTATATTTGATGATGTAAGGGTATCATTCAAGGAACTCTCCCCATTTCGCATGCCTCTTATTCAACTTGCCTTGTCTCTTTATGTGCTTGAGCACTTGATGATCGGTATTGATGATGAATTCCTTGGAAAAGAGATAATGTTGCCAAGCTTCAAGAGCTCGAATGATGGCAAAAAACTCCTTGTCATCTGTTGAATAGTTGAGGGTGGCTCCTTTAAGCTGCTCACTAAAATATGCAAGTGGTTTTCTTTCTTGCATGAACAATGCTCTGATCCCCAACCCGGATGTGTCACATTTGATCTTGAAAACTTTGTTGAAATCGAGGAGCATGAGAATGGGTGCATGACATAATTTCTACTTTATTGACTCAAAACTTTGTTGGCAAGCTTGACTCCATTGAAACTCCTTTCCTTTCTTGGTACAATCGGTAATGGAGGTCATGATGGAACTAAAATTTTTGATGAATCTTCTATAGAACGATACCAACCCATAGAAACTACTCACCTCTGAGATCCCCTTTGGAATTGGTCAATCCTTGATAAACTCAATCTTTGACTCATCGACCTCCATGCCATCTTTTGTGATGATGAAACCAAGAAAATACACTCTCTCTTGAGCAAAAGAACACTTCTTGAGATTTTCAAAAAGTTTGCGCTTCTAAGAGTTTCAAATAGGATTCCAAGATGCTCTATGTGGGATTCAAGGTTCGAACTATACACCAAAATGTCGTCGAAGTAGACCACTATAAATTGCCCAAAAACTCCTTAAGGACATAGTGCATGAGTCTTATAAAAGTGCTAGGAGCATTGGAAAGACCGAAAGACATCACTAACCATTCAAAAAGTCCATACTTGGTCTTGAAAGCCGTCTTCCATTCATCTCCTTCATTCACTCGTATTTGGTGATAGCCACTTTTCAAATCTACCTTGGAAAAATAGGAAGCTCCACTAAGCTCATCTAGCATATCTTCAAACTCCGGAATAGGAAATCGGTACTTGATGGTGATTTGGTTGATGACTCGGCTATCTACACACATTCTCATTGAGCCATCATTCTTTGATACTAGAAGAGTACGTACGACACACAGGCTCATTGATTCCCAGATGTAATCCTTCTCTAGCAACTCTTCCACTTGACTTTGCAACTTCTTAGTTTCCTCCAGATTCATTATGTAAGCGGGGTGGTTTGGAAGTACAACCCCCGGTTGTAGATCACTTTGATGCTCAATACCCCAAAGGGGTGGTAGTTCTTATGGTAGCTCTTCCAAAAACACATATTCAAATTGATTCAAGAGAGCTCTAACTTCCATGGGAAGTTCTCCTAGCTCTTCCATCCTTTCCCGAAACAATATAAGAATGAGAGGCCATCCCTCTAAGAGCGACTTCTTCAATTCCTTCTTGGACATGAAAAGATTAGAGTTATCTTTTCCTTTCCTCCTCACTTCTTCATCTTTGGTCAATTGTTCCGGTTTGAGTGAAGCCAACTTAATCAATTTTCCCCCGAATTTCAAAGAGTAGAAATTGGAGTACCCATCATGAGTGACTCTCTTATCAAATTGTCACGCTCTTCCCAACAAAAGGTTGCTAGCACTCATAGGTACCACATCACATAGCACCTTATCTTTGTAACCCCCAATGGAAAATTCTATGCACACTTGTTTAGAAACTTTGACGTCGTCCCGATCATTCAACCACCTTAACTTGTAGGGGCTTAGATGTATAGTGGTCTCCAATCCAAGCTTGGACACTAATGCAAGAGAAGCAACATTGGTGCAACTTCCTCCATCGATGATGAGAGAGCAAACCTTTCCTTTGATCAAACACCGGCCATGGAAGATATTCTCCCGTTGACAATCTTCATCATTGGCCTTGGTTATGAGGGCTCTTCGGATAACCATCAAGAGCAGCCTCTCTTGTGCATGAACAGGCACCTCTTGATTTTCAAGGTCCCTACTAGAAGTATCGTAGGTACTCTTCTAAGAAGTATCGTAGGTAAGAAACTCACAGATTGGGATGTTCG
Organism: Begonia masoniana; assembly: GCA_022432975.1. Taxonomy (NCBI): domain Eukaryota; kingdom Viridiplantae; phylum Streptophyta; class Magnoliopsida; order Cucurbitales; family Begoniaceae; genus Begonia; species Begonia masoniana. Next base: position 25,144,790 of record CM039513.1, on the reverse strand, counting down.
ACTTCCTTACATAGAATTCTTTTACAACCGAAGCATTCATTCAGCTACTAAGAAGACCCCGTTTGAGGTGGTTTATGGTTTCAACCCAGTCACTCCACTGGAATTCATACCGTTTCCCCTAAAAGATCTTGCCAACCCTATAGGGGTCCCCAAAGCAGAACAGGTCAAGAAAATATATGAAGCAGTCCATAAGTCTATCCACAAGCGGAATGACTCAGTTTCTAAAAGAGTCAACCAAGGCAGAAAGGAAGTTAACTTTAAGGAAGGAGACTTGGTATGACTCCATTTAAGGAAAGAGCGTTTCCCAAAACAACGAAGATCCAAACTACTTCCAAGAGCTTATAGCCCTTTTAAGATCATCGAGAAGATTAATGATAACACTTACAAGATCGAGCTACCAGGGGATAACATACAGGATCTTTCCCCATATATTAACGAAGTAGATGACCCTAGTGTTGAAGAACCTTTAGATTTGAGGTCAAATTCTCATTTACCTAGAGGGAATGATATGTTTCGAGGACCTATGACTCGCTCCCGATCAAAGACCATGCACACAGAACAATTATTACCTAACAACTTTGTTTGTTTTGCAAGAGACATATCCTTTAAAGACATACAATGGGAACCAACAACCCAAGACAAAGAGAAGCCGTTCCATGTATTAATTTGGGAGGAAGACTCAAACATTACAAATGAAAGCAAGAATAATGTGGAATGGGGAATTTGTCTTCCCTTTGATAAATTATGTAACTCACCCGATTAGAGATTGATTTGTGCTTTCGGGTTTTTCTTATGCATTTGTTTGCTTTATTTTCCATTTTAGCTTAGTTGGAAACTTTATTATGTTTGTTAGCCACTTAGCAAAGGTATAGAGGCCAAAGAGTGGCTAGTCACGCCAATCACAAGGTGAAGGAGCACCTTGCCTGATTTGGTGCAACCATGGTACCCAATGAGGTATATTGTTGTTCATTCTTTCCCCTTTGGTCTTATGACCATTTCTTTGTCTTTTTTTGAAACCCTAGCTGCTGTTGAGGGATAAGTTATGTTTTGTAAGCTGCTGTTTGGTAGATTGGTCGATGAATGAACATTAGAACAGACAGTTCCTTCTTTTCCTACTCAATCTTTCTCGCCGGCCGATTGCACCTGAGAAGTTGAATCTCATACCCTAAACCTTGAGATTAGTGGTGTTTCTAAGGCTGCTCCCTTCTATTCCTCCCCATTAAAAGGCTTGGAAGCTGCATAGTAAGGTGGTAGATCATCCTCACACGCGCGTGCTGGAGTATAGTCCTTTTGAGGAATATTAAATCTGAAAAGGTGTTCAAACAGCACCTCTACGACCAGCAAGCCTCCATTCGACTATAACTTTTGTTTTCGACCGAATCTATCAAATATATTTCTAGTGTACCTTATCCACATATAAATTAAGAACACTTTAAAATTTTAGGTTATTTGGATAAGAATTGTAGAAGATATGCTTTGGTAAATTTGAGTAATTATCAGGTAAACAAACGGATTCATTGATCAAGTAGATTTGGTGTTTTTTGTAATGACTATATCTTTTCAACCAAAACGAATTTATTTGAAATTTTCAGAACACATCTTATCAATACTTAAAAAGAAGATATAAAAATTTCAAGTTGTTTGATGCAAGATAAGATGAGTTATTGGTTGGAGTCTGCTCGGCCAACATTGAGTTAGCCGAGTAACACATATTTGTATTGCTTGTTTTTGTGTTTGTGCAGCTATTTTAAAATAGGTGCATTGAAGTCTATCAAACTTGCTATAAAGTGAGCTTTGTACATCCTTGCGGGAGGTTCTACCTTCAGGAAAGAGGTAGAGAAGGGAGCAATAAAATGGATTCCACTACACTCACAAAGATGGAAGCCAAAAACAAACACACACTCAATCGGATGTCACTCACCAAGGATATGCGACCACTTGATGCTTGGAAGCTCAAGATTTTCAAAGATGAATTTCTAATTTTCATTTCAAAATGTGCTCCAAGAGCAGCCCTTAATGGTGGTATAAATATCACAACAAGATTTGGGTTTGCAGTCTAAAAAGAAGACTAATACAAAACGAGTAAAATGAAAGTGGAAGGAGGGGGTGTTCGACCAAAAGGGGTAACCAATCACTCTATGGTCTCCTCTTGTCATGTGGTTCTCTCCTTCTTACAAGATGATCCCCACCATCAAAACTCCACACTACAATCGAGCAAGGTTCAACAAAAGGATTCAAGAAATACAAGCATAAGTTGAAAATAAAATCCACTTCTAGAATCAGCCATGCGTTCAAATTTCTTTATGAGAAAAAGAAGCCTCTCTGTAATTTGTCTAATTGGCTAAGAAAATGATGTCCAAATTCCACAATTCAACCTATTATAGAATCCTTGAGATGTCAGCTACATTCTTTATGAAGCTCACTTTTCAAAAAAAAAAAAGTAAGGCAGCCAAATATTGCAAATATTCCTCGGAGATCAGTGTGAAGGCAAATTTTTTTGGAAGGTCGAATAATCCTTCGACGTATGCTTGATCTTCCATTTATGCCTCACATTGAAGAATGTCATAATGTAAGTGAATGTTGAATTGAAGAATTCAAAATCTTTAAGCATGTTCCTCCATGAAAACCTACAAAATAGAAACTTGAAAATAAGTTAGAAAAACTCCATCGAATATTCGAAGAGTGACGGATTCGTGACACATCATCCTCTTGGGGTTTGAAAGGATTTGACCTCAAATCATCTCCAAGAAATATATTATTGCAAGTTAGTCCCGAAACTCCAAAGAGGCTTCTTTTAGGACGATCAACCCCACTTGGACAAAATAATCCAGTTAGTCCTGAAATTCCAAGGAGGCTTCTCTTTGGGATGATCAACCCAAATTGGAGAAAATAATCTCACTCTATAGAACATAATCTAAAAGATGCCGCTATATCCATTCTCTCTAATAAGCCATATGTATTCATCCTTAATGCAAGTATTCAACTCCTTATTAAATTTTTTCTTGCTTCCAAATAATTAACAAACTCAACTCCATAAAAGTATAGATCTAATAACTTTCCATTTCCAAAACTAGGAATGCCAAATTTGCAAACCACAAATGAATATCCTTCATTACTTAAAATGTCATCTATAACCATATCATCATATTTATCACACCAATTTATCAACTCTACACTACTATGATAAAAGTCTTCAATCCATTCAATTTTAAGAAACCAAGATATCAAATGGTTTAAGGCCACATACCTTATTGTTGAAGTAGTGGCAACTTCATTTGGCTCTCGATGCTCGTAGTTTAGGAAGTAAGGATGTGGAAGCATTTTCAAACCAATCTTCTCCCCATCATTAAGGAATGCCTCGGTTGCTAAGAGTACAATCATTTCCCATTCAAACTAAATGGTTTTACGGTCCAAAAATTTAACTTCACCACAATTGCACAAATGATAAAAATTTCCATAATTTAATTTCAAACCACTTATGATTAAGGCAATCATTAGGAAACTAGTTGAATTTTGGCTCAATGTGTCAAATATAATACGGATCCTTATTCGCAAAACTTATCAAATCAACAAGTTTAATGAAAGGTACCTTCATTAGGGTTTGAGACGTTCTTTCCCCTTCTTTTAATAAGGGCCGATTCAATACTCCTTTAGCTTCAAACTTGTTGTCATAGTATAAGTTACTTTGCCAGTTTTCTTGCTCTTGAACTTTTGAGAATCCTCTTCTTGGATTGCTAGACTTGTAAACCTTTGAGTCGACAAGAGGAGAGAGTTTATTTCAGCATAAAACTCCTCTTCAGGTATCATTCCTCCTTCAATACTTGCTGCCAAGGAGACAACTTCGCCATCTAATTGTTTTTCTTCAAGAACTTCTCGGTTTGTTGGAGATCTTTGAACCAAAATGAGAGGCGGCTCCCTTAAGTTTCCAAAAACTCAAGAAATTTAATTTCTTCTTCAATGGTTGCTGAAAAAAAATTCATCTTCACAATCCACTATAATCATTTCCTCCATTAGGCAAGTTTCATTTTGACCATGCAAAGTGATAATCCCATTAACCACCAAAAATTGTGAATCTTCAGAGTTCATGGACTCTTTATATTGAGAAGTAGCTACTTTGTCATCCTTAGAAATGACTATTTTGACAATAGGATAGCATTTATCCAAACCATGCAAACCACAAAATGAATCAAAAGAAACATTTGGTGGTGGAGGCTCTACAAGACCCTCTCCTAACAACTTCAACAGATTGTCAACTATTTGTTCACAAGAATCAAAATATATTTTCTCCTCCTCTACCATAGCCTGAGTAGGCTCTCCAAGCAACTTAGATAACCTTCCAAGACCATGAACAATGTCAAGGAAAAGTGCACAAATTTTCTCATCTTGTTCTTGAAAAGTTGTTGCAGAATTTTCCATAAAAACATGGCTCGGTTGATCAACAAAATCATAATGATTTTGTATAAAACTTTGGACGACTTTTTCTCAACATTTTTCAGCAACAAGAACACTCAAAATAAAGTAGAAAATCAACAGGAAAGAAGGGGGCTTTGATAACAAATGATGTGCCTCAAAACGGGGAACTTTAAAGCACATGAAAATCAAGTTTGTGCTGTTTTGCTGAAAACAGACAACAAATTTAAACATCAACAACTTGAGCTGTACTTGGCTTTTGGGGCTAAAAGTTTAACAGCTTTTTTACTTGGATGTTGGAAATGAACCCTCAAAATATCATGGCCTTAGTAAATGTGGAACAAAAGTTATGATAAAAATGTTGGAGGTTGCTAGAGCTTGGATTACTGATTTGGCAGAGAACAATGCATCAACTTTGGAGAGGCATAACTCTCTCATGTGTAAATAAATGGATGCGTTTATCTTCGATTTTTGACCTCAAAATTATATTTCCTACTCCATTACGTGATTTTTAGAAAATATTTGGTTTTTTGCTTACCAAATGACTTCAATTGAAGAAATCAGTGATCACGAATATGTTTATCAAGAAATGGAGGTGGATCCAATCTCTTTATTTGTTGACGATGAGCTTTGTGCATTTGATCATGAACTTGTTACTCCTGAAATGTAGGTGCATTCAATCTCGATATCTCTAGACAAGAAGCTTCGTTCATTATGCGACTCCGAAGATGATTATGGGAAGAATAGGCCTTAACACATATCTTGTTCCATAAATCTTTGTCTGGAAAAGAAGTATAACTCTTTGACAGCAATTAGAGAAGAAGTAGTATATTTAATGGTATAAAGTTTGTGAAAAGTGACCCTCATCGGTTCACTGTTGTGTGTTAGGAGGGATGCAATTGGCTGATCCATGCTTTAAAGATGCAATATGAACTTACATTTCAAATAAAGAGTTATAATGATGTTCACGAGAGATGGAAAACTAACATGTTTTTGTCAAATGTGATGTGCCAAGAGGAGCAAACACCCGGTCACGAGCCAAAGCTTTAACTAGCTTGTGTGTTCATGACAAATTAAACTTAGAACTTAGTACACAAGAAAATGAGAAGTCATTCCATTTTTTGACATGGGAACAACCTCATGGCCGACCCCAGCTTGAAGAAGGAAATAATGTCTTCCTTGGAACAACATGAAGTAACACTAAGTCTAGTTTATTTTCTCTAGTTTAGTAGTCTCTTTTATTTTGAAAGGGTTGAACATATGTGCATTAGAGCACTTGTGGCTATGTTTTGTGGAAGAAAGGGGACCACTTGAAAGGGACATTTGGAGAGAGAGGGAGTTTGCAAAAATTGGCAAAACCATGCATGTACTCTATTAGCAAACTTGGCTGAGTACTCCCTCATCTAGCACCTCTAGTTTGGCTTAACATGGAAACCCTAAATTGTAAAAGGGAGTGGTATTTAAACTGCCTTTATGGCTGCTGGAGAGGCAACATATTTTGAATAAAAAAAATGAAGTTCATCATCTTCTAAATCTTGAAGCTTCCAAGCAACAAGTCGCTACCTCTTCTCGGTGAATTATATCTGAGTGTATGTGTGTGTTTCGGTTTCCACCTTTGAGTGCAGTGGAATCCTTTTATTGCATCCCTTTTCTACCTCTTCCCTAAAGATAGAACAATCAGCAAGGGTGCACAAAACTCTCATCATAGCAAGTTGGAGTGTTCTTCCACAAAGAGAACCAGATCCCCGAGGAAGGTAGCTTTATCACTTCTCGAACCAACGAGCGCCATTTCAGCCATATCTACCCACCCCCATCGAGTTAACCCTTGAAATTTAGAGGGTGTTTTCGCCACTTCTTGAGTAAGGTTCCATCAAAATATAAGCTTCATTGGAGCTATTTTGGTAGAGTTATGCATTTTGGAATTCACCATAAATTTTGTCTGAAAACTATTTTCTGAACCAAGTCTTTTGTGTTTCAACCATTCATCCCTTGGTTGAATCACGTCATTTGGTATCAGAGCCCTGTTCTTTCTTGCTCTGACCCTCTGTTTACTGGTATTTTATTTACTTAAGATGATGACAAGGAGTACATTAAACAATCCTCAAAACCATGATAATGTCACTCAAACAACCGGAGCACCTAACCCAAAATAGGGCGAGTCTAGTGTTCAAGGACAACTTGATAAACTAAACAAAAAATTTGAAACTCTTCAACAACTTTTGTTAGAGTCAAGGAACCAACATGTGAAGGCCCCTCAAACTCCAATGCATGAGAAGGGAACCAAGAACCCAAGAAGGAGGAACAATCGTCGTGTAGTCTTTGAAGAGGAGGATTTTGAGGATGAATGTTATGATAGTTCACATGCAAGATACGATCCTAGTAATGAAATGAAGCATGCTAAGGTATCCATTCCTTCCTTTAATGGATCTTGTAATGGTGATGTATTTCTAGATTGGGTGGAAAATATAGAGAAAGTGTTTGATTACTATAACTATTCAGAGAGGGTGAAGATACAATTAGTCTCTTTGGAGCTTACTGTCTTGCTAGGTTATGGCGGGATAATTTAAGTTCTCAAAGAAGGCGTGAGAATAATGAGGATATTGTGAGGTTGAGAGTTATGAATGCCTTGATGAGAAAGAGGTTTGTGCCAAGCCACTACAAGTAAGAGTTATTTTTGCAAATGCAAAATTTGAAACAAGACACTTTATCCGTGTAAGAATATCTAATCGAGTTTGAGACGCTCAAGATGGGAGTGAATTGGAGAAACCTGAAAAACAAGTTATTGCAAGATTCATGAGGGTTCGAATGAGAGATTTGAGATATTGTCGAATTACAAACATTTGACTCGATGGATATTGTCATTCAACTTACCAAGAAGATTGAGTGGCAAATTAAAAGAAAGGAGAAAGGAGCTAGTAATAAATTTTTCCCAAAGAATACCAATTCTTTCAAGACTCCATCCAAAGTAGAGGAAAAGGGCTCCAATACAAAGAGTTGGTCTATAAAAGAAATAGAAGACAAGAATGTGGTAGTAGATACCACTCGGCCAAGGACAAGGGAGATTAAGTGTTTCAAGTGCCTCGGGTTGGGGCATATTGCTTCCCAACGTTCACACAAGCGAGTAATGGTCCTTATAAAGGGTACCAATGATTAGTGAAGATAAGGTGGTAGAAGATTCTAGTAAAGATGATGAGGCTTAAGAAGAAGCTTACTATACTCAAGAGGGGCCACTACTAGTGGTGTAACGCCCCGAATTATATAACCCGATTCGTTACTCATAAACTCAAACTTGACTAAGAGACTTTGGACTAAATTTAAAATTTCGCTCGATAGTCTAAATTTGACACTTTCTAAAACTTCAAAACGTTTAAATACTTGCAGCGGAATTCATTTGAACAAAATAGAGTTAAACAAAACCATAGTACAATGTTTGAGAAATCAGTTGAGTCGTTAAAGAACAATCGGCCAAAAGAAATAAGGGGTTTAAATCGCGAAATACTTTAAAAGTTGCAAAAGTCAAACTCATCTGCAGCTGAATTAAGTCAACGAAAGAGCAGAAGCAAACAGAAGTCTTCCACCGATGAAGTCAGCCGGATGAATTAATCTTCCAACTTCTGCCGATCGCAAACGACCAGTTTTGCTACTCTCATTTACCGATGATGTCAGCCGGATGATTCGTTCGTCCAGCCTCTGCCGATCATAAGACGACAAAAGACTTTACTCTCAAAACAAAACATACAAAATACATTGACCGGTCACTAAACGACAAAATCATTTCCTTCATCTTCCGATAACTATAGCACTCGACGTCCACTGATCGCTAAACGACAAAAATCTAAACCTTCTACCGATGACGTCAGCCGGATGATTTCCTTCATCCTATCGACTTTATCTCACATCCACCAGTGACGTCTGCCGGATGATTTCCTTCATCCGAACGACTTTATCTCACATCCACCGGTAGAAAAAAACACAAAACATCCACCGGTGAACTTCATTCACCAATGGTGGAATTTACAAACTTTACTCAAAGCATTCAAAACAACCTGACCCCAAATAACATCTGACATTCAACAAATAGCCATTAACAAAAGAACAACATCTGTATCCTCGACACAACTTTAGAAATATTAAAATCTAACTACATTTAAATCACGTAAACATTAAATAACTACTGTTGTTAAATTTTCAGCATTCACCAATAAAATACTTAACTACTAAAACTTCACATACAGACAAGTGTTAAACCGCCTCATCGGAACACCAAACCGTGACAAGAATGTGCTTCAACAGCATCGCCTATTCCTCAGTAAATTCAGAGAACTCTCCAGTGGTTACCTCAACACCTACATCACAAAACTCATCTATTAGCCTAATGCTAAGCAAGTAAAGCAATAATGAAATGGAATACTGAAACATAAATCCTAATCATGCAGTTTCTACTTTCACAACTCAGTTGCAATTTTGTTCATTCACTGAAATGATCCCTCGGTTCCATTGGGAGGTGGACCAGTTCTTCCAAAGTCATACATCCTCTTCTCAATTAAGGGGCGGATTAGTTCCCTTAACAACTGATATGATCCCTCAATTCCATTGGGAGTGGGATCAGTTCTCCCAAAGTCATACATCCTCTTCTCAATTAAGGGGCAGATTAGTTCCCTTAACAGCTGATCTGTTTCAATCTGTTCATACCTTGCCATAACATTTCATGTAAATTCATTTTCGTATTTCTTCAAAAACATGATGCATGACAAAAAGAAAACACTCAAACATACATAAACCTACTGTTTTGTGATGTAGGCCCGAAGGCAGACACAATACTTCACTTACCTGGTCTCCTGGAAATCGCTCGGTTTCAACTACTCTGGAAGCCCTGCTCACCTAATGTCATAAGCAGAATACCGATTAGATCATCACTAACCTTATCCTATATCATTCAGAAACCTAAGGAGCTAGTTTGGAAGTTCTGGTCATCGTACATTCTCGGCTCAACACTAAACTCGAACTCAACTCACTCACAGCATTATCAAAAATACATACATTGCACTCTCTCTGCTATCTAGCCACAAAAATCTCAAGAAAACAAGGGGAGAACTTACCTAGTTTGAGGGTTGAAGATCGGACAGGAAAAATCACCTAGAGCTCTGTTGAGCTTGAGTTGAATACCGAGAAAGCAAGAATGAGAGAACAGTGGCGGCTAAACCTCATTAAACCTTCCGTTAAATACGCTATCCAAAATAACATCTCAAATTACCATCATGCCCTTACACTTACATTTATTAACCTAATCACTAGCTCCCCAATTTCATCCACAAAACATCCACTAAAATTTGATAAAGTAAACTGGTTTAAACGAAACCGGGTGTTACAAATGGTTATCTGGAGAGTCCAAACAACTCAAGCCAACAATGAAGAGTGCCAAAGGGAGAACATCGTCCAAAGCAGATGCTTGATCGAGGAGAAAGTTTGTTCTTTAAATATTGATGGAGGAAGTTGTACAAATGTTGCCTCTCGTGACCTTGTTGATAAGCTAGGGTTGGAAACCACTCTACATCCAAGCCCTTACAAATTGAGATGGTTGAATGATCGGGAAGACATCAAAGTCTCCAAGCAAGTGAGCATAGAGTTTTTCATTGGTGGGTACAAAGACAAAGCCCTTTGTGATGTAGTACCAATGAGTGCTAGCCACCTCTTATTGGGGAGGTTGTGGAAATGTGATAGAAATGTGACTCATGACGGATACTCCTACTTTTACTCTTTTAAGTTTGGAGGAAAAATGATCAAATTTGCCTCACTAAAACTGGAACAAGTAGCACTCGATGAAGAATTGAGGAATGAGGGAAAGACCAAGTCCACCATTTTCATGTCCAAGAAGGAGTTAGGGAAGTCTCTTCTACATGGTGGACCTATAATCCTACCTACTAATGTTTTGAGAGAGAATGGAAGAATTAGGAGAAATTCCTATGGAAGTCCAAGCACTATCTGACCAATTTCAAGATATATTTCCAGAGGAACTTCCATAAGGTTTACTACCCCTTCAGGATATTGAGCATCAAATTGACTTACAACTGGGGTTGTACGTCCGAATTGTCCTTCCTATAGGATGAATCCAGAAGAAGCAAATGAGTTACAAAAGCAAGTTTAAGAATTACTTGAGGAGGGTTACATTCGAGAATCAATGAGTATGTGCCGTGCCCACACTTTTGGTGCCAAAGAAAGATAGTACTATGTAAATGTGTGTGGATTGTCAAGTCATCAACCAAATCACAATCAAATATCAGTATCCCATTCATATACTCGAAGACATGTTGGATGAGCTTAATGGTTCTTCAATCTTTTTCAAGGTGGATTTGAAAAGTGGATACCACCAAATAAGAATGAAAGAAGGGGACGAATGAAAGACAGGTTTCAAAACCAAGTATGAACTATTTGAATAGTTAGTAATGTCTTTCGGTCTCTCAAACGCTCCTAGTAATTTTATGAGACTTATGCATTTTGTTCTTAAGGATTTATTTGGAAAATTTATTGTGGTATACTTTGTTGACATTTTGGTGTATGGTTGGATCTTGCCTCTCATTTGGAGCATCTTGTAACTCTCTTTATTACTCTTAGAGATGCTAAGCTATATGAGAACCTTAAAAAGTGCTCTTTTGTACAAGAAAGAGTGCATTTCCTAGGGTTCATCATCACAAAGGAAGACATGGAAGTAGACAAATCAAAGATTTATGTCATTAAGGAATGACCTGTTCCAAAGGAGGTTTCGGAGGTGAGAAGTTTCCATGGATTGACATCATTCTATAGAAGGTTCATTAAATATTTTTGCTCAATTATGGCACCATTGACCGATTGTACCAAAAATGGAAATGAGTTTCATTGGACTCAAGTTTGCCAACAAAGTTTTGAGTTGATTAAAGAAAAGCTTTGTCATGCCCATATTCTTATGCTACTTGATTTCAATAAAGTTTTTAAGTGGAATGTGACGCATCCGGGTTGGAAATTTGAGCAGTACTCATGCATGAAGGTAAACCTCTTGCATACTTTAGTGAGAAACTCAAGAAAGCCGCTCTTAATTATTCCACCTATGATAAAGAATTTTTAGCCATCATTAGGGCTCTTGAAGTTTGGCAACACTACCTACTTTCTAAGGAGTTTGTCATTCATACCAATCATCAAGCCCTCAAACATATTAAAAGTCAAGGAAAATTGAACAGGAGGCATGCTAAGTTAGTGGAGTTTCTTGAATGCTACCCCTACATCATCAAGTACAAGAAAGGATACACTAACATAGTGGTAGATGCTCTTTCTAGGAGATACGTCCTTTTAACCGAGTTAAGTATTAAATTATTTAGGTTTGAGTGGATCAAGAAGACTTATAAAAGGGACCAATACTTCGACCAATATTATGAGAAATGTAAGGAAAAAGCCGAAGGAGGGTATTATATAATGGACAGTTACCTCTTTAAGGGGGGAAAGTTGTGCATTCCAAATGGGGAAATTGATCAAAGAGGCACATGGAGGAGGCTTAGCTAGCAATTTTGGGGAAAAGAAAACCATGGAAACAATCAATGAGCATTTTTCATTGGCCACGTTTATGGTATTGGAGAAATGCATAGTTTGCAAAAAGGCTAAGAATCGGGTGTTATCTCAAGGACTCTACTTGCCTTTACCGATTCCAAGCCATCCTTGAGTGAAAGTAAGTGTGGATTTTGTTTTGGGACTTCCTCGCACTATTAGAGCAAAAGAAGCGATCGTGTTGGTGGTAGATCGATTCTAAAAAATGACCAATTTTATAACTTGTTCAAAGACGGATGATTCTTTCATCATAGCTGAGTTATTTTTCAAGGAAGTGGTTTGTATTCACAAAATTTCCAAATCCATTGTATCGGATAGGGACACCAAATTTTTTAGTTCAGTTTGGAAGACATTATAGAGGAAGTTAGGCACTAAATTACTATTTAGCACCTTATTCCACCCCAAAACCAATGGCCAAACAGAGGTGGTGAATAGAACTTTGGGAGCCTTGTTGAGGAGCATAATAGGCAAGCGGCTCACCGATTGGGACATTCAACTTCCTTACATTGAGTTTGCATATAATAGGAGCATACACGATTCGACCCAAAAGACTCCTTTTGAGGTGGTGTACGGCTTTAACCTCTGACACCACTAGAGTTGTCAGGCGATTATGGAGTATCAGCTACTTTCAACGTCCAGGATCTATCACCCTATAGAGGTGATGAGGAAGATATCGAGGAGGCCGAATTAAAGGATTTGAGGACAAATCCTCAATCACTTGGGGAGGATGATATGCCTCAGAGGGCCATTACTCGATCCCAAACAAAGACTCAAACTTTATTTAACCTATTTACTAACAAGTTTATTTCTTTTTGTAGGTGGTGATAATTTTAATGATATCTTTGAAGACTTGGATTGGGAGCTTAGGGCTAAGAACATGGAGCAACCCGTGCATATGCTCACATGAGAATCAAGGGAGGGAAATCATGAAGAGGGAATTTTGTCTTCCCTAAAAATCACTTTGTAACCAAACACTCTAGTTTTATGTTGTTTTTTTTTTTGTATTTTGTTGGTAAACATGACATTTTATGATATCTTATTAATTGCATGCATCATTATGCATTAGGGATAAATGTATGTTAGGATTAGATAGTGGTTTGGATCAGTTGAACACAAAGTTACAAATCCATGCATGCATGGAAGGAAACTGTGCCTAAAGAGAAGCAGTTGAGCGTGCGCCAAAATGGTAGGGACCATTACCCCTTTCGGCCAAACCTTTTGCTGCATTTTGAGGACACTTGCTAGAAGTAACCAAGCTAAAGATCACTTGGATGGATGAGATGGCAAACACTGACCTTTGGATCAAATTTGGTGACAAGAATCTCGGCCATCCAAGCAACACAAATGCTGCTACCATCGACCGAGCCAAGACTGAGCATAACAGCTCTTTCGGAAGCTAATTTTGAACTAAAACCCTCCAGCCACCTTAGGTCTATATAAGCATTGCTATTGGTGTTTGTAAAGGGTTGTTATTGAATGAAATAGTGGTTGTTTCCTTAAGAAACACCAAGGTGGTTTGAATACTGAAGGTAAGCCTCAGTGTGTGCTCACTCGAGAAAAGTGCGCCTCCATTACCTCTAAGCTCAAGGTTGCTTGAAGGTTCTTGTGATGACCCAGATGTGTAAGTATGGTACGATGGCTGCACGAACCGGAACCTGGATAGCGGTACGTCCGTGCGGGCGAACCGGAAGGTGACAGGTCCTAAAAAGGAGGTCGTCACAATCTCACATCGCTTGGGGAAGTATGTGGAAATGAAACATATGTAAAGAGACCCTCCCAACATAGTAAGACGCGTTTCGGAGAACGATTGGCAACGGATCCCATAAGAACTCCGAAGTTAAAAGTGCTTCGGCGAGAACAATTCCAGGTTGGGTGACCTTCTGGGAAGTTCTCGCCAAACAAAGCCGTGAGGGGAGGATATTGGGCCGCAGCCCAATCCCTAGAGCGGACAATATCTTGCTGGGATACGGGGTCGTTACAAATGGTATCAAAGCCTGTACCCAACCGGAAATGTGGCCAACGAGGACGTTGGGCCCCCGAGGGGAGGTGATTGTGATGACCCGGATGTGTAAATATGGTACGATGGCTGCACGAACTGGAACCCGGATGGCGGTACGTCCGCGCGGGAGAACCGAAAGGTGACAGGTCGTAAAAAGAGGGTCGTCACAATCCCACATCGCTTTGGGAAGTATGTGGAAATGAAACATATGTAAAGAGACCCTCCTAACATAGTAAGACGCGTTTTGGAGCACGATTGGCAACGGATCCCATAAGAACTCCGAAGTTAAAAGTGCTTCGGCGAGAGCAATTTCAGGTTGGGTGACCTTCCGGGAAGTTCTCGCCAAACAAAGCCATGAGGGGAGGATATTGGGCTACGGCCCAATCCCTAGAGCGGACAATATCTTGCTGGGATAAGGGGTCGTTACAGTTCTTATTTCCATCCTTATTTCTACTCTTTCTAGAGTTGGAAACCAGAAAAAGGTGGGCAAAACCGTTTTCCAAATGTTGTCTTTTCTTTCCTTGGAAAGAAGAATAAGCCGAGAGCCACAAAACATTGCTCATCGGCCAACATTTGGTTTCTTGCATAACTTCTTTTGCTCTGAAAACTTAAAGTGTCTCTTATCACTCATTATTTAAGTTGCACATAAATTTGCAAGAGATTTGAATTATGTTTTCTTGTAGAACTTTTGGCCTATTTTTAGGTTTACTCAGCTTGGCCGAGCACCGAGAGGTCTAACGATTTGTGTGGGTGGAAACACGCCTCTTTTGTAGGCTTGGGCGTGTCATCTAGTTTGGCTGAACATGTGAACCCTAAATTGTAAAGGGGAGTGGTATTTAAACCACCTTTATGGCTGCTGCATAGGCAACATATTTTGAATAAATAAAACAGAAGTTCATCTTCTTTCAAATCTTGAAGCTTCCAATCAACAAGTCTTCGCCTCCCCTCAGTAAGTTATATCTGAGGGTATGTGTGTGTTACAGTTTCCACCTTTGTGAGTGCAGTGGAATCATTTTATTGCATCTCTTCTCTGCCTCTTCCCTGAAGGTAGAACAATCAGCAAGGGTGCACAAAGCTCTCATTATAGTAAGTCGGAGTGTTCTTTCACAAAGAGAACCAGATCCCCAAGGAGTGCAGCTTTATCACTTGTCAAACCAACGAGCACCATTTTAGTCATATCTACCCAACCCCCATCGAGTTAGCCCTTGAAATTTGGAGGGTTTTTCTGTAACGCCCAGGTTTTTCGGGTTTCCGCTCCAAGGGTATTTTCGTAAATAAGAAATATAGGTCCGTTTAGTGAGCGCGAGATTTTATTAGGGCCCTAGGAATTTATATGGATTTTTAGAAGAATAAGTAAATTTTTAGAAATCCAAATCGATAGTGTAACGCCGAGTTACGGTTTTCGGCCTATAGTATTTTAATTCGTAAAAATAGTAAATTAAGTCCGTTTTGCGAACGGAGAGTTTCGTTAGAACCCTAGAAATAAGTTGGAATATTTGGTGGAATAAAGAAGTTTTGGAGAATTCAAAATGATGGGCGAAATAACAAAACGAGCAAAGAAATGAGTGAGGGGCAAACTTGTAAATATAAAGTTAAGTTTTATTATTATTAAAAAAAAAAACAAAAAAACTCCCTCCCCCACTCACGATTTCATTTTCTCCAGAGAGCAAGTTTCTCTCATTTTTGGCGATTCCTCCCTCACCACTTCTCTTCCACGATCGATCGACGTTCTGTTTTCCGGCGATTTCTCCTCCGTTTTTTTCTTTCCCAATCAATGCTCTAGGTAAGTTCTAAGTTCTAGGCTCCTTTGGATGTTGTTTTAGGGATTTTATTTTATTAGGGTTATTGATTTAGGGTTGAGGATTATGGGGTTTTAGTTAGAAATCGATGGTATTGTGCTTTTATGCTTATTAGTGATACATTTATCGTTATTTAGGTAGATTAAATGAATTTATGGTTATTGGTGGATTTAGATGAAAGTTTGGATATTAGAGATTATTGGAAAACCATTAATGGAGGTTAAGTAAATTGTGAGCGCAACGTGCTCGATGAAATGCCCGAGAGACTTTAACACAAGTTTTTGGAGAAATTGCTTTGGTTAGAGATTTAGTTTAAGTTTGGAATTCGTTTATTTAGGATCGGTTTTAATGCCTTTATTTGTGAAATGCTTTAGGTAGAGACAACTTTTCAGACGGTGCACGGCATGCTACGGACGCCAGGTAAGTGGGTGCTAGGCTTCCGACCCTTAAGGCCCTACATCGTGTCAACGTTAGGCTTTTGTTGTTTTGATGATGATTTTCTAATTGTGGGGTTTAATGGGTCGGGTAGCCTAGGATGTTCGTTATTAGTTGTTTGTGAAGTTCGTTAAGATTAGTGTATGTCTATGTACGTTGTGAATTGCTTGATGATATGTTGTACGTAGATTTCCTCATGCAGCATGTTTTCTCAACGGCATATGAAATGTTTTCCATGCATGAAAATGAAATGTATGAAATGATTATGTAAGATGGGGTGGTATGGCCATGAACAACAAAACCGTCCAACTCGAGGGACCATGAATCACTGTCCATATTGGACCATGAATACGGCCGAAAGGACTATGTACACGCACCGCCTACCTTCCCAACATGATTCATGTTATGAAAAAGAATAAGAACAAGTAAATGAATAAGTTTTAAGAATTCATGCATTCATGTACATGTAAAGTATAGTGCATCCCCTTACTAAGCATTAGACTTAATGTTTATGTTGTATGATGTAGGTGACAGGTGAAAACGTGAGATTTTCTCTTGATGACAAGAAATAGGTGGTCGACGGATGGTGCTCGTGGCGACGGGGTGTGTTTTGGCAAGGTTCGATGACCGTGGGTGTGCTCCGAGCTATTTTGGGTAATTAATGTAAATTTGTTTTGATGTTAGAAATGTGAGGGATTCTAAGATATGTGGAGAAGTTTGATATTTTGGGATTTGTTTAGTGGATGTAGGCTTGGAGTGGGGTAGTCTTGAATGATTTGAAAAATGTATTTGTTTTGGAAGAATTTTAAGGATTGTGATGTTTATGGTGATGTTTGTTGTGGATTGGTCGGATTGTTGTTTGATGATTTTAGGTGTTTTAAACTGTAAGGATACGCCCGGATTTAGAACGATCCACGTGGTTCGATTCTATGTAATTTAAATACGTTTTAGGTGTATTTTGTTTTGCTCAGTCGTGATTTATGAATTGATGAGTTAGGTGGAATGTGTTGTTAAATGGTGGGTGAGGTGTTAGTGAGAATTTTGGAGAAGTGGTGAAGGGGTATGTGATAGGGGAAAAGAAAAGAGGAGGCAGCGCTCTGAAATTCCAAGTCCAGAGCGCTTGCCGATCGATCGCCCCTGGGGTGGCAATCGATCGGTGGTTGGATGGTTAAGGCAACGCTCTGGAATCAAATTTCCAGAGCGGTTGCCGAGCGATCGCCTGTTAGGCGATCGCTGGGCAATCATGTGGGGCGAACGATCGCCCAAATTGGGCGATCGATCGCCCCTCGTTTTTACTTTGCTGGTGAGCGGTCGCCAGCAGGGAGGGCGACTGATCGCCCCTCCCTATGCTGGGCACTTTGACGATTTTGCCCTTTTAATTGTTTCTTAGTTTAATTTATTGATTATTTGAATGATTTTAAGAGATTTCAATAATCCGAGACTTCGATTTAGTGGTTTAGAAGTCGAAACGTTACGAGTGATATAAAAAGAAAAATTTTACGTGAGCTATTTGAGTATTTAAGTTAAGATTATGTTATGGTTTTTCTGTGGCGGCCCTGGCCGGGTCGGGGTCGTTATAGTTTCCACCACTTCCAGGGTAAGGTTCCATCAAAATTAAAGCTTCATTGGCGCTATTTTGATAGTTACGCATTCTGGAAGTTGACCATAAATTTTATGCGAAAACTATTTTGTGAACCGAGTCTTTTGTGTGTCAATCATTCATCCCTTAGTTGAATAACGTCCAAATGGGTGACAAACCAATACTTAAACATATTCAAAAGTCAGGCTAATTGGGATGTTCATTATATTATTGAGACAGTCATGATGAATTTTAATGTCAATATTACATCAAATCTTGCCAAAAGGACAAAGAATGAAGTCCAAAGTTAAGTAAGGGAATATGGACGAACAATATAAATATTTATGATCGTATGGAGATCTGATAACACCTTGATCGTTAGCTTAGATAGGAATGATTCTATGCCTTATCTAATATTTAAAAAAATGTACATGCATCTATCTACATGCAAGAGATGTCTACTTGAGTGTGTTAGACCCGTCATTTGTTTGGAAGACTATCATTTGAAGGGCTCGTGTCTGGTCTAGTTGCTTACAACTATCCACATTGATGATAATGATGGAATTTATACAGTTTGTCATAGCAGTGGTGGATGCAAAATGTAAAGACTCATGATCATGGTTTCCGCAGTTACTACTGACAGGTATACAGAGTGATTTGGGTGGTGGATGGACAATTATTTGAGATCGAAAAAGATATGATGCATTGTTTTTGTTTTGTGTGTTTATATTATGTGTTTTATTAGAACATGTTTTCTTATAATGCATTGCCTTTTTCTTAGGAATCGGTGCCCGCCATGGAGGAGCTTGTAACGTCAACTGGATATTGTTTTGCTTCATACATTTATATGTCAATTAAAAAAAATCAAGGTAAGGTGTGCAAAGACACAATATGCAACGCATTTAGGGCTACCACATCTACGCACTTTGAGAGAAAATTAAAGAAATTATTTTTTGGTTGATGAGACAACATACTCATATCTAAGAGACACCAGTCCAAAATTTTGGGAGACACATGCTTTTAGTTCGATCCCAAAGTGTGACATAAAATTGAATAACTCGAGTGAGTCTTTCAACGTATGTATCTAATCAGCTAGGGACAAACCGATTATGTCGTTGCTCGAGATAATCAGAAAGAGCATAATGTCAAGAATTTGAAAGAAATATTAAAAGATGGCTGAGTCAACAAAATTATTGTGTCCTCAGATTAAGAAGAAGCTTGGAAACTACAACTTTAAGCTGAAATTGGAGTCCAACATTTGCAGGAGTTGCTCGATTTGAGCTTAGTAACAGTAACAAACAATACATTGTCGATTTGGATAAAAATGTGTTTAATTGTTACAAGTGGGAGCTGACTAGCATTCCATGTGTTCATGTAATTATGTGTCTCTATTTTATGTGGAGACTGATTGAAGATTATGTTAATTAATACTATCACCAAGAAACATGTATGAATATAAACTTGCACTTTATTCAACCTCTTACTAGCCTAAACATGTGATTTGAAATAGATATGCATGAAATTATGCCACCAAAATAAAGCGCCAGACATGTAGAGGGATGTTGATGAGCCTTAAAACCTATCAATAATTAGTAAAAAAAATGTTGTCATGACATGTACCAAGTGTCAAGGTGTGGGCCTGTAACACACCAAAATTTAGCCCCAAATTAAGAAATCAATTAGTTTCCTAATTCCATCAAACCCTAAATCAGAATCTAATCAATTAAAATCCCTAATTTCAGCACAAAATCGTTACCAATTCAGCCCTAATCTCAAGTCAATATTCTACAAAAAAAACAAGGAAATTATTACAGGGGGAAAATCTTTCTTAAACTCGTCGTGAATCTGATCAAATTGGGTGATCAGATTCGCATCATTTTTCTATGGAAAGAATTGAAATCTTTCCCTAGAATTTAAGTGTGCTCTGTGAACAGAGAAAAATCACAGCAATCAGACAAATTCCTTTCTCCCGATTTCAAAAAAAAAAAAAAAACAGAGAGTAATTAAGAAACTCTCACCTCGCCGGAACCACCAGCTAACTACTCCGACCACTGCAACCTGCTCAGACTTGGCCGACACCCTCTGTGGAAGCATCAACCTTGCTCGGTGGGGTCGAGCATTCCCTCCGACAAAGTTCCCTCTCTCGGCCGAAACCGTTCTCACTTCAACAGAGACTTTTCTCTGACCAAACCATTCTTCGCGTAAGGTTCTCTCTCTCTTTCGTTTTGTCTCTCGCACCCACTCTTTCTCTCTGTTTTGCGATCTCTCGCTCGATCTCTCGTTCTCTACTTCTCACTTTCACTCACTCTCTCGACAGAATAGAAGGCGAAGGAGGAAGAAGGAGGTTGGTTCAGAATTTTTATTCTGAACTGAACTAGACCACCCAACTTATTTAAGGTTGAACTGGTCCAGTAAAACCAAACCGGTTCTGACGACCCAAACCGACCCAAATCTGAATTTTTGGGATAATTAAAGGATGCTCAATTGATCCAAAAATTCAACGATTCGACTTTATTGGTAAGGAAAATTTTACCCTTATTTATTTCAATGATTATTTTTGGATAAAATAAGAAATTTAAACCTCCCCAATTTTTAGGTAAGGAAGAGTAATCCAACACGTGGAGAAAAATACCTAAGATCCTATTCCCTCGGTATCCCAAAATCTACGTAAAACACTAGGTTTTAAATGTTTTGGCCGTAGGCCCTACATCACGAAACATATATCAAATTATTTTCTTTAAAGTATTTTATTTTGTTAATTATATGATTATTTGGACACGTATGTAAAGACATTGACTTAGAAATGTGAAAAGATAAAAATGATAGGTCATGATGCATGAGTGTATAAAATGCATGAAAATGAATGGAATTGACAGAACGCATGAGATGGCTAATGAGAGCCTGAACGCATGGTTATTGAGATGGCTGATAAAACTTTATGAGGGTAAGAAACCGCTAGTTTTCTGAAAGCCTAAACGCATGGTAAAGATCGAAAAATGAGTTCCATCAAGTATGTAACTTTTAAAGCATGGAATTGGGTAATATATGAAATTAAAATCACATGCACGTGTTTTTACTTACTGAGTTTTTCTCACGCATTAGTTTTGTGATGTAGGTGAATTTTTATCTGAAGAAGAAATGGCGCTGATCGAGAATTTGCCAGAGGCGGGCGAGCATACAGAGGAGGATGTTAACGTTGGTTTTGAATAAAAATTTAAAGTTATGCTTTTAGATCGTTTTAAAAAGATATTTTATATTTAGTTGCATTTAAATTTATTTTGTTTTAAGTTTGAATAATTTCTTACATCAACTGTTGGATTTTTATTAAGTATTATTTATGAATGAAGTTTTATTTAATATTTGTTTAGTATTTAATTTTCTAAACATTTATTGAGAGTAATTTAAAGCTTCCGCTTAATAAATGATTTTTACTATTTTCAATAATTTTGAATTAAGAAAATTAGGGTTTTATAACGATCCAATTTAACCTAATTTACAAATCGATTTGTGAAAAATTCTAGTGTTTCAAATTAGGAAAAAATCTAAAATTAAATTTTGGAGTCGTTACAGGACCACAACACCCGCACTTTTAAAAAGGAATAGAATATACAACTACTACTTTTAGTGACAGAGAAAGAGGCAGAAGAGGAAGCTCACACAAAACATTTGAGTTTTACTTCTACCGCGGGGACACAAGTAAGTGTAGTTTATTATTTTATAAATGATTTTAAGTGTTTATGTTTCTTTTAACTTTTATTTTCTGTTCATTATGCAAGAGTCTTTTGTGTCTGATTCAGTTCGTCATTGATGTAATACATGAGTCTTTCATGCCTATTCGTAAATGCATTTTTTTATGTTTTGTTGTAAATTCATATTTGAGATGTTTGAAGAATGTAAATTGAGATTTGGTATTGTTAAAAAATATATATTCACTTGTTATCTTTGAAAATCACAAAACATTAGGTAGAGTTTCCCTTATTTTCTCTCTCCCTCCCTTCCAGTCATTATAAAAAAAGCAATCCAAATAATAATAACCTAACTCCAAATATGAAGATTTCATTAACAATGACCATTCAAATGACAAGCATAAGCAAAGCAAAGACAGTTCAAATTCCAAAAGTAAGCATAAGAAAAGACAATTCAAATATACTGATGTAATTACATGAGTACAACAAATGATAAAAAAAGCACAAAATCTAAACATTAGATGAAGGTCTACTAGCATCAAAGGATGGAGGATCACGAGAAGTATATCCCTGGGCCTAGGCTCAATAGTGTAGGTGTCATCATCTTCACATTGACAACGTTCCTCAATTGGATCCAAGTTTAGCAACTATGACTGGTTAAGTCGAAAATATATCTTGAATTTGTCGAACCATTACTTCAACAGTTGAACTAAGGTTAAATAGGTTTGCTGATAGATTGTGCAAACTCTCCTCAAATATGGACATAGGGTGAGAGGTGAGAGGAGTGAGGATGGGATGAAGCATCGTCCATAAGAACATCAGGAGAGATGTAGGAGGAATAGTTTGCAAGGTGGGGGCTTGATGATCTTCCTGCATCAGACTTCAACAATTTTTATCCAACCTCTGGTGTAGTGACCATATATATACATCCATTGCCTTTTCTTTTCTCACAGGTTTATTAGAGGGTACTGCAATTCCAAATGGTTCATTGATCTTCTGAATCAATGTGTTATATGACAAATTTTTGTTGTAGTTGGTGAGAATATCAACCATATGACTCATAATTACATATCCTGAATTGAATATCTTCTCATTATATATCTTCTTCATTAGATAGAGATTTATGCAACTCACATGATCTCAGTGTTCATCACAAGGTAGAATAATATGAGATATCAAATAGAGAATAACCCGATCTTTAACATTTAAATCATTCAATTT
Organism: Begonia masoniana; assembly: GCA_022432975.1. Taxonomy (NCBI): domain Eukaryota; kingdom Viridiplantae; phylum Streptophyta; class Magnoliopsida; order Cucurbitales; family Begoniaceae; genus Begonia; species Begonia masoniana. Next base: position 25,122,089 of record CM039513.1, on the reverse strand, counting down.
GAGTTTGTAAAACATATCAACGTCAGGATTATCACAAAGTAGAATAATGTGAGATGTCAAATGGTGAATAACCTGAGCTTTTAAATTTAAATTCTTCAATTTTGGTTTGTAAATCGTACCAATGTCGAGATTTCGATGAATCTTCTTAAGCAACTCAAGTTCTTCCCTTTATCTATTAAACTTGGAGTCTCAAGAAGCATGATAAATTATTCACTAGGCTCATCCATCAAAAAACTGATCAATTCATTTACAATTCTCAAGTTTAGCCAAATTTCTTGACCAAAAATATATGACTTGACCATAAGTGACTGCATGGTACAAGTTATAAATAGTTCCTAAATTTTCAAGGATCTAAAAGTTGAAAACTCTGCTCTCCAAGACCAAATTATAAAGTGATTTTTAGTATCGCATTAGTAATTAATTTTATCTATCTTTGTTCTAAATTTCGTAGAAAAATACTTGATTGGAGGTCGACGAACACATGAAAAATCACCTTGTGTCAGATCACCTTTTCACTTTAGAGTGAGGTTGAGAGCCATTTATTTTGATGTTGAAGACAACACCTAGGGCATGAAAAGTTTTAGATAAAATCGCAGAATAGGGTAGGAATGTGATTCAAAGGTCGAAAATCAAAGAGAAATGCACGTAGATGGTTGATTTTGTTGCTAGAAGAGCGAGTCACCGCTAGTGGAGAGATGGTTGTGTGGAATCACTTATGGTGTTATGTTCTATTATATAAGTGATTCAACGGGTGCTCCCTCTTTAAGTGCGGGTGCTTCTGGCAAACGCCCGCTAGTTTGAGTGAGTGTCTACACTTGCATTGAGTCGAATATCTTCTTGGGAGTGAGTTTCTGTGACTGTGGACGATCCCAATTAAACAACAAGAGCGCAAACACGAATTTAACGGCTAATTTGACTGGAAGGGTTGGCTTGTTAATAAAAAATGTTTTAAGAATTAGTTTGTTAACGAACATAGTCTAAAATCAGTTTGCCACGAACCCATAGTTTAGCCATTTTTTAGATTTTTTCCAAAAAGACAAATTTACCATCCCTCGACTGTCTCTTCTCTTCACCTCTTAGTCTCTGCCTTACTCTTAGCCTTTGTCAATCGCAAATCTTGAATCACCTTTCAGGTACTAACCTTTGAATGTTGACCTAATGGCAGTCAGATGGATGACTGAAGCTCCTCTCTCGTGGGACTACGATAGACGACAAACACCTCAACGCTTACAGTCACGAGTCATTGTGGTGACTCAATCTGTCTGAGTTTGACTCTTGAATGTCCACTCTCATCCCTCACCTCTGCAGCGGGAAACTTCGTTCCACTCATCTAAGACTTACTCACTTTGTGTGTCACTCATCCCCCCTCATGTGTCTTGCATTAGCTAGTTATTCGAGTTCGAACATTCAAGTAGTTTCAATTGAATCAGTTTAGCATTTTTTTTGCTACATATTGCATCTCCTATTTACTACCTTAGTAATATGCTTAATGAATTGTGAGGTCCCTCTTTATGATGAGGGACCTCCTCATTTAATTTCTCTTTGAAATTAAATGGGAAGAAGAACCAAAAGATGTTCTTTCGGCACCTACCTTCATTTATTGTAAATGTGAAGAAGAAATTTCTTTTTCTTCTTCAGCGGCGCCTACTTCACTTTTCTTGTGATCACATTCCTTATTTTAAGGAATGTGTCGCTTTTCATACCTCTATAAATAGAGGCTTCATGAAGAGTGTTAAGCATCCGAAAGCAGCAGAACAACTCAATAAAGAAGAGTTCTTCTCTGCGAAGAGGGAGAGAGGGTGAGGATTTTTGGAAGGAGAGAAAAGAAAGGTGTGAGAGAAAAATAGGTGTGGTGCTTTTGTGCACATTGAGAGTTCTAAGAGTGGTGATTTCTCTTAGTGAATATTTTCTAGGATATTTGATATCTAGAAAAATATTGTAAATTCTATTTTTCATAGTGAGATCTTTCTGGACTCGGTCTCAGTGGTTTTTTCCCGATTTGGGTTTTCACGTAGAATTTTCGGTGTTCATTTTTCTCTTACTTCTTGGCTGTTATTATTTTACGGTTGTGGGAAAATATTCCTGGTATTTTTGGATCGCATCTGCTATCGTTTCTCGTACCCGCCGGATTTTATTATTATTTTTCCCAACAAGTGGTATCAAAGCCTGGTGATTTCTTTAAATCTAGTATGCTCTGTGGTTGCGATTTTTAACTGATCTTCCACATCAGAAAAATTTTTAGAAGTTATTATGGCGGGAAAGATTGAAATAAAAAAATTCAACGAAAATAATTTCTCTCTGTGGAAATTAAAAATGAAGGCGCTATTGCGGATAGATGGTTGTGCTATGGCCATCGGCGACAGGCCTACGAACATTGAAGACAAGAAATGGAATAAAGCTGATGAGGATGCAATAGCCATTTTGCATCTCACTCTAGCAGATGGAATTTTGTCAAGTATCTCAGAGATGGTAACAGCAAAACAGATCTAGGATACGCTGACAAAATTGTACTAGAAGAAGTCGTGGTATAATAAAATTTTCTTGAAAAGAAAATTATATACCCTTCGGATGTCAGAATCTACAACAGTGACAGACCACGTCAATACTCTGAATACATTATTTTCTCAACTTACAGCAATGGAGCACAAAATCGACGAAAATGAAAGATCTGAACTTTTACTTCAAAGTTTGCCAGATTCATACGATCACCTCATCGTAAATCTACTCAATGGTAGTACCAAAACTACATTGATGTTCAATGATATTGCAGCTGCCGTTCTTGACGAAGAAAGTAGGCAGAAAAACAAGGAGCAATCCTCTGTGGAGGCTTTATCAGTAACGAGAGGGAGATCAATGGAACAAGGGGCCTCCGGAGCCAGCACGTCAGGAAGATCTAAATCAAGAAGTAAAAGGGGCGTCAAGTGCTATCACTGTGGCAAGACGGGCCACATGAAAAAAGATTGCTGGAAATTGAAGAAAGAACAAGGCACTGGAGGTGCTAAAGAAGAAATGAAGAGTACGACTGGAGCTGTCTCTGAGGGTGAAGATGTGACTGTATGCGAAGATGCTGTCAACCTTACGATGAATGAATCATGTTGGGTGTGTGACTCTGGAGCATCTTACCATGTTACTTCAAAAGTGGAGTATTTTTCATCTTACACCGGCGGTGATTTTGGCATTGTCAAAATGGGAAATAGTCAGGTTTCCAAAATAATTGGAAAAGGCGACATCTGTATCTAGACCAACACAGGATGTGAGTTGGTGCTTAAAGATGTCAGACATGTTCCAGATATTAGACTGAATTTAATATCAGTTGGTGCTCTTGATGATGCTGGTTACAAGAGCAAGTTTGCTGGCGGTAAATGGGAGCTCAGCAAAGGATCGCTAATCATAGCGAAAGTGATCAAAGAGTCTAGCTTGTATGTGACGCAAGTGACTGTGAAGGAAGCATCAATAAATGCTGCACAAGATGACTCATCCATTGAGTTATGGCACAAACGGCTTGGTCACATGAGCGAAAAGGGACTTCAATTGCTTGGCAAAAGAGGTTGTTTGTCACACCTCAGGAATGAACCACTGTCAAGTTGTGTTCACTGTTTGGCGGGAAAGCAACACAGGGTATCCTTTCAGAAGAATTCCGCATCAAGGAAACCAGAAGTGTTAGAAGTTGTCTACTTAGATGTTTGCGGTCCCATGTCCACAAAAACGTTAGGAGGCGCCCAATACATGGTCACATTTATTGATGATCACTCAAGGAAGGTTTGGGCTTATGCACTCAAGACCAAAGATGAGGTATTTAACGTTTTCAAACAGTTTCATGCTTCCACAGAGCGAGAAACTGGAAAGAAGTTAAAATGTATTCACACTGACAATGGTGGTGAATATATGGGATCATTTGACGATTATTGCAAATTGCAAGGGATCAGGCACAAAAGATCTGTTCCAAAAACTCCTCAACAAAATGGCGTTGTGGAAAGAATGAACCGAACTATCGTGGAGAAGATAAGGTGCATGCTATCACATTCAAAGCTTCCTAAAACATTCTGGGGAGAAGCAATGAATAGTGCAGTAAATATCATCAACTTGTCTCCGTCAACACCTCTTAGTGGAGAAGTGCCAAACAGACTATGGACGGGGAATGACGTCTCGTATAAACATCTAAAGGTGTTTGGATGCAGAGCATTTGTCCATATTCCTAAAGATGAGAGATCCAAGCTAGACAGCAAAGCTAAGGAGTGCATATTCCTCGGATACGGAAGTGATGCATTCAGATATAGGCTTTGGGATCCGGTTGACAAGAAGATTGTCAGAAGCCGAGACGTTGTCTTCTTTGAAGATCAGACCATTGAAGACAAGAAGAAAGATGTCATTGATGAGCATCCAGTAAAAGTTGGTTTGGAGAAATCAACTCTTGACGGGGGAGATGCTGAGAATCCAGTGATCAAGCAGCTGTTGACATTGACCATGGAGAAACAGAGACTTCTCCTGAACCAGTTGCAGAACCAGAGTTAAGAAGGTCAACAAGAGATCGTCGACCATCGAGGAAATACTCTGTGAACGAGTATGTAATGATAACTGACGGTGATGAACCTGAGTGCTATAAGGAAGCTATGGAGCATCAACAAAAGAAGAACTGGTTGGATGCGATGCAAGATGAGATGAGATCATTGCATGAGAACCATACTTATGAGTTGGTTCAGCTTCCAAAAGGGAGAAAGGCACTCAAGAACAAATGGGTATACAGACTCAAAGACGAAAATTCACAACCAAAGTACAAGGCACGATTGGTCGTAAAAGGCTTTGGACAGAAGAAGGGGATTGACTTTGAGGAAATTTTTTCACCGGTAGTGAAAATGTCATCCATACGAGTGGTACTTGGATTAGCCTCAAGTCTCAATTTGGAGATCGAGCAACTCGATGTGAAAACTGCCTTCTTGCATGGTGAATTAGAAGAAGAAATTTACATGGAGCAACCAGAAGGGTTCATTGTGAAGGGAAAGGAACATCTGGTATGTAAATTGAAGAAGAGTCTGTATGGATTGAAGCAAGCTCCGCGACAATGGTACAAAAAGTTTGATTCCTTTATGATAAGTCATGGATATAGGAAAACTTCATCAGACCATTGTGTGTTCGTGAAAAAGTTCACAGATGGTACATTCATAATCCTCATACTTTATGTCGATGACATGCTGATTGTGGGCCCAGACAGAGAAAAGATTGTTAAGTTAAAGAATGAACTTAACAAGTCTTTTGCCATGAAAGACTTAGGACCGGCGAAACTGATACTTGGAATGAGAATCACTCGTGATAGGAAGAATGGAAAATTATGGCTATCACAGGAGAAGTATATCCAGAAAGTTCTCAGCCGATTCAATATGGATAAAGCGAAGCCGATCAGTACTCCTCTTGCTAAACATTTCAAACTTACTTCCAAACAAAGTCCTTCCACTGAAGAAGGAAAAGCAGAAATGCAGAGAATTCCATATGCCTCAACAGTTGGCAGCTTGATGTATGCCATGGTTTGTACGAGACCTGATATTTCACATTCTGTTGGAGTAGTCAGCCAATTTCTAATAAATTCAGGCAGAGAGCATTGAAATGCAGTGAAGTGGATTCTTAGGTATCTTAAAGGTACTTCTGAATTCAGTTTGTGTTTTGGACGTGAGAAGCCTTTGTTGGTAGGCTATACCGATGCAGACATGGCTGGAGACATCGACTCCAGAAGATCAACATCAGGGTACTTGGTTACATTTGGAGGGGGAGCTGTGTCATGGCAATCTAAGCGGCAAAAATCAGTTGCTTTATCTACGACAGAAGATGAGTTTATGGCAGCTACAGAAGCCTGTAAAGAAATTTTGTGGATGCAAAAATTTCTGACGGAATTGGGTCATAAACAAGATAAGTATATCTTGTATTGCGACAGTCAAAGTGCTATTCATTTGAGCAAGAACCCTAACTTTCATTCGAAGTCAAAGCACATAGATATCAAGTATCATTTGATACAAGATGTGTTGGATAACAAGCAAGTGTATCTTGAGAAGATCCACACGGATGACAATGGCTCTGACATGATGACGAAGACTCTGCAAAGGAATAAGCACGAATTCTGTAGAGGCTCAGCAGGATTGAAGATACTTCATCATAAATCGGGAGGGGGAGATTTGTGAGGTCCCTCTTTATGATGAGGGACCTCCTCATTTAATTTCTCTTTGAAATTAAATGGGAAGAAGAACCAAAAGATGTTCTTTCGGCACCTACCATCATTTATTGTAAATGTGAAGAAGAAATTTCTTTTTCTTCTTCAGCGGCGCCTACTTCACTTTTCTTGTGATCACATTCCTTATTTTAAGGAATGTGTCGCTTTTCATACCTCTATAAATAGAGGCTTCATGAAGAGTGTTAAGCATCCGAAAGCAGCAGAACAACTCAATAAAGAAGAGTTCTTCTCTGCGAAGAGGGAGAGAGGGTGAGGATTTTTGGAGGGAGAGAAAAGAAAGGTGTGAGAGAAAAATAGGTGTGGTGCTTTTGTGCACATTGAGAGTTCTAAGAGTCGTGATTTCTCTTAGTGAATATTTTCTAGGATATTCGATATCTAGAAAAATATTGTAAATCCTATTTTTCATAGTGAGATCTTTCTGGACTCGGTCCCCGTGGTTTTTTTCCGATTTGGGTTTCCACGTAAAATTCTCGGTGTTCAATTTTCTCTTACTTCTTCGCCGTTATTATTTTACGGTAGTGGGAAAATATTCCTGGTATTTTTGGATTGCATCTACTATCGTTTCTAGTACCCGCCGGATTTTATTATTATTTTTCCCAACATGAATCACCTATTATTTCAATTTTTCAGAAGTGAGGAGTCCTTGTGTAAGAGGAGAAATTGAAGAAATTTTTCAAGCTCTTCAGTCTTCAACTCTTCCTCCAGCTCAGTTCCTGTTTTGTGTGTTGCTTAGTGTATAGTGGTGCTCCATTCAGTTATCTTTGTGTGTTGCTCAGTGAATTGTTCAATATTAGTGAAGCTTGAGGCATATAATGCTTGAGTGACTGTCTGGATTGGTTGAATGCTATGATATTGATTATATTTGAATTTTGACTTGTTGGATTTATTAGATTGAGTAATAATTGAATTAATGGTATTGGTGTTGGAATAGATAATATTTGACTCGTTTATTCTCTTCTTGGATTGAATAATGATTTATTTATTGGATTGCATATGATGAAGGTTTGTGTTTGAATTATGAAAATGCTTGTCCTTGCCTTTCTTTTGTTTAGGATGAAAAATGAAATGAATGGTAGTCATCAAAATAAACGATACAAGTTTGAAGTTTGAAATCACTGTGAACTATCTTATAGGTGTCATCCATCAAGGGGTACATCAAATTTGAAAAAGCATATGCTTACACGTAAAACGTTGTTGAAAGAGTTACATAAAAAACAAAAGACATTACCTTTTAAAAGAAAGAGAATATGAGAATGCTCTAAAGTCTAAGCATTTACTCAGTTAGGTTAAAGAAATGTTCTTACTAGAATACTTATTAAAGATGAACTGCTTATTATAATGGTTCAACGGGAAGGTTTTAAAGAATTTTGTGAATATTTTTCATTTGTATTTGTTATGCCATCTTAGAGAATGGTTGGAAGAGATATTGAAAAGATATATAATAAAGAAAAAAGTTATTTGAAACAATACCCTACAAAAACATGTTAAAGAGTATGCTTAACTTATGATAATGGGACTTCGATTCAAAATGTGAATTATTATACTGTGCATTTTTTTGTCACATTTTAATCATAAAGGAGAGGAATGAATTCTTATAAGTTTTTAAAGATAATTTATGATATAATATTGATTGTTTCAGGTTCTTTGCATATTACATGAAATATGTATATCAAAGAAGTTTTTCATTTAAAATAACTATCAAATAGAACATTGAGAGTGATAATGTCTTAATGATAATAATGACTTTTGGAATGGACAACAAATTTGACAACTACTGGAGAAGTTTTGATAAGACTACTTGTTTTGTCTTTGTGGCCCTTGTACGTGATCCAAGATATAAAACTAAATTTCTAAACCATTGTTTGAGCATCTCAATAGATCATGAAAGATTGATGATTTGCTTAAGAAATTGGAAAATATAATCGGAAGATTATATTTGGAGTATAAATATAGGCAAATATTCTGGTTGAGAGTACAAGCATTGTCAATGTACAAAGTCGCAGAAACATAGTGTTGAAAACCACAATATTGCCTATTCTAAGTTCTTTGAGAATTCTCTTGAAGATGATTGTTAAAGTAATATATCAAAAGTTGATTAGTATTTGAATGAAAACTTGGAAAAATTCTCTGAAAACCTAGATATTTTTACATGGCAAAAATTGAACGCGGATAAATATTTAGTTTTAAGTAAAATAGCGAAAGATATATTGATCACTCTAATTTCAATCAGCCTTTAGTTGTGGTGGATGTATTGTCGATCTGTTTCATATTTCTTTATTGCCCAAGACAGTTGAAACTATTATTTGCAGTCAAAGTTGACTCTGTTTCAATAATAATTCTCTAAATAGATGTGTTATGTATTTCTTTTTTTCCTATTTAATCTTTTCTTGTGAATATTATTCAACTTGTCTTTAAATTGATCAATATCTATACTTTGTAGAAATTGCTGCTAACAATTATCAGAGTGAAGAAGCAGATGAACATGTGAGAACTTAACTTATCTAATCAAAATGCAAGGGTAAATGAAAATTATACAATTGCATCTAGTCCACTCTAATTAATTATTGCTTTGATTGTTTAAGGATTGATGAAGCACTTAGTCTTGTTTTTTTTAGTGAACTAATGATATGCAAATTTTAAATTTTTTTAGGTTTTAGTTGTTGGAATCAACGTGAAAAAGAAATGTAAGAATTGTATCATTCAAAGTATTTGTACATATTTTGGTACAGATTCTTTCAGCTTTTGGGACATGAATTATTTTTTGGAGAGATTCTTGTGGGACATGAATTAGTTTGTGTTGATTTTTTTGCATAATGTTTTGAAAACATTTTGGAAATTGGTAATTGTGATCTCCTTATACCCTACATTCAACTTATAGTGAGCTTGGAAATTGGATATTAGTAGTAGACTTACATTGATGGTTTAGAAATTATATTTATATATGAATGATTGGGCAGGCAAGTGTATGATTTTGCAAGAAGATCAACTTTTCCCCATCTCTATGGCGCCAATGAACTCAACATCATTCGCTTTTAGTGGTATTGCCTGATTGTTGTTTTCATACCATTTTGTGCTCGTGGACATTGATGCCCAATTCGTCAGCAAATACTTTGATATGTTGTTGTCTTGGTATATATTTTTTTAACTCTCTCAATACCATTGGTTGTTTAATATAGATCATAATCTCAAATTACTGCTTTTAGTTTCAGATCACCTTTTCTACCAATTTTGTTATGCAAACGATTGAACTTTTTCGAGGTGACATATCATTATGACTGGAGCTTGAGCTTCCACATGACTATTACATTTTCAGATAACAAATAAGACCATAAAGCAAGTAAATATGATATATTGTTTCATTCTACAAAGAGTGATAATTTAATGCGGTTCTACACAAAATTGGGATGAGAACCAAACAAAAAACAGATTCATTCTTCTTTCTATTTTTGATGATGATAATCTAACCGGACCCAAACCAGAAATCTCAGTTCGGTTTTACCATTGCCATGGTTCAATTTCGATTCAACAATCAGAACTAAAGACCGGTCAGTTTGGTTCCATTTAGTTTCAAAACTGAATGGAATTGAACTGTGCCCACCCTTGGTGCTCCATCATTGAATTCGTATAAATCTTAGGAAAAGTGGTCGAAATGAGTTTTTTTTCGCCATGAATTGGAAAGAACTTCTCCCTGATGTAGAATACAATGATCTTGCTTTTGTAAAACTCCATAATTATTCTATGTTTAGATAGCTAGTTCATTCCCAAAATAACGTCAAACCAACACATTTCCATCTCTATTAAAACCACGGTAATGTACTGCTTCCCAAAGTTCCACATATATTACCTACAAAAAATTTTCACCATCATTTCTCCTCACAGTGGTGATTCCCCGCTCAAACAAAGTGTTGGGGTGTAGTTTCTAACTCCCAAAGTAGTAGATGCAGCAATAAAATGTGTGGTCCCCATTGAAATAATATTTGCACTTTAAAATGAAATCGTTTAGATTCACTTTTTGAAAAGAATGATGCGCCACTCAATTCATCAAGCATGTTCTCGAGTCTTGGGATGGAAAAATGGTACTTGATGGTGATTTGGTTGATGGCTCTACTATACACACATTCTTATGGAACCATCCTTCTTTTGTACTAAAAGTGAAGGCACAGCACAATGACTCATGGATTCCCTTATGTAACCCTTTTCAAGTAGCTCCTCCACTTGTTGTTGTAGCTCTTTTGTCTCCGTGGGATTCATCCTATAAGCCGGTCAGTTTGGAAGTACTACCTCCGATTGAAGATCAATTTGATGCTCAATGCCCCGAAGAGGGAGTAGCCCTTGTGGTAGCTCTTTCGAAAATACATCTTGGAATTTAACTAGAAGGGTTTTCACGGTCTTGCGAATTGCTCCCAACTTTTCCAATCTTTCCTGAAACATCACAAGTATAATCAGCCCTCCTCCAAGAAGTGATCTCCCTAATTCCTTTTTTGATATGAAAATATTAGTTTTATCTTTTCCTTTCTTCATTGTCTCCTCGTCTTGTGCTACTTGCTTGGATTTGAGAGGAGCAAGTTTGATTACTCTACCGCCATACTTGAAGGAGTAATAATTCATAAAATCATCATGAGAGGTCCTTCTATCATATTGCCAAGACCTCCGAAGAAAAAGATGGCTTGCGCTCATAGGAACCACATCACAAAGTACTTTATCTTTGTAGCCCGCGATGGTAAAATCTATGCATATTTGCTTGGTCACCTTTACATCATCTTGGTCGTTCAACCACCGAAGTAAGGGATAGGATGGTTGGTGGTTTTCAAAGCAAGTTTATCCACCAATTCATTTGATGCCGCATTAATGCAATTTCCCCATCAATGATAAGAGACCACAACTTATCTTTGATCAAACAACGACCATGAAAAATGTTTTCTCGTTGACAATTTTCTTCCATAGGCTTTGTCACGAGGGATCATTGAATAAACATTAATGGACTTGTGGGTGGGTGAAAGATATCCTCTTGAATTACGGGATCTTCATTTGATTCTTCCTCTTGTTCTTCATCACTACTCATTTCACCCGAATCTCCCTTAAGAAACAATACCCTTCGATTAGGGAATTGGGAAGCAATGTGCCCAAATCCAAGACACTTAAAACCCTTGGTATCTCTTGCTCGTGTTTGGTTGCTATCATCCACTATCTTTTTTTTTCTACTTCTTTTTGTGGCCAACTCTTCGAAGTAGGTTTCTTCTCCTCAATCTGTGGCAAAAACTTGGAGGAACTCTCGGTCTTTGGAGTAAACCGATAGCTAAAAGTCTTTCATTTCCTCTTTGCTTGTCTCTCCACCTTTAAGGCAAGTTAGATCACATCATTTGTAACGCCCCGAGTTTTCTAAACTCAGTCTGTTACACATAACACAGAACAGGACTAAGAAAAATTTGACAAATTTAAAAAAAAAACTTCGCTCAAAATCAAAATTTTGACATTTGCTAAAGCCTCAAAATTTTAAAACTAGCAGCGGAGATTTTTTTTTTTTTAACGAAAATAGAGTTAAACAAACTGTAAAACAATTTTAAAAGAATCGGTTAAAATATTGGGAAGTAATTCGGCCAGAAGAGATGAAAGCTTAAGTATGAAATGCTTGAAGATCATAAAAGTCAACCACATCATCCGCTGATCAGAGTCAACGAAAATGGGCAGAAACAAAACGGAGGACTTCCACCGATGACGTCAGCCGGAAGAATCACTCTTCCAACTCCAGCCGATGACGTCAGCTGGAAGAATCACTCTTCCAACTTCAGCCGATCGCAAAACGACAACAATACTTACTCACATCTTCCGGTAGATAAAATACCCGACATCATCCGGTTACAAAACGACAAAAGACTTTTACCTTTATCATCCGATGGATAAAATACTCGACATCATCCGGTTACAAAACGACAAATTTTCTACTTATATCTTCCGATGGCTTCCAATGAAGACATAATCCGATGACTTTACTGAAGACATCATCCGATGGCTTTACTGAAGATATCATCCGATAGTCAATAGAACAAAAACTTTATATAGTAGCTCATCGAGCATTTTCTCTCTACACAGGGAAAGCTCTGTCTACCAAAAGAATTTTAGCATTTGCAAAAGAACATTCAAAACTACTTAAATCCGTATATTACTCCAAAATTTGGTAGAAACTACTTTTAAAGCTAACAAAGTATTAAAATCAGAAAGGTCTCAAAGGTATTTCAAAACATTAAAACTACCATTTTCATAAGAACTCTTGACATACTCAAATTGAATCATGGTTCACTAGACTTTCCCATCCACTGACACTAGTTAATCCGCCTCATCAGTTTACCAAGCCGAAACATGAATGTACTCCCCCAACCTCCTCTATTCATCTGTGCACTCAGGAAGATTCACATGCAGTATCCTCAACATCTACATCACAAAACTCATCTATTAGCCTAATGCTAAGTAAGTAAAGCAATAATGAAATGAAATGCTGAAACATAAATTTCCTAAATATGCAATTTCTACTTTCTCATCTCAGTTGCATTCACATTCATTCATAAATTGGTCTGATCCCTCGGTTCTCTTGGGAGTGGGACCAATCCTCCCAATGTTATACATTCACTACTCGATTAAGGGGCAGATGAATTCCCTTAATAGCTTATCTGATCCCTCAGTTCCGTTGGGAGTGGGATCAATCCTCCCAATGTTATAAATCCCTTCATAAGTTAAGGGGCGGATTAGTTCCTTTAATAGTTTTTCTGTCACATTCAGTTCATGCCTTACCATTCCTTACATGGAAATTCATTTTTGTAATCTTTCAAGAAAAACATGATGCATGACATACAAACTCATTCACACAATACATAATCCTACTATTTTGTGATGTAGGCCCGAAGGCACATGCATACTTCACTTACCTGGCTCTCCTGGAAATGCTCGGTGTTGCAACCTATTTTGGGAGCTTACTCAACCTAAAACCATGGACAGATATTTGATTAGATTTTACTAAACCTAATTCTACACCATCCAAAAGCCTAAGGAAACTAGTTTAGGAGCTTAGTTCGTTATACATCTTCGATTACCACCAAAACCCGAACTAGTTCGCTCACAGCATTCTCGAAACTCACATTTATCCACTCCCCAAATCATCGATAGTTACCAATGCAGCAAGGAATCGAAATAGAACTCACCTAGTTTGGAGAAAATCGGATGGAAGAATCGCCTAGAGAGCTCTGCTGCTTGAGCTGAATACCGAGAGAGGAGAGTAAGGAAAGAGTGGCGGCTACAGTACATTTAATCACAAAGCCTCTTTCCTTAAATAGGTTATCTATTTTAAGTTCTCAATTTACCACTATGCCTTTACTTAGTCACTCATTAACCTAATTAATACTTTCCTCAATTTTCTCCACAACATGCTTACTATTAAATAACAGAATAGAAATTGGTTTAATAGAACCGAGTGCTACATCATTCATATTGGACCATGATTGAAGCTCGACCACATCACTAATTTCTCGATTTAATCCACTCACAAACCGTGCAATGGTTTGCTCTTCAAGTTCTCCTAATCCACTTCGAATTTTTAGGGTTTCAAATTCGGTCAAGTATTCTTCAACCGAACAGGAACCTTGCTTCAAATTTGGCATGTGAAGGAGCAATTCTTGCTTGTAGTGGAGGGGAACAAATCTTGTTCTCGTTAAAACCTTCATATCCCTCCATGTCATAATCGGTGCCATCTCATCTAGTATCCTTTGATTTTTTGTGATACTTCACCATAAACTACCATAACCGGATAACTCTAACGATACTAGATGTATCTTCATCTTCTCAGAGTAATTGTAACACTCAAAAACTTGATCTACTTTTTCTACTCAATCCAAGAATGAATCTCCATTGCATGACCCATGAAAGGTTGGTATGGATAATTTCAAGTGCTTCAAATCATCATCATTGTCGCGCTTATTAGGGAGATGATTAAATTCTTCATCCACGGATTCCACTTCTCCCTCAAAGTCATTATTTTGATCATTGTAATTCCTCCTTGGATGTTTGGCTCTCCTTCTTGGAAAAGGAGTTTGAGGTCCTCTTGTTCTTAATTCCCTAAGTAGGGCTTCGGTTCTTGCTTCGGCCTATGCATGGTCCTCCCTCATCTCTTTTGTGAAAGATTCAAGTTTTAAATCCAAGCCATTGAATTGGCCACTCAACTCATTGATTTGGCCTTGATAACTTGGTTCTCCATGACTAGGGTTTGATGTCGCCGATGGTTGAGTACCTTGAGCATTAGGCTCTCGATTTTGATTGTTGTGTGCACCACTCCTCGTCATCATCTTAGTCAAATAAATTGCACAACAAATATTCACAGCAAATATTCTCAAAGAAAGCACGGGGCTCTGATACCAAATGATGCAAAATCTGTAACACCCGGTTTTACAAGAATTTTTGTTGTTCCAATATATATGGCATTTTCGTAAATATATCAAATTAAGTCCGTTTTGCGAACGGAAAGCTTTAATAAAGCCCTAGCAATAAATTGAAATTTCTGGTGAAATCAAGAAATTTGGAGAAACTAAATCAATGGATAAATCAACGAAATAAGTGGAGGATTAATAAAAAAAATTGAATGAAGGGCAATTTAGTCATTTGACAAGTCAAATGTTATTAAAACAACAAAATTCTCTTCCTCCCTCACACTTCACGAATTCTCTCCATAAAAAGCACCGTCCAGGCGATTTTCTTCTCCTCTCACGCAATCTCTCACTTCCGGCGACGAAGCTTCTCTTCTGGCGAACGAACCTTCACGTTTCTTCTCCGAAACCACTCCCTAGGTAAGACTTTGTGCTTTTGGGATATTGGATTTCGATTTCTAGGTCATTAAACGATTAGGGTTTCGTTAGTTTTCGTTAAATTACTCGTGTTATGTTAGAAAAGGTTAGATATCTCTCTATTTATGATTATTGGACGTTATTGGGCGAAATAAAAGATGTGTTTGGGGTTTTTGGTTGAAGAGTTGGTTATTGGAAAGTTTGGAAAACTCCATTAAAGGAGGTTAAGGATTCACGAGCACGAATTGCTCGATAAAATGCCTCAACGAGTTAAATTAGAATTTTAGGAAATTTCCTTTAGCTGGAGTTCCGTTAGTTTTCAAAGTTCGATGATTTAGGCTCGGTTTAATGCCATGTGTTGTGAAATATTATAGGTGAACAATGCTCGTGGACGGAGCTCGGTGAGCTAAGGACGCGAGGTAAGTCTTCGTGACTCGTTTGGCCGATCCGACCTATACCATAAAAGAGTTATTGTTCGAGGATATTTGGTGAATTATCGTTTAGTGTAGGTTGGATGGGTAGTCTAGGATGGTTGTTGTGTTAGAATATTTTTCATTAGGCTTTAGGTATTGTTTACGTTTTCCTTACTTTCATTGCATAGATTCATGTTCATGCATCATGTTTCGTAAACTAGCACGCAAAATGAATTTTCGCATGTGTTTTCACAAAAAGAAATGAATAATGAAAGATATGAATGCATGTAATCCCGATCACGTAGGGGTGGGGTACAGACATGACTGTTCTGAGAGGAGGAGTATGTTTTTCCCCTAGTAGATGGAAATGGATATCTAACCGCGAGATGTGCCCTCTCCATCTGGTGAGAGTCAATCCCCAGTGACATCTCCCGTTATGTAACTAAACAATGAAAAAGGAATGCATGATTTTATAAACCCCGCACGCATAGCATGCATTTTCATTTACGTAGATTTACTGAGTCTTTAGCTCATAGTTTATTTCTATGGTGTAGGTGACTTCGAAACAGGTGAAGATGATATTCCTCCACCCAACGCATGAGCAGGTTGATGGAGTGTGCCCGTGGGAGTGTGCTGGCATAGTCGAGCGACTTTTGACCTGTGGGGAAAGACGTATAGGTATTTTGGGTTAGAGATGGGTAGAAAATGTATAGATAGTATATTAACGTCAATGTAATGTTCGGTTGGGAGTTTACAATGTTAAAGAAGTTATTTTGATGAATTATGGATGAATTTTCTTTTGAGTAGCTTTCATACAATTGTTAGCTTCCGATTTTATAGGTTAGCGATGATACTTTTGAAATTTTATACTGGAACTGCTTGGTTGTCAAACTTCGTAGGGATTTTGGTTAGTTTTCAAATGGATCCACGCAGTTCGTTTTCGTGAAATTTACTCTGTTTTAAACACTTTGAGTCGTGTTATGGTTGATTGATGAAATTGAGAAATGAATGAGGGTAGAATGTAGAATGGTGATTGAGTGTTTGTTGATAAAAAAAAGGAATGGGAAGGAAGAGGAAAATGGTTAGAGGAAGGGTTGTGTGATGTATGCAGGGCAGCCCTCTGGAATTCGGATTCCAGAGGGAATGCCGATCGATCGCCAAAAGAGGCAATCGATCTGTCAGATTGGCTACGCTCTGGAAGAAATTCCAGAGCGCTAGGCGATCGATCACCCCCTATTTTCTTGATACTGCCGATCGATCGGCTGAAATGGCAGATCGATTGGCTGTGGTTTTTAAGGGCGAATTGCCCTTTTGCCCCGCGTTTTGCCTGTTGAATGCTTTGCTTCATTTATGCAATTATGCTTTGTTTTCTTTAAGCAATTTTCAAAACGGTTTAACGATGCTAGAATGTGATTTAAATGTTTTGAGGTCAAGAAATTTCTTAGAAATACAAAAAGAAAAATTTATACAGGAATTTCGAGGTATAGGAAATAAGGGTCGTCACAAAATCAACGTAGAAAATAATTAAAAAATCTTGGTTGGTTCGAGAAAGTGAAAAAGGGGCACATTTCGACCTTGTCCCCTAATATGGAAGGAGCGCTCCAACGAGGTAGTTTGAGAGTTCGTATACCGTTATGTTAAACTCTACCTTTAACTAAGATGGTAGAAAGGTATGAATCTCCACTGTTCTCATAAGATGAAATTAATTTAACGACAATCTACGATTAAGAAGATGGCCAGGCGAAGCTTCAAAAGAAACACTCGACTTTGGGAGAGGAAACCTCAAATTTCTATTCAATTCAATCTAATCTAAAACATAAGAGTCTTTGAGGGTTTTTAATAAAAATCTCTTGAAACAAAACTTAGGATAAAACTAATGCAAGAAATAATGACACAATGAGGGGAGCATTTCAGTCATCCTCCATGTGTGCGCTCGCAAGTGTTTAGGCTGAACTCTCAATGCATCTAGCCGCGCATATTTGAATTGAATTTGTCAATCTTATCTTTGTGATTCGGTTGGCCAACAAACTTTATCTTTGGAAATTACCATTGTGCCCTCCCATGCATGCAAACGCCTAAAATTCACGTGAACTACTAAAAAAACACAATAAAAACAAATAAAAGGAACGGTTACATTATTTGGATAAAAGAAGACAAATTCCTTCTTCATAATTGGTTGTAACCTCGGGTATCTCCCACCTTAATGTATGGAATGCTCTCTCCTTATCTTGAGGGCTTGAGTTGAACTTCTCTTTATTCTTGAAATAGTCACCTACAAAATAAGTAAGTAGGTTAATTAGCTTATTTGATCGGGATCTTGTGATTGGGCCTTGAAGAACATCACCAAAGTATTAGATGCAGCAATAAAATGTGTGGTCCCCATAGAAATAATATTTGCACTTTAAAATGAAATCGTGTATTTTCTATTGCTGCCTCATCTTGCTAGGTGGCAGGATAACCAAAAGCATAAAAACTATATTGTTGATGTCTCTGTTGTGTAGATACTTCATCTGCAATCCTCTTCTTGCATTCCTTATGAAATGCCCTCCTCACCACAGTAGTAGCATTTTGCTACATATGAAAAATGGTTTAATTTCTGGTTTGTTTCTATTTTCTGGTTTATTTTATATGTTGCATTTTTAATGTTCTGATTTGGCTTGATCAACCTAACTGGTTTTATATCTAGGGTAAAAACTGTTTTAACCTCTAAACTATGCATTTTTTTTAAAACGCCCTTAAATTAACAACTCTAACAAATCCAATATTTAACTATCATAAACATAACAATTTAACCCCTCGCGGCCCCCAGATCACCCCCCGTTCTGCATTTTTTGCTTAGAACTAAGGGCCGATCTAAAACGAACATCCCCCCATTTTGTCGAGGGGGGGGGGGGGGGTCTGTTCAATGTGCAAAGCATGTGGAATGGGGGGTCTCCACCACCCACAATGACCCCCTGATCAATTTAAAAACAATGGCCCCCCGTTCTGTTGAGGGGTCATTGTGGGTGGTAAAGCCACCCCCCCCCCCCCCCCCCCCCGGTCTACGTGTGTGCACGTGGAACTAGAACGGGGGGTCATTTTCTCGAGTCGACCCCCATTCTGAAGAGCCTTTATAACGGGAGGCCAACTTCAGAGAACAGCCCCTGTTCTCAATTATTGGACTAGAGAACGGGGGCCGGTCTCAATTATTGTCCAATAATTAGACCAGAACGGGGGCCGATCAGTGAGAATGGGGAGCCGATCTCAATTATTGGACAATAGTTGTACTAGAACGAGGGGCCGATCAGTGAGAACAGGGCCGATCTTCAAAATTATATAAGGAGACAGCCCTTTATTCTCATCTCGAGCTTGTGAAAACTTTAAAACTTCTCGACTATTTTCTTGCTCTGGCAAATTTTCTCTGTATTAGCGATGTTGATGGATTCTAATTCAAGTAGATCGGTTGATTTAGATGAAATAACAACTTGTGATGCCAGTATCGATTGGTATTCGTACTCCATGCCTACTTATGGTGATCTTCGACCATTAAATCACTTAGAAGGTAATGAAGAAATAGAGGTGCATTCGACTTCCAAAACTCTAGTCGATGAGCTTCAAACATTGTTCGGCTCGGAGGATGATGAAGTGAAAAACATACCGGTAAGGGAAGAAATCTCAATGGAATTTTATTTGGGTGAAACAAAAAAATAGTCGAATATGTCTTGACAAATGGTTATGGTATCAAATTCACCAAAAATGACTCTCGACGACTGACGGTCGTGTGTGAAGATGGTTGTGAGTGGTGACTGCATGGTTCGAAGATGTAAAACGAGCTTACGTTTCAAATAAAGAGATTAATCGATTCTCACAGGGGTTCAAGAAAAATTGAGAATCGACACGCTATAGCAAAATGTGTGGCAAATCATTATTTATATAGGTTCAAAAGTCAATCTACGTGGAAAATTTCTTCCATTATCAAGACAGTGATGAAGAATTTGAATGCCAACATTATATCCAGTCTTACCAAAAGAGTAAGAAGCGAAGCTCAAAAATTTAATGAAGGTTTGGGCGACGAACAATACAAGCTATTGCGGTCGTACACAGCAGAAATACGTAGATCAAATTCGGGTAGCTCATTGTTCCAAGACACTTACTTGGTGGGCTATGACGATAATCAGTCATACGTATTTCAAAGAATGTATATGTGTATGGCTGCTTGCAAGGCAGGTTTGCTACAGTCTGGTGGACGTATTACCTGTTTGAATAGTTATCATCTGAAGGGCTCGTGTCCCAGTCAATTACTTACAACTGTCAGTATTGATGGCAACGATTGAACGTGGAGCGGGGGGCCTACACTGTGACGGCCCCCAGACCCGATCGGGGTCGAAGGACCTCACTCCGGACATTTTAAAACATGGACTATTCTTTTTTGAACTTTTAAACATTTATAAAAACTTTACACAGAGTATAAACCTTCTCTGGAAATTTAAGACAGAAAGCAAAATAAATTTTGGATGTAAGAACTTTTGCCCTTTTTAAAACTCTTAAACCTGAAGACGTGAAGACAGGAAATCATAAAACAGAAATGGACGACTGAAGTGAATGAGCAGAATAAAACAGGAAAGAACGAATGTATATAATACAACAGAAAAGAACAGGAACCTAAAAAAATGTGGACGAGTACTCTGAACGAGAGCAGGAAGACGGGGAGATATGAAAAATAGAAATAAAACAGGAAATAATATGGGAAAAACATAAACTGGAAGACGTATTGTGGAAGGCTACAGTAGATGACAGAAGTCGTAGACAATCGGGAGCTGTGGACATTTAAAACATGTGGACGTTTAAAATAACAGAGGCTGTGGACTTTTGAAATAACAGAGCCAAAACAGTAGACAGAAATCCGTGGACGTTTACAATAAAAGACAAAAATAGTAAGCAAAGGAGTCTGTGGACGTTTAAAATAAAAGACAAAAACAATGGACACAGAAGTCCGTGGACGTTTACAATAAAAGACAAAAATAGTGGACACAAGAGTCCGTGGACGTTAAAAATCAAAGGCAGTGACCGTAGACGTTTAAAATAAAAGACAGGGTCTGTGGACAAACAGAAGCCGTGGACGTTTAAAAATAAAAAGAGAATAGTGACCGTGGACGTTTAAAATTTCGACGTTATCGTGGACGATAACTTTGGACGATAATACTTAACCGAATAAAAGACGGAAACCAAAGACAAAATAGACAACGGAAACTGAAGGCAGAATGGACATGGACGACTAAGTCCGAAGGCAAAATGGACGACGTTATCGTCCACAACTTTGGACGACTAACACAGCCAATTACTTGAAAACTCAAAAGACAGAAACTGAAAGGCATAAAAACAGAAGGCGTGGACGACTGTTTTCAAAGGCAGCGTGGACATTTAAAAATAACAGGCAGACTTTGGAATTTTAAAACCCGATTCAAAACATAATTTTGGACATCAGAAAACACGACAGAAGTTTAAGAAATCAAACTGCATGGACAGCTCTAAAACTCGAGACAATACATGCACAACTTGAAAGGAAAGATTCCAAACAGTTCCATAATATTTCAAAATACATTCAACTGGTTTTAAAACATCAACACCAAAAACCTATACATTATCCAGAATTTTCAAGAACTACATGAAACTTGACATACACTTCCAAATATTTTAAAATCTCAAAAGATTGTATAGAACTTGACATGACATTAAAGAAAACACATTCTCACAGGAATAACATTTGTCTGACTGTATCAACCAATCCCTGTGAGCTTGTTCCGCCAACAGCACCTACACTTCGGCCTGAGGCACAAAGTCCTCATCCACGGGATCCGTACCTATAGCAGGGAGTTCAACTATGAGCCTAGAGCTCAGTAAGAATATATAAGAATGCAGTGATGCATATCCTGTGCATGAACATTTTGGAATACAGTGACATTACAGAACATTACTTTTTATCTGTCAGGAAGTGGGGCTTATAGGGAAACAGGCGTAACAGAAGTGCACTATCAGGCACTAGTAATTCAGAGCAGAACACCAGTCCCCCTCCCACACTTAACCGAACGTTACATTACAGGTTTTATCATTCTTAACTTCAAAACGTGTACAGAAAACATTTTCATGACTTTCGGGGAAAAACGTGTATGCATGAAATTTTACAGTGCTTAAACTTAATACAACAGACAACAGAAATAACACCACAGGTCGTGAAAAGAAATACAGATAACTTATCTACCCAAAACAACCCGATAGAAATGACAACCTAGTACCTCTATGATATAGGGCCTTAAGGGCCAATTTACGGGTATGAACTTACTTGTTGTCCGTGAGTTGTAAGCTTTGTTCGTCTCGGTGAGTCTCAAACCTTTAACGGAGAAATGGAAGAAAATAGGAGAAGAGAGATTTTTGGAAATGGTTGCATTTCGTTTGGAAGAGAGAAAACAGAGAAGAGAATGGAGAGAAACAGAGAAGTGTTTCTCGTAGGAGGGAAGGGAAGAGAGGTGTATGGCTTCCTCAACAAGTTTGGACACTTGGCATCCATCCATTAGCTTCCTTCTACCTACCTTAATTCCTACCTAAACTGCCCATCCATTGGTTCCTAACTAAATGATTTGTTTTGGTTACTCCTTTGTTTAGTTTTCCACTAAACATTCCAACAGATTTCACCAAAACACTCATTATATTAATATAAACCTAATCCCATTCGATAATTCTAGGAAAAATTTCTTGGCCAAAATGCCGGGTGTTACATACACCCCTCACAGAATGGGGAACCTCCACCCTTTACAGAATGGGGGGCCGTTCGTTTTAGATTGGTTCCCTATTCTAGGAAAAAAATGCAGAACGAGAAGTAATTGGAGAGCCGCAATGGATTAAATTGTTAGGTTTATGATAGTTGAAGGTTGAATTTGTTATGGTTGTTAGTTTAAGAGTGTTTAAAAAAAAAACAACCATAATTTAAGGGTAAAATAATTTTTCCCTTCATAGCTATATCTATTTTGACAGCAGGTTTTATTTTAATGAGAAACAAGGCAGTTTCTATCGGTGCGGCAGGGGCAAAACAATGAGTGATCTAGGGCAAGAAGGGATACGATTTGGAAAAGAAGAAGATGATTCATAATGGGCTTTCTTGGAGGTTCAGTAGCATGAATGATAAAGGGTGCTACTAATTTTAATTCTTTCGATTTAGGTTTCTTAGTTTCGGTAATTCTTGGCATTGATCATCTCGGTTTTTTTTTGTTGTAAATGGATTATAAGATTCTTCTCTTGGATTTTAATATAAGTGCCCAAGGTCCCATCTGTGGATGTAGTTGATATTGTTAAGAAATTATTCTTTAGTAATTTGGTATTTTGGTTTTCTGTTTGCCGTTCTAAGGAAGGCTGAGGAGGTGTTAAGAAATTTAGGATAAAAATATCCTAAATTTCTGGTATCCTTGGTGGTTAAGGGAGAGATTATTAGAAACAATTTTCTATTAGATTCTTGATATTTTGTTATTTGGTTTAGAGTGTGATGATTTGGCTAATTGGAAATTGTGAAGTGCGTTGTTTATTGTGTTGCGGTTTAAGAGTTTTTCTTTGCAAATGGCTAAGTTTGAAGTTGATAAAGTCACCGGTGACAATCACTTCAGCTTGTGGAGAATCAAGACAAAGTATTTCTTGTGCATCAAGTTTTTGCACAAGCAATTTACGTAGTCACTATGCACAATCTTAAGAATAGTGATAGGATTAAGGCCGACGGGATAAAATCCAAAGCACATAGTGCAATTCTACTTAGCCTTGGTGATGAGGTGCTTCGAGAGGTTACAAAAGAAACGATTTCGTCTGTGTGGTTTATATGAAAAGGTCCCTTGCAAATTGATTGTACCTAAAGAAGAAGCTCTATAAACTTACTATGGAAGATAAGAAAGAAATGAGAAAACACTCAGGCGATTTTAATAAAATCATTCTTGATCTTAATAGTATAGGTGTAATGATTGATAAAGAGGACCAAGCAATCATCATTATAAGCTTTTCGCCTAAGGTATGATATTCAGAAAACGGCATTCCGAACGAGGTATGGGCATTATGAATTCCTTGTCATGTCTTTTGAACTTACTAATGCCCCTACAGCGTTTATGGATTTGATGAACCGTGTCTTCAAGGAGTATCTGGACAAGTTCGTGGTGGTTTTCATCGACGATATCTTGATTTATTCTAAGACGAAGGAAGAGCACGAAGAACATCTGTGGATTGTTTTGCAGATTCTGAGTCAACGCCAGCTGTATCCAAAGTTTTCAAAGTGTGAGTTTTGGCTGGATAGGGTCAGTTTTCTTGGTCATATCATATCACAGGATGGAGTTTCTGTGGATCCGAGCAAGATTCAGGTGGTCAGAGATTGGCCGCAGCCGAAGAACGTACGTGAGGTGCTTGGATTTCTCGAATTAGCTGGTTATTATCGGAAGTTTATAGAGGAATTTTTGAAGATTGCAGTTCCTCTTTCACGTTTGACTCGGAAGAACGAGAAGTTCGTATGGTCAGCTGCTTGTGACGACAGTTTTATGGAGTTAAAGCAGAGATTGACCACCGCTCCAGTATTGACGCTACCTGTTGAGGGTGACAAGTTCAGTATTTATTGTGATGCGTCTAGAGTTGGACTCGGTTGTGTATTGATGCAGGAGGGGAGAGTTATTGCTTATGCTTCTCGGCAGTTGAAGCCGTACGAGCAGAATTACTCTACGCACGACCTTGAGTTAGCAGCTGTGGTCTTCGCTCTGAAGATATGGAGACATTATTTATATGGGCAGCAGTGCGAGATATTTTTCGACCACAAGAGCTTGAAGTATTTATTTACGCAGAAGGAGCTGAATATGCGACAGAGACGGTGGCTTGAGTTCGTCAAAGATTATGATTTTGATATCAAGTACCATCCAGGAAAGGCGAACAAGGTTGCTGATACTTTGAGTAAAGTGCCTTCTATGAGTCAGCCTTCACTAGCAGCGATATCAGTCACCTGCGGTCTGAGATTGAGAGGTTCGATGTGGAGATAGTGGCAGAGTTGTCCAGTATGCTCACCAACATTTCTCTCAGGCCGACCGTTCTAGATAGAATACACGAAGCTCAGTAGAATGATATGGAGTGTGAGGAGCTTCGATTGAGTATGACGTTGGGAGACTCGTTGGATTTCCATTTATCGGATGATGGTATTCTGAAGTTCAGGCATAGGTGGTACGTGCCTAACGACGAGGATCTGAAGAAGGAGATATTGGCCGAGGCACATTCTTCGCCATATTCTGTGCACCCGGGAAGTACTAAGATGTATTGGGATTTAAAGCAACATTTCTGGTGGCCGAACATGGAGAGAGAGGTCGCCAAGTACGTTGAAACCTGTTTAGTCTGTCAACAGGTAAAGGCAGAGCACCAGAGACCGGCCGGAACATTATTACCACTGCCGATTTCGGAGTGGAAGTGGGAGCAGATCTCCATGGATTTTATTGTGGGGCTCCCGAGGACGACGAAGGGCCATGATGGTGTTTGGGTAATCGTGGACCGATTGACAAAGTCGGCCCACTTCTTATCTGTGAGGATGGCATCTTCTATGGACCAGCTTGCCGAGCTTTACGTGCAGGAGATTGTTAGACTGCATGGGGTGCCAGTTTCTATTATCTCAGAGCGAGATCCGAGATTTACTTTGAAGTTTTGGAAAAGTTTGCACAAAGCTATGGGGACTCAGCTTAATTTCAGCATAGCATTTCATCCTCATACTGATGGTCAGACAGAGAGGACGAATCAGGTTTTGGAGGATATGCTCAGAGCGTGTGTGCTGGAGTTTCAGGGATCGTGGAGCAGGTATTTGCCACTGATCGAGTTCTCTTATAATAACAACTTCCAGGCTACCATTGGCATGGCTCCGTATGAGGCGCTGTATGGTCGGAAGTGTAGGTCTTCGTTATATTGGGACGAGGTTGGCGAGGCCAGCATCGTTGGTCCAGAGATTCTACAGCAAACGGCAGAGAAGATTGTCGTTATCAAACAACGTATTTAGATAGCTTAGAGCCGACAGAAGAGCTATGGTGACACGAGACGGAGAGAGCTGGAGTTTGACGAAGGTGACGAGGTTTATCTTAAAGTTTCTCCGTTTAAAGGCGTTGCGAGATTTGGAAGGAGGGGCAAGTTAAACCCTTGATATGTGAGGCCCTTTCCTATTCTGAAGAAGATCGGGAAGTTGGCGTATAGATTAGAGCTTCCGGCTTCTATGGAGGGTATCCACGACGTATTTCATGTGTCCATGCTTCGGAAGTGTTTGCGTGATCCATCACATGTCGTGGAGACAACAGAGATTGATGTACAGCCTACCTTTACTTATGAGGAGAGGCCGGTACGTATTTTGGAGTCTTCCATCAAAGTTTTGCGCAACAAAGAGATTCCGCTAGTCAAAGTCCTATGGCGGAACCACGAGGTGGAAGAAGCTACGTGGGAGCGACAGCAGGATATGATGACTAAATATCCTGAATTGTTTGTATGATTAAATTTTGTGGACAAAATTCTAAATAAGGTGGATGAAATGTAATACCCGGCTTCACGGGATATTAATATTATATTATATGATGGCATTTTTGTAAATATGTCAAATCAAACCCGTTTTATAAAAAAAAAGCTTCATTAGAATCCTAATTATTAATAGGAATTTTAAGGAAATTATGAGAATTTTTGGAGTAGTAATGCTTGATTTCGAGTAATTACGTTTCTCGTAATATAAAAGACGTTTTAGTAAAAATAGTAAACAAGGTCCGATATGCGAACGGACAGTTTTAATAAATCTCAAATAATAAGTTGGACTTATTGGTGAAATAAGGAGATTTGGAGAAACCGAATAGTTGGCCAATTAATGAAACGAAGGACGAAACAAATAGAAAATCAAAAGAAGGGCAAACTGGTAATTTGCCAAAACAAAATTATAAAAATATCAGAAATCCCTTTTCTCCCTCATTTCTTCTTCTCTGTTTTCACGAAAAACGCCAGAGGCGATTTCCTTGTTCTCCAGCTGACGATCTCCTCCATTCCAACCTCCGATTCGTCCTCCGATCGTCTCATTTTCTCCGTGCTTTCTCCTCCTCTCGCAACCCTAGGTATGAATCTATGATTCTAGAGCGTTAGTTTTCAATTTTTGGGCTGATTTAATGTTAGGGTTTCGTTAGGGTTTAGGTTAAAAATGCGATTTCGGGTTTAAAAATCAATAGGTTATCGTAGTTTATGAACGTATAGAACTTATTGAACGTTATTGGATGAAACTAGATTAAATTGTGGAAAATGTTAAAATTCGAGAAATTTCGATATTTAGGGAAAACTCATAATTTGGGATTTGAGTTGCCGAGCTTGTATTGCTCGATGAAATAGCTCAATGAATTGGATTAAAGCTTTAGGAAATTTCTTTAGTTAAGGTTTTGTTAAATTTGGACGTTTAGTAGCTTAAACTTATTTTAGTGACAAATGTCGTGTTTTGCCTCAGGCGAACGACTCTCGTGGACAGAGCTCGAAGTTCAGCACGCACAAGGTAAGTTCTCGTGACTTACTCTTGCCGATTGGCCTACACCGTACTTCGATGTCGCGTCGAGGATCTTAGAGTATTGTGTGTTTAAATTGCTTTAGTTGGGTAGTTAGGTTAGTTGCTTTATAGGTTATGTTTTATTCGTCTTGATGGTATGCATGTTGGTTATTTATTTTATGCTTATAATTGTTCATGCATCACGTATTTTAACTAAGCATGAAAATGAATTTCCGCACGATGTTTTCAGAAAACCGATGTGGCCCGAAAGGGGTCTATCGATCTATTGTGTGGATCGATTAAGGGTCTGACCAATACCACATCTCATGTAATATAATAAAATACGTAATCTGTTATCTGGTCACGCGAAGTGGGGCTCAGGCACGGCTGTACGTGTTGTAAGCGTGTACCTCCCTTCTCTAGCTGGAAAGAGTAGTCCGACCGCTGGATGGGCTCTCTCCGGTTAGGGGGATGAGATCTCGGTGATATTCTGTCTGCCAAGATCTGTATGTTATGCATGATTTCTGAACTCCATATGCACTGCACGCATCTGCATTTACGTAGAATGTACTGAGCCTTTAGCTCATAGTGTGTCTGTATGGTGTAGGTGACGTTGAGCCAGGTGAGGACGACGTTCCTCTTCCTGATGTATGATGCAGTTGATGGAGAATGGCTCGTGAGAGTGTGCTGAGCAGTTGGTGCGTTTTGACCCGTGGGGATGTATGTACGTATTTTGAGAGTACTGGGTTAATATTGGACAAAATATGTGTAAAGTTAGAACATATTAGGATGCTTGGGATCTGGCTAGATGTTAGGTTCATGTTTTGAGGTTTTAAACGTTCTTGAAAACCTGTTTTATAAACTGTGTTTATATAGTGTTTCATTGGAACTGCTTGGAATTTAAAATAGGAGGATTTGTCGATTTTTAAACGTATCCACGCAGTTTGTTTTTATAAAAGTTTAATATGTGTTTAGGTTGTTTAGTTGGAGTTGATCAATTGTGAAGTGTGTGATGTGCAGGGATGAGAAATTTGTAGGAAAGAAAGTTGGTTTTTGCTCTCTGGAATTTCGGATTCCAGAGAGCACAAAATAAAGAAAACAGAAGAAGAGAATAAAGAAGGAGGGTGTGAAGGGCTACTGGGCGCGGGTGTGGTCGCCCCTCCCTGTGTTGATTGCATCGATCGATCGCTGGGGCAGCGATCGATCGCTGCGATCGATCACCCTTGGCTTTCGATTGTCAAATGCCGAATATGCCCTCCCATGTTTAGCCGATTGTTTTTAATAATTTTATTTGTTTTATTAAATGTTTTAAGTTTTATTTAATTGGATTTATGTTGTTTTTAAACGATTTTCTAAACGAACTTCGATTTCGATTTAATTTCCGCTTAAGTTTAAATTTAAATTTCATAATAAGGATAAAAAAAAAATATTATGTACGGGAAAATGGGTACAGTATTAGGGTCGCTACACCGTGCAATCTAACAATCTCTTGCACATAGAGCTCGGCGAGCTGATCCATGAAGAATGTTGTTTTAACTGGAAGAAAGTCGGCCGATTTTGTCAAACGATCCACTATTACCCATATGCTATCATGCCCCTTCGTTGTTCTTGGGAGTCCAACAATAAAATCCATTGAAATCTGCTCCCATTTACACTCCGGAATAGGTAGGGGTTGCAAAGTTCTTGCCGGCCTCTGATGTTCTGCCTTAACCTGCTGACAAACCAGACAGGTTTCTACATACCTGGCCACCTCTCTCTTCATGTTAGGCCACCAGAAATGCTGCTTTAGATCTCGGTACATCTTAGTGCTTCCTGGGTGCACCGAATAGGCCGAAGAGTGTGCCTCGGCTAAGATTTCTTTCTTCAACTCCACATTATCAGGGACGTACCACCTATGCTTGAATTTCAAAATACCATCATCCGACAAGTTGAAATCAGACGCGTTCTCGAAGGTCATGCTCAACCGGTGCTTGTCGCACTCTGAGTCTTCCCGTTGAGCTTCACGTAATTTGTCAAGTATCGTTGGCCTGAGAGAAATATTGGTAAGCATCATGGACAACTCAGTCACAATCTCTACATCAAACCTCTCAATCTCAGACTTCAATATCACTGGCATCACAGCAAGTAAAGGCTGACTCGTAGAAGGCATCCTACTCAAGGCATCAGCGACCTTGTTTGCCTTTCCTAGGTGGTATTTGATTTCAAAGTCATAATCTTTAACGAACTCCAACCACCTTCTTTGCCGCATAGTTAGTTCTTTTTGCGTAAACAGATATTTTAAACTCTTGTGATCTGAGAACACTTCACATTGCTGCCCATATAGGTAGTGTCTCCAAATTTTCAACGCAAAGACAACTGCTGCCAACTCTAAGTCATGCGTCGGGTAATTCTGCTTGTATGGCTTCAATTGTCGAGAAGCATACGCAATGACCCTCCCTCTTGCATAAGCACACATCCAAGTCCGACTTTAGACATATCACAATAAATGCTGAACTTGTCTCTTTCAACAGGCAGTGTCAAAACTGGGGCCGTGGTCAATTTCTGCTTCAACTCCTTAAAGCTTTTCTCGCATGCTGTCGACCATACAAACTTCTCATTTTTCCTTGTCAAGAGAGAAAGAGGGACCGCGATCTTCGAAAACCCCTCAATAAACTTACGGTAATACCCGGCCAATCCGAGAAATCCACGTATCTCTCGCACATTCTTAGGCTGCGGCCAATCTTTTACAACTTGGATCTTGCTGGGGTTCACACAAATCCTTTCTTGAGATATAATGTGGCCGAGGAAGTTAATCCGATCCAGCCAAAACTCGCACTTGGAGAATTTCGGGTAAAGCTGGTGTTTCTCCAAATTCCTCAAGACAATCCGTAAATGCTCTTCGTGCTCCTTCTTCGTCTTAGAATAGACCAAGATGTCGTCAATAAAAACAACAACAAACTTGTCTAAATACTCCTTGAAGACACGATTCATTAGATCCATAAATGCCGCGGGGGCATTTGTAAGTCCAAAAGACATTACGAGGAATTCATAATGCCCGTACCTCGTTCGAAATGCTGTCTTTGGAATATCTTCCCGTCGTACCTTCAATTGGTAGTATCCCGAGCGTAAATCAATCCTGGAGAATACTTGGGCACCCTGTAACTGGTCAAACAAATCATCTATTCGGGGCAACGGGTACTTGTTTTTCACTGTCAACTTATTCAACTCTCGATAGTCGATGCACATCCGGAGAGTTCCATCTTTTTTTAACGAACAAAACTGGTGCACCCCAATGAGAAAAGCTAGGTCGGATGAACCCCTTATCCAACAACTCCTCTAGCTGAGATTTCAACTCCTTTAACTCGGCAGGCGCCAATCTGTACGGGTTTTTCGAAACTGGTTCGGAACTAGGATAAACATCAATTACAAACTCTATCTCCCGATCCGGTGGCAACCCGGGAAGATCGTCGAGAAAAATCCCTGAGAATTCTCTAACAATTGGGATGTCACCTGGTGATACCCCATCAAGTAACTGAGTGTTGACCACAGTGACCATAAAAACCGAGCATTCACTTTTAAATTGTTCACTAACCTTCATGGAATAGGAGGTTGGTAGGCTGCTCAATCTTTTCATTGCCTGATAGGCAAACTCCTTTTTACCTGAGGGCCGAAAGGTCACCACCCCAGATCGGCAGTTGATGGTAGCGAAATGGCGAGATAGCCAATCCATTCCCAAGATAAGATCATACCGCTCTATGCCCATAACTATCAGCCGAGCAAAAAGGGTATTGCTCCCTACAGAAACAACGTTGCCCTGGAAGATGCGATTTGACTGCATAAACTCTCCTGAAGGCAGCATGACTCGATACTCACACACTGCTAATTCTGGCTCTATCCTCAGTCTAGCTACGCATGCAGTGGAAATAAACGAGTGCGTAGCACCCGTATCTATCAATGAAAATATAGCTACTCCTGTGATCAAAATAGTACCTGCAATAACTGAGGGCTGAGCCTCGTCGTCAACATCTCCTAACTCAATAAAGGCAAAGATTCTCGGGGCCACTTTTCTTTGATCAGTAACCACCCTTGGACAGTTCTGAGCGAAATGGCCTACTTCACCACACCTGTAACAACTGTTCGTGCCCAACCGACAAGGGCCGTAGTGTTCTTTTTGGCATTTAGGACAAATGGGCTTCTGAGTAGCCCCCTGGACTTGCTTTCCCTTGCCTTGGTCACCTTTACCATCATAGGGCCTCTTTGCACCCCTCTGCTGTTATTGTGGCTGTCCCTTTGGTTGCCAGCCCTTATTGTAAAGACCCAGCCCAGCCCGCGGACGCACCGCCATCGACTGGGCCCAGCCCGATACGTATCGCCGTCAGCTGTTGGGCCTCCACTCACGGTCTTTCCCCTCCCTGTAGGTTATTTTTGCCTTCCTCCCCACTCGAACCCAGGACCTCAGGGTTAAGTACCTGGGCTACAAGTGAGGAGTACCACTTGAGCTGCGCCTTTTTTGTAAAGACCCAGCCCAGCCCACGGACGCACCGCCATCGACTGGGCCCAGCCCGATACGTATCGCGTCAGCTGTTGGGCCTCCACTCCACGGTCTTTCCCCTCCCTGTAGGTTATTTTTGCCTTCCCCCACCTACTCGAACCCAGGACCTCAGGGTTAAGTACCTGGGCTACAAGTGAGGAGTACCACTTGAGCTGCGCCTTTTTTGTAAAGACCCAGCCCAGCCCACGGACGCACCGCCATCGACTGGGCCCAGCCCGATACGTATCGCCGTCAGCTGTTGGGCCTCCACTCACGGTCTTTCCCCTCCCTGTAGGTTATTTTTGCCTTCCCCCCACTCGAACCCAGGACCTCAGGGTTAAGTACCTGGGCTACAAGTGAGGAGTACCACTTGAGCTGCGCCTTTTTTGTAAAGACCCAGCCCAGCCCGCGGACGCACCGCCATCGACTGGGCCCAGCCCGATACGTATCGCCGTCAGCTGTTGGGCCTCCACTCACGGTCTTTCCCCTCCCTGTAGGTTATTTTTGCCTTCCCCCCACTCGAACCCAGGACCTCAGGGTTAAGTACCTGGGCTACAAGTGAGGAGTACCACTTGAGCTGCGCCTTTTTTGTAAAGACCCAGCCCAGCCCGCGGACGCACCGCCATCGACTGGGCCCAGCCCGATACGTATCGCCGTCAGCTGTTGGGCCTCCACTCACGGTCTTTCCCCTCCCTGTAGGTTATTTTTGCCTTCCCCCCACTCGAACCCAGGACCTCAGGGTTAAGTACCTGGGCTACAAGTGAGGAGTACCACTTGAGCTGCGCCTTTTTTGTAAAGACCCAGCCCAGCCCGCGGACGCACCGCCATCGACTGGGCCCAGCCCGATACGTATCGCCGTCAGCTGTTGGGCCTCCACTCACGGTCTTTCCCCTCCCTGTAGGTTATTTTTGCCTTCCTCCCCACTCGAACCCAGGACCTCAGGGTTAAGTACCTGGGCTACAAGTGAGGAGTACCACTTGAGCTGCGCCTTTTTTGTAAAGACCCAGCCCAGCCCGCGGACGCACCGCCATCGACTGGGCCCAGCCCGATACGTATCGCCGTCAGCTGTTGGGCCTCCACTCACGGTCTTTCCCCTCCCTGTAGGTTATTTTTGCCTTCCCCCCACTCGAACCCAGGACCTCAGGGTTAAGTACCTGGGCTACAAGTGAGGAGTACCACTTGAGCTGCGCCTTTTTTGTAAAGACCCAGCCCAGCCCGCGGACGCACCGCCATCGACTGGGCCCAGCCCGATACGTATCGCCGTCAGCTGTTGGGCCTCCACTCACGGTCTTTCCCCTCCCTGTAGGTTATTTTTGCCTTCCTCCCCACTCGAACCCAGGACCTCAGGGTTAAGTACCTGGGCTACAAGTGAGGAGTACCACTTGAGCTGCGCCTTTTTTGTAAAGACCCAGCCCAGCCCACGGACGCACCGCCATCGACTGGGCCCAGCCCGATACGTATCGCCGTCAGCTGTTGGGCCTCCACTCACGGTCTTTCCCCTCCCTGTAGGTTATTTTTGCCTTCCCCCCCACTCGAACCCAGGACCTCAGGGTTAAGTACCTGGGCTACAAGTGAGGAGTACCACTTGAGCTGCGCCTTTTTTGTAAAGACCCAGCCCAGCCCGCGGACGCACCGCCATCGACTGGGCCCAGCCCGATACGTATCGCCGTCAGCTGTTGGGCCTCCACTCACGTTCTTTCCCCTCCCTGTAGGTTATTTTTGCCTTCCCCCCCACTCGAACCCAGGACCTCAGGGTTCGAGTGGGGGGGAAGGCAAAAATAACCTACAGGGAGGGGAAAGACCGTGAGTGGAGGCCCAACAGCTGACGGCGATACGTATCGGGTTGGGCCCAGTCGATGGCGGTGCGTCCGCGGGCTGGGCTGGGTCTTTACACTTATTCTGAGGCCGTGGCTGTATTTCCTAAAAGAACCCTCTAGCTGGCTCCTTCAGTTTGACATACGCCGGTTCAACTGCCTCGATTTCCAGTGCTCTGGCCACAATCTCGGTATAGGGCACATTCCGTACACCTGATATAATGATGCTTTTTCTGATCTCTTGACTTAATCCCTGCATAAACCGACGCACCTTGTCTTCGTTAACACTGACCTGGCGTGGTGCGAATCGAGATAAGGCTTCAAATCTCCTAACATATTCGGCAACTGAGCCAGCCTGCCTCAATTGCATAAACTCCATCATTTTTGCTTCTCGTACCGTGTGGCTAAAATACTTGTCATAAAACACCTCCTTAAATCGCTCCCAACCCATTACTGTAACATCAGTGGTTGCTTTGATGGAATCCCACCAGAAACGGGCATCCAAGGCCAAGTGATAGTTGACTAAGGCAACCTTTTCTCCATCCTCAATATTCGCGTAGGCCAACATGTCCCCCATAGTCCGAATCCACTCCTCAGCTAAAGAAGGATCCGAAGATTGTCCACTGAACACTGGGGGTTGTAATTTCTGAAACCTCTCCATTCCTCTATTGCTAGGAGTTGCCACCTCCTGAACTCTATTGCCCTCTCGGTTGATTAGTGTATCAAGCTGTTGAGATTGTCTTTCCATATGTTGAGCTTGTCGTTCTAAGTGTTGGGATTGTTGGGCAATAAATTCCTTGAGTTGATCTATTGTGTCATCCCTATTATCTCGATCGTTCCCTCGACGCACCATTGTTATAATCCTATACAATTTAAAACAATAATTCTAAGAAACAAGAAAACAATAAAGCATGTAACGTACTCACAGTTTGAAGAAGCATGTCCGTGAAGTGGCTTGCGTAGTCGAGCAGTCTGCAGAACCGATTTTAAAACCCAGGAGCTTTGATACCAACTGTTGTGACGAACCCAACCCCACGTTGGTGCCGCCACGACCTGTGTCGTGCGTGCATACCTACATACATACGTGTTACCCTCGCCCGTTCTCACTTAACTTTTTTTTTCTTTCTTTTCTTTTATCCTTTCCATTTCCTTTTCATTCATTCATTTTCCTTCATTTACTTTCGTTCGTTCGTTGGAGAACGGACTCGGGCATCAATCCACATCTATCGACATTTTGGCTCTAACTTAAAACATACCCAAAATGACTCGCCTAGGGTCGGGAATCATCAAAAGAGGCTTTAACAAGTTGGGCACAAAGTTCGTCAACTTTTAATTCACTAAACGAGAATAAAACCATTTTTCGAAAAATTTGTCGACTCGATTTTCGGGTCCTTAAAATCCTATAAAATACTTGGGGATCGCTCGTAAAATACGTTTAAAAAGTATCGTAAGAGGTCGGGTTAAAACATGTTTTGAAAAGTCGAAATTAAAAAAAAAACCATGTTGGAGTCAAGTGGGGCCCGCTGGGCACCGCACTGGGCGCCTTGCGCGCGCCCTGCAGCACGCCCGGCAACGCGCCCAGCGCCAGCAGTGATCGATCGCGCCCGAGCGCGATCGATCAGGCACGCTCGGGTTTTCTTCGTCCAAAAACACCCCGACTGCGACCGATCGTGCCCCGGGCCCGATCGATCGGTCTGGCTCGGGTTTTTCTTAACCAAAAACACCTAAAAACATTCATTTTGACCTTTTTTGACTTTTCCCCATATTTCTTCATATTTTCCCGAACCAAATACCTCCAAATCACTAGAAAATTTACCTACACATCCCCAACTTAAAACGGAGCCCAAAACGTATCCGAACACATATCTAAAATTCACGAAAACCAACCGCGTGGATCGCTCTAAAAACCGAACATTCCACCTAGAATCATCCAAACCCAACACCAAACATCAATTCTAATTTAAATCCTCAAACTACCTTCAAAACATCAAAACTCATCAAATTTCCAACCTTCATTTCTATTTCTCCCAAAAAATCGTTCTAAACATCAAAACCATTCTATTTCATCATCATTCACTTATACGTAGCGGAAACTAATCAAAATATCGATTTATAACCTATCCAGATACAAAGCATCCTAATAAGGGTTCTATACAAACATCAAATATCATCCCCCATCAACCCATTTATGCTCCCCACGGGTTGTGCTCGCATCGACTACACCAGCCGCCCCCACGAACATCCTTCATCAAGTTGTAGGCTCGTCGGGTGGAGGGACATCATCCTCACCTTGCTCGTAATCACCTATACCACAAAGACACCTATGAGATAAAAATCTCAGCAAGTTCTACGTAAATGTATATGCATGATCATGTATGCAATGAAAACCGTCCATGTCATTTCATTTTTCAATACGTGTCAGTCTATGGTTATCGGAAACGCTCGACAGATGGATAGTGCGCATCAAGCGGTAGCCCACACCATCTAAAGGGAGGAAAACCTGCTCACCACGGAACGCCAGGTCTGAACCTCATCCCCGATAACCCCATGTCATGGTTGTTTACTGTGATACTTTACTTGCCTTTACATGCATTTCCTTTTTCATAAAAACGATGCGAAATTCATTTTCATGCCATTTTAATAAACGTGATGCATGAGCAATTCAATGAATAATAAAGCATACATGACGAACATACCATCAAAACCGTACAATCACTCTCAAAACATCACAATAATTAACCTATAAAATAACTAACTCCTAATTACCCAACCAAAATAATTAAACAAACAATGCACCAAACAATCCTCAATGCAATTTTCGACTTATGGTGTAGGCCAATCGGCCACAGTAGATCACGAGAACTTACCTCGCGTCCCGTGCACACCGAGCTCCTTGTCTCGAGCTTGATCACCTAAATCAATCCATAGCGTTCTTCGTTAAACCCGAGCTCAAATATAAAGTTTCAGAAATTTACGAACCTCCTAACTAAGGGAAATTTCCTAAAATTCTAATAAATCTCTCTCTCGGGCATTTCATCGAGCAATTTATGCTCACCAATCCTAGAACTCCATTAATGGGGTTTCCAAGCTCCAAATTTCCGATTTTTGTACAAAACGCTAAACACATCCATTATTTTGCTCCATAACGCTAAATAATCATCAATAAGGCAATATCTAACATTTTCGAACATAACCCAGTTATTTTCGACATAAACCAACAAAACCCTAATAGTTTATCAACTTAGAAATCGAAG
This sequence comes from Begonia masoniana, assembly GCA_022432975.1. Classification (NCBI taxonomy): domain Eukaryota; kingdom Viridiplantae; phylum Streptophyta; class Magnoliopsida; order Cucurbitales; family Begoniaceae; genus Begonia; species Begonia masoniana. The sequence goes on along the minus strand of CM039513.1, from coordinate 25,085,532 downwards.
ATAAACCTCTCAAAATCGTAGAGCCTTACCTAGGGAGCGTTTTTGGTGAAGAAACACGAAGAAAATGTTGAAGAACGGAGGAGGAACGATGGAGGACATGGAGAATCGCCGTGGAGAAGAGGAGAAATCGCCAAAGAGGGAGAGGGGTGAAAAGTACGTGAAGTGAAGAAGAAGAAAGAAGGGTTTGGCATTTTAACTATTTGTCATGTCAAATTACTACATTGCCCCTCCATTTGATTTTCCGTTTATCCTACTGTTCGACTATGGGTTCATTTTCTCTAAAATTCTCTTTTTTCGCCAATAATTCCAACTTATTATTAGGGCTCTAACAAAACTCTCCGTTCGTCAAACGGATTTAATTTGCTATTTCTACGAATTAAATCGCTATAGGGTTAAAACCGGAAACTTAAGCACTATATCTCGGTTTGATTTTCTTAAATTCCCATAATTCTCCCAAAATTCATATTAATTATGAGGGTTCCATTAAAAGTCTCGATTCGCAAAACAGACATATTTTGATTATTTACAAAAATGCCATCGTGCGAAAAATTCAAAAACCCGTAAAACTGGGTGTTACAGGATTAGATATGACTAATGAAATTATCACTAGATATGGTGATTCTATATATGCTAGTTGCTTAGATTCCTAGAAATCTACTTCTGGATATATGTTTATGGTCTATGCAGGTGCTGTTAGTTGGAAATCCTATCTACAAAAAGTTGTGGCTATCTCTACAACTGAAGCTGAGTTTCTATCGGCCACTGAAGGTGTAAAAGAAGGTATGTGGTTAAATGAGTTGTTTTTTATTGTATAATAAGACAAATATGACAATGTATTGTGATAGTCAAAGTGCAATTCACTTTATTAAAAATCATGTTTTCTATAAAAGGACTGAGCACATTAATGTGCGATTATATTTTATACATGATGTGGTTAATAGTGGCATGGTTGATGTAAAGAAAATTTTGGCCGAAAAAAATTCAGTTGATGCATTGACAAAGGTATTACCAGTTACTAAGTTTAACCATTGTATAAACTTGGTAAGGATCCGTAGAAGATAAACTCCTATTAAAGTGGTTTGATGGGCTCTTAAATTACTGTTATATTGAAATTTGAACCAGGTGGAGAATTGTAAAAAGTGGTTCAATTTTCGGTTTGTTTCTATTTTATGGTTTATTTTATATGCTGTGTTTTTATTTAGAGTAAAGTGTAATTTGGCCCTTACAACTAGGTGAAATGGACAATTTACACCGTAAACTTGAATAAAGTGCAATTTGGCCCCTACAACTAGGTGAAATGAGCAATTTACACCGTAAACTTAGATAATAGACAAAACAACCTTAATGTATTGATAATGGGCAATATGACCCCTACCGTCATAATTTCCGTCAAAAAGTAACATTTTTTCATTTGTTCATTTTTTTTTCCGAAATGCCCCTCACTGGACCGAACCGAACCAGACCGGTTCGGCTAATTGCACTTTGGTTTTTTATTTTTTTTAATTCTATTCATCTGTCTTTTCTTTTCTGAGAAATAGGATTTAAAAAAAATAAATAAATAAGAGTGGAATTAGCTGAACCGGTCTGGTTCGGTTCGGTCTAGTGAGAGGCATTTCGGAAAAAAAAATGAACAAGTGAAAAAATGTTACTTTTTGATGAAAAATATGACGGTAGGGACTATATTGCCTATTATCAATACATTAAGGTTGTTCTTGCCTATTATTCAAGTTTACGGTGTAAATTGCCTATTTCACTTAGTTATAGGGGTCAAATTATACTTTACCCAAGTTTACGATGTAAATTGCCAATTTTACCTAGTTGTAGGTGTCAAATTGCACTTTATCCTTTTATTTAATGTTCTGGTTCGGCTTGATCACCCGAGCCGGTTTTATATCTATTCCAATATTCCATAACATCTGGTTCTATTTTAACGAGAAACAGGGCAATTTCTATCGGTGCTGCAGGGAATAAACGGCGAGTGATCTAGGGCAAGAAAGGATGCGATTTGGAAAAGAAGAAGACGATTCATAGTGGGTTTTCTTGGAGGTTCGCAGGTTCAGCAGGGTGAATGAGAAAGGGTGCTACTGATTTTAATTCTCTGGATTGGGGTTTCGAAGTTTCTTAAATTCAGTAATTCTTGGCTTTGATCGTCTCAGTTTTGTTCTGTTGTAAATGGATTATAAGATTCTTCTCTTGGATTTTAACACAAGTGCTCAAGGTTCCATCTGTGGATGTAGGATGACTGTGTTATTTCTTTAACAATTTGAATCCGTAAATGACGCTCGAAACTTCACTACCCACTGTTGAGTTGTGGTTTGTAAAGTACTTTCTTCCTTCTTTGTTGAAGAAGAGTTGGATTGAAATTGGGACCACCGTGGAGTGCATTCTATTTTTCTTTTCATTTGTCATTGCTGCTACTGCTTCCTTTTTTACCCACTGTGGATTAATATCATCATGAATAAATTATCTAGCACTACAAAAAACTTCTTCAAATTTAGCCTCGTAGTCCGCCACAGGTGGATCAGCTCCCCATATATTGGTGGTCTACTCTTTTTTAACTCAAATCAGAATCTGCATTTCAGTAGGCTTTCATCGTTCACCAGTTTGAGCCTTTTTGGAACCTTCAGCCATAACTTCAATAATCCATTACTAGCATGATCTAGAGGCAAGACAATAGAAACGTTGTATCAAACGAATGGATTCTTGAAGTGGATCTTAATGTGAAACCCAATGCATGGTCCAAGATTCCCAACGAAAGTGTTAAAATCAAATTTGGATGGAGTCAAAGTCAACGTAGTGATAACAAGAATATAAAAATAGTACAATAACTAAAACTAAAAAGTACTAAGCAAAGAAAAATATCCAAACCCAATATAGTTATGCCGACCAAAGAAAGAAGAAATGAACAATCCTCAACAAATGAAAAGAATAGAACACTCACAGAAAAAGGGGAAAACGGAAGAGAACTCCATGAACGCGGCGGCTCCTAGTCCTAGCAATCACAATTTTTACTCCAAAAATGGGTAGTCTTTTGTAGTAAGCGACTAAACTCAATAGGGATTGTAAAACTATACCCAATATATGAGAAAATTTGATTTTTATTATTTTATCAGTTTAGAAAACACGAGCTAGTGAAATATACACACATTGACTTACATTGATTTAAATTTCATCAAATTCCCTTGTGTGGTCCACAAGACCCCGACAACGGTCAACCACATAAGACTGCAATTGTCTAAATTCAACAGTGGTCGACTAGACAAGACTATGGTTAACTAAACATGACTAGATGATATTGTGCGGCTGGCAAGTCAAACCTTTCAAGCGATTGACCAGATTCGTGAGTCAGCCAATAACCTGAATTGCGGTCGACCAAAATGAACGATCAGTATTCTATTATGACTCCAATCAACCGAACCGTTACAGCGTCAAAAAACAAATAGAGGCAAATATCTCATAAAAAAGTCTTTTTCATCAATCTTCGCCCTCAATGAGTCTAAAACCTTTCATAAACTATATATCAACTAAAATAACACAAAAACAAACAAAGATTCTAAGTTCAAAATTTTTTTCTGACATCTAACCAAAAAATAAATAGAAACTCAAAAAAATGAAGCTAGAAATCGACGGATCGTTGAAGATCTTTAACAAAGTTTGAAGATTGGTGATAACTCAATTTTATAGAGTTATTTGGATATATTTTTACATGAAATCTAGTGATTTGATATTTATTTTACCTGTTTTTATAGAAAAAAATACCAGTTTTGCTTTTGCAGTGCAAGAATCCAAGTTGAATGATATATTATGAATTTAGATGATTTTCTAGACCTGTTTGAAGATTTATGATATATTTTAATTATTTAATTTTGTAGAAAAGAAAATCCCAAGCACGTAGAAGGTTCGAACAAGAAAAATTAAAGTAAATTTCTAAAAAAAATTTGAAGATGTACTCTCAATACTTGTCACACAAGGAAGTTCAAATTAAGAATTTACCAAATTTGAATACTGAAACTATCTAGAAAGAAGACTATGCCCACCTTTATAAATATAAGAACTTGGATACAGTTCCAGCGTCAACTAGAGATAGATTAGAGTTAAATCTTATTTTCGTAGATTTAGGTGTGTTCTTTACGGTTAGAGATGTAACACTCTGTTCTATTAAACCAATTTCTACTCCGTTATTTAATAGTAAGCATGTTGTGGAGAAGATTGAGGGAAATATTAATTAGGTTAATGAGTGACTAAGTAAGGGCATAGTGGTAAATTGAGAGCTATAATGGATAACCTATTTAAGGAAAGAGGCTTTGTGATTAATACACTAAAGCCGTCACTATCCAGCTTACCATTTTTCTTTCAGTCTTCAACTCTGCAGCAGAACCCTCTAGGCGATTCCCTCGCCCGATTTTCCTTCAACCTAGGTACGTTTTCCTCATTTTCTTATGTCTTAGTAGTTAGATGACCGAGGAAGTGCAATGTGAGGATTTCTAGGATGCTGCAAGTGAGAGTAGGTTCGGATTATTGGTGATAAATGGGAATGCACGAGTAGCAGGGTTTCAAACTAGTTTCCTTAAATTTCTGGTTGATTTCTGGTGGAGCTTAGTGAGAGTTTGATTGATGCACTGTTGTGACTCTAGGTGTGCGAGCTTCTAAGGCGACTTACAGCCGAGCGATTTCCCGGAGACCAGGTAAGTAGAGTATACTTGTGCCTTCGGGCCTACATCACAAAACAGTAGGGTTGTGCATGCTTGAATATGTTTGTATGTCATGCATCATAATTTGAAAATTATGCGAAAATGAATTTACATGAAATGGCATGGTATGGAATGAACAGACTGTAACAGTTGTTAAGGAAACTAATTCACTCCTTAATCAAGAGAGAGGATGTATGACTTTGGGGGAAGTGATCCAACTCCCAATTTCACAGGAGGATCAGATCAGAAACGAATGCATATGCAACTAAGATGAGAAAGTAGAAACAGCATGTTTAGGAATTTATGTTTCAGCATTCCATTTCATTATTGCTTTACTTACTTAGCATTAGGCTAATAGATGAGTTTTGTGATGTAGGTGAAGAAGCATCAGAAGGTGTGTTCTCTGAACAGGTTGAGGATTAGGCTGTTGGGGGAGCACTTTAATGCCACGGATTGGTGATTCTAATGAGGCGGTTTAACTGATGTCAGTAGATGAGAAGGTTTAGTGAACCATGATTCATTTTAAGTTTTGTTGAGTTTTCTAATAACAGAAGTGGTTTTAATGTTTTTGAATACGTTGGTGAGACTTTTCTGATAATAGCACTCTATTGGTTTTAACGTTAGCTCTTACTGAATTTTTGAGTAAATGTAAGGATTTGGGTTGGTTCTGAATGGTTTCAGTGAAGTAAGCAAATTTATTTCTGTAGTTAGAGTTGTGTGGTATAGCAAAAGAGTAGTTGAAATGTTGCTCTGTTCTCTACCGGTAAATGTGGTCTATCGATAGAAGTTGGGTGTTTTGTCTACCGGCGGATGTTGGAGGATTGAATCATCCGACTGACGTCACCGGAAGATGTCTTCAGTAGAAGTTTTGTCGTTTAGTGATCGGTAGATGCGTGTAGCAAAACTTGTCGTTTTGCGATCGGCAGAGGTTGGATGAACGATTCATCCAGCTGATGTCATCGGTGGAAACCTTCGGTTTGTTTCTGCCCTTTTCGTTGACTTTGTTCAGTGGATGATGTTCGGGTTTATGAGTAACGAACTGAGTTTAGAAAAACCCGGGGCGTTACAATATGGTATCAGAGACATTCAGTTAAACCGTTCAAAAGATTACTCATCAGTGCCAGTCGTCGCATGGGAACACTCCAACAACTGTAAGTGTTTATGTTAACCTTAGTTATTAGATGTTTATGAGAGTAGTTAACCTTGAACAGGAGTATAGAAAATGGCTAGACGACCAGGAAGACCAAGAGTACCAAGAGAGATGCCCAACTTGAGAACCGAAGAAGATCCTAGCATGATTAGGCAGTTGATAGAATTGGTGCGTCAGCAAACGGACCTAGTGCGTCAGCAGTCTGATCAGTTAGGGGTGCTGTTGAACCGAGAGGTACAAGGAAGTGCCAACTCGAGTTCTAGCAATGAACATTCTGGAGATAGATTCAGGAGGCTACAACCACCTACGTTTGATGGACAGTCATCTGATCCAGTTATTGCTGAAGGATGGCTTAGGAAGATTGAAAGTATGTTTAGGTGCGCCAACATTGGAGAAGGAGACAAGGTCACGTTGGCAACGTTTCATTTGGCTGGTGATGCTCAACTCTGGTGGGAAACAATAGAGACCACCACTGATGTTTTGGCGATGCCTTGGTCACAATTCAAGGACATTTTCTACGAGAAGTATTTCAACAGTACTCTCCAAACTGCAAAGAAGTTGAAATTTCTGAACTTGAAGCAGACAAGATCTGTGGCCGAGTACAGTAGGCAGTTCGAGTCCCTGTCCAGGTTTGCTAAACATTTTGCTCACAGGGACGAGGATAAGGTGTTCAAATTTGTGCATGGGCTGAAGCTGGAAATTTACTGAGGAGTTAAATTTTGTGGTATTAAAGGCTTGTCATTCAGTGAAGTTGTGTCTACTGCTCTGGAAGTGAAAGAAGCTGAAAGGAAATGTGCTGGACCAAAATAGGTCCCACAAAAGTTGGCCCAGCCACACCATCAAAGGGGAGTGAAGAGGCCTAGTGAAGGCCAGAGTAGCCAAGGAACAGGAGGGAAGGTACAGAATGTCAGGAAATTCCCCCAGTGTCCTAAGTGCTTGAAGTACCACCCGGGCGAGTGCAGATTGGGCTTTGAGAAGTGTTTCAACTGTGAGGAGGTTGGACACACGATCAAAGAGTGCCCGAAGCCTAGAATCACCCGATGCTACAATTGTAACAAGATCGGCCATATTAGCAGAGACTGCCCAGCTCCTAAGAGTGGCCCTTCTATGGTTAAACAAAGGATATTCTCCATGATAGAGTTGGGCGATGATGAACAGCCTGCTGTTGTGTCAGGTACTATACTGGTCAACTCTTTATCCTCTTTTACATTGATAGATTCTAGTGCAACACATTCATTCATAGCATCTACATTTGCTGATAAGTTAGATGTAAAGCTTACCCCTACTGAACATGTGTTTAATGTCGCATTACCCTCTGGTGAACGTATGCACTCTAACCGAGTGATACTTGATAGTGCTGTATTAGTAGGAAACATGAACCTACCTGTCAACCTCATTATTATGGATATAATGGGATTTGATGTAATCCTAGGAATGGATTGGCTGTTTAAGCATTATGCCACAATCAACTGTAGGACTCGAGTAGTTAGTTTTCAACCCTCTGGTGGTTTGAAACATACCTTCCAAGCTCTAAATAAGAGTAAGGAAATGTCTGTCATGACCTTTATAAATTGTGGACCCTCACCATGCAGAGAGTACTTATGCTTCTTGGCCAGTGTTTTAGATACACAACTAGTAGGAAAAGCAACTCCCCAAAATGTCTTAGTTGTCCAAGATTTTCCAGAAGTATTCTTAGATGACCTTCCTGGTTTGCCGCCAGATAGAGAAATTGAATTGGTTGTTGATGTTTATCCCGGCACTGAGCCTGTGTCTAAAAATCCATATAAATTAGCACCAACAGAACTTAAAGAATTAAAGAAGCAGTTAGAGGATCTGTTGGAGAAAGGGTTCATACGCCCTAGCTTTTCACCTTGGGGTGCACCTGTTCTTTTTGTCAAAAAGAAAGATGGATCGATGCGTATATGCATTGATTATAGGGAATTGAATAAGTTAACCGTCAAGAACAAGTATCCATTACCGAGGATTGATGACCTATTTGACCAACTCCGTGGTGCACGAGTTTTCTCTAAGATTAATTTGAGGTCAGGTTACTACCAACTAAAAGTCAAAACCGAAGATATTCCAAAGACTGCCTTTCGCACAAGGTATGGACATTATGAGTTTTTGGTTATGTCCTTTCGATTGACAAATGCACCGGCAACCTTCATAGATCTTATGCATAGAGTGTTTCACGAGTATTTAGACAAGTTTGTTATTGTGTTTATAGATGATATTTTAATCTATTCACATTCTAGTGAAGAACATGCAGAACATTTGAACTTAGTATTAGGGGTGCTAAGGCAGCACCAACTCTATTCCAAGTTTTTCAAGTGTGAGTTTTGGTTGGACCAAATTCACTTTTTAGGACATGTTATCTCTCGAGATGGAATATCTGTCGATCCAGCTAAGGTTCAAGCAGTTAAGGAATGGCTCCAGCTGAGGAATGCTACAGATATCAGGAGTTTTCTTGGACTAGCAGGATATTATAGAAAGTTCATTGAGAGATTTTCAAAGATTGCTACACCCCTTACTAAGTTAACAAGGAAAAATGTGAAGTATATATGGACTGACGAATGTGAGCATAATTTTCAGACCTTAAAACAGAAACTGACTAATGCTCCAAGTTTGACCCTTCCTATTGATGATGGTAAATTCAACATTTACTGTGATGCATCCAAAATTGGACTTGGCTGTGTCTTGATGCAAGAGGGAAATGTAATAGCTTATACCTCTAGGCAGTTGAAAACTCATGAGAAGAATTACCCTACACATGACTTGGAATTAGCTGCAGTAGTATTCACACTTAAGATTTGGAGGCACTACCTGTATGGACGAACTTGTGATATATTCTCGGACCATAAAAGTCTGAAATATATCTTCACACAGAAGGAATTAAATATGAGGCAAAGTCGTTGATTGGAATTTGTAAAGGATTATGATTTTGAGATTAAATACCATCTCGGCAAAGCAAATGCTGTGGCAGATGCCTTGAGTAGAGTGACAACTTCAGACTCAGCCTTGATTCTTGATGTACCATTAGCCTTAGAGTATGAATTCCAAAGGTTTAATCTAGAAGCAGTGCATAGTGTGTCAGCCATGCTTACTGCAATATCCTTAAGACCTACCATTCTTGAAAGAATAAAGGAAGCCCAGATAAATGATGTAGAGTGCAACAAGTACAAGTTAACCATGGATTCTACGGACAAATCAGATTTTAACTATTCTGCTGATGGAATCCTTAAGTTTAGAAATAGATGGTTTGTTCCTGCCATAAAAGAACTTCGAGATGAAATTCATTCTGAAGCGTATACTTCTAGATTCTCTGTTCACCTTGGGAGTACAAATATGTACAAGGATCTTAAACAGCATTATTGGTGGCCAAATATGAAAGAGAGTGTGGCAGAGTATGTAGGATCATGTTTGTGTTGTCAGCAGATTAAAGTTGAGCATCAGAGACCCTCAGGAACATTACAACATTTATCAGTTCCTGAATGGAAATGGGAACAAATAATGATGGACTTTGTTGTGGGATTGCCTAGAACAGCAAAGGGACATGATGCAATCTGGGTGATAGTTGATCGATTAACTAAATCTGCCCACTTTCTGCCAATGAGGATGACATACTCGATGGATCAACTTGCTGATTTGTATGTGCAAGAGGTTGTTAGGTTACATGGAGTTCCAGGTACCATAGTTTCAGACCGAGATTCTCGATTCACATTTAAGTTTTGGAAAAGTTTGCACAAAGCTATGGGAACACAGCTCAACTTTAGCACAGCCTTTCACCCTCAAACAGATGGACAATCCGATAGAACTATTCAGACCTTAGAAGATATGCTTCGTGCATGTGTTTTAGATTTTCAAGGATCTTGGAGTAAATATTTGTAATTGGTGGAGTTTTCCTATAATAACAGTTTTCAGGCAACAATAGGAATGACACCTTATGACGCCTTGTATGGGCAAAAATGTAGATCACCTTTGTACTGGGATGAAGTTGGTGAAGCACAGTTGCTTGGTCCTGACATTGTGCAACAATCTATGCTTGGTCCTGACATTGACAGCTCAGAGTCGACAGAAAAGCTATGCTGATAAAAGACGTAAAGAATTGGAGTTTGGGGTAGGTGATGAAGTCTTTCTTAAGGTATCACCATTCAAGGGAGTTGTGAGATTTGGTAAGAGAGGCAAGCTAAACCCCAGATTTATTGAACCCTTTTCAATCTTAAAAAGGATCGGGAATGCAGCTTATGAGTTACAGCTACCCACCTCTATGGAAGGAATCCATAATGTGTTCCATGTGTCTATGTTGAGGAAGTGTGTACGTGATATATCATAGATTGTGGAACAACAGAGCATTGAAATTCATCCTACCCTTACCTATGAGGAGAAACTAGTGAAAATCCTAGACTATGTAGTGAAGGTACTGTACAGCAAAGAAGTTCCTCTGGTGAAAGTCTTATGACACAACCAGAACATAGAGGAGACAACTTGGGAACGCCAGCAAGACATGATGGACCAACATTCGGTATTATTCAGGTACTGAATTTTGAGGACAAAATTCGTTTAAGGAGGGTAGATTGTAACACTCGGTTTTATTAAAACAATTTATACTCCGTTATTTAATAGTAAGCATGTTATGGAGAAGATTGAGGGAAATATTAATTAGGTTAATGAGTGACTAAGTAAGGGCATAGTGGTAAATTGAGAGCTATAATGGATAACTTATTTAAGGAAAGAGGCTTTGTGATTATTACACTAAAGCCGCCACTATCCAGCTTACCATTTCATTTTCAGTCTTCAGCTCTGCAGCAGAACCCTCTAGGCGATTCCCTCGCCCGATTTTCCTTCAACCTAGGTACGTTTTCCTCATTTTCTTATGTCTTAGTAGTTAGATGACCGAGGAAGTGCAATGTGAGGATTTCTAGGATGCTGCGAGTAAGAGTAGGTTCGGGTTATTGGTGATAAATGGGAATGCACGAGTAGCAGGGTTTCAAACTAGTTTCCTTAAATTTCTGGTTGATTTCTGGTGGAGCTTAGTGAGAGTTTGATTGATGCTCTGTTGTGACTCTAGGTGTGTGAGCTTCTAAGGCGACTTATAGCCGAACGATTTCCCGGAGACAAGGTAAGTAGAGTATGCTTGTGCCTTCGGGCCTACATCACAAAACAGTAGGGTTGTGCATGCTTGAATATGTTTGTATGTCATGCATCATATTTTGAAAATTATGCGAAAATAAATTTACATGAAATGACATGGTAAGGAATGAACAGACTGTAACAGTTGTTAAGGGAACTAATCTGCCCTTTAATCAAGAGAGAGGATGTATGACTTTGGGGGAAGTGATCCAACTCCCAATTTCACAGGGGGATCAGATCAGAAACGAATGCATATGCAACTGAGATGAGAAAGTAGAAACAACATGTTTAGGAATTTATGTTTCAGCATTCCATTTCATTATTGCTTTACTTACTTAGCATTAGGCTAATAGATGAGTTTTGTGATTTAGGTGAAGAAGCATCAGAAGGTGTGTTCTCTGAACAGGTTGAGGATTAGGCTTTTGGGGGAGCACTTCAATGCCACGGATTGGTGATTCTGATGAGGCAGTTTAACTGATGTCAGTAGATGAGAAGGTTTAGTGAACCATGATTCATTTTAAGTTTTGTTGAGTTTTCTAATAACAGAAGTGGTTTTAATGTTTTTGAATACGTTGGTGAGACTTTTTTGATAATAGCACTCTGTTGGTTTTAACGTTAGCTCTTACTGGATTTTTGAGTAAATGTATGGATTTGGGTTGGTTCTGAATGGTTTCAGTGAAGTAAGCAAATTTCTTTCTGTAGTTAGAGTTGTGTGGTATAGCAAAAGAGTAGTTGAAATGTTGCTCTGTTCTCTACCGGTAGATGTGGTCTATTGATAGAAGTTTGGTGTTTTGTCCACCGGCGGATGTTAGAGGATTGAATCATCCGACTGACGTCACCGGAAGATGTCTTCAGTAGAAGTTTTGTCGTTTAGTGATCGGTGGATGTCGGGTATTAAACCTATCGGATGATATAGTAGAAGTTTTGTCGTTTTGTGATCGGTATACGTAGTTTGTTCTCTCAGAAGACGTGAGTAAAAGATTTGTCGTCTTGTGATCGGCAGAGGCTGGATGAACGAATCGTCCGGCTGACGTCATCGGTAGATGCGTGTAGCAAAACTTGTCGTTTTGCGATCGGCAGAGGTTGGAAGAACGATTCATCCAGCTGATGTCATCGGTGGAAACCTTCGGTTTGTTTCTGTCCTTTTCGTTGACTTTGTTCACCGGATGATGTGTTTGACTTATATGAACTTTAAGTATTTCACGCGTAAGCCTTCATCTCTTCCGGCCAAATTATTTTCTTAATATTTTTAACTGATTATTCGAACACTGTTTTATAGTTTTGCTTAACTTTGCTTTGCTCAAAGGTTTTCCGCTGCAAGTTTTTTTTTTTTTTTTTTTGTGTTTTTAGCAAATGTTCAAATTTGACTTTCGAGCGAAGTTTTAAATTTGGTCCAAAATTTTCTAGTTATGTTCGGGTTTATGAGTAACGAACTGAGTTTAGAAAAACCCGGGGCGTTACAAGAGAAGATGGAAATAGTGCTACAACAAGGAATCTAAACGATTGCCGACCGAGAAGGATTCTTTGTTGTTTATTTTTCTTCTATCCTGAACTATGTTTTATTATTTTTGCTTTGTTTTCTTTATTTCTCGTCATTATCTAATTTCATTTTTGTTGAGAAATTAAAATACCAAAAATTTGATGTTTATGCACTAATAGTTTTTACGTAAATTCTATCAATTAGTTTATTCAACGTTATGTTTCATTATTATTATAGTAAAGAGCAATTGTCTGAATCATAAACTATTTTTTAAACGTGTCGAACAATAATTTGAACCGAAGTTAACTTTAGATATAAATTTAGCATTTTTATGCAATCATTATAGACACCATTAGACATACGGTGTTGTATAACATAACTCTTTTTCAATTCATCTTTATATTGTAGAGTTAAAATCATTTTAACCCTCGAATTTTGAGTTTGGATTAAAAAAACCCTTAAACTATGTTTAGGCTAAAAATAAACCTTAAACTATCAAAAACCTATAAAAAAAAAACTCCTAGCGTTTAACCGATAACCACTCATTCTGAAATTTACACATAGAACGGGGGACCGTTCTTTGAGAACGGTCCCCAGTTCTATTCGGGGCGTTCTCCAAGAACGGTCCCCAGTTCTATTCGGGGCGTTCTCCACGCGCAATGCACGGGAGAACAGGGGGTGCATTTGGGTGCACGCTGGAACGGGAGGTGCGTTTGGGGGTGGACAACCCCCGCGCGCTGGAACGTGCCCCGTATGTGCGCGCTAGTCGTCTATACCCTCAACCACACCCCCCGTTCTATTTGTGCCCTGCACGTGTGCGCTAGAACGGGGGGAGTGTTTGAGGGTGGAGGTCAAGGAGATGTTTGACAATATCTCCTTGCACGGGGTATACAACATAAAGGGCGACAGCTGCGACAGAGTTGTTCATCTATTTTATGCTAACTTGGTTAACACCGGGAGGTTCGGGTGTGTGAAGACGTACCTAGTCGGTACAGAAGTTGTCGTCTCCCCAACTATTATCAATGAATTATTTGGATTTGCATACGATGAGACAGAGAGATACTATCACTGTGATGACCCGAATGTGCACGTATGAGTATGACTGCGGGGCAAACCTCGGGTTGCGGGGCAAACCTCGGGACCTAAGCCGAGTGTAGGCGAATCCCGAACTCGAGTATAGGCGAATCCCGGGTCGTAAAGATGGGGTCGTGACAATCCCACATCGCTTGGGAAAGTATGTGGAAATGAAACATATGTAAAGAGACCCTTCCAACATAGTAAGACGCGTTTTGGAGCACAATTGACAACGGTTCCCATAAGAACTCCGAAGTTAAAAGTGCTTCGGCGAGAGCAATTCCAGGTTGGGTGACCTTCCGGGAAGTTCTCGCCAAACAAAGCCGTGAGAGGAGAATTTTGGGCTACGGCCTAATCCCTAGAGCGGACAATATCTTGCTGGGAAAATGGGTCGTTACAATCACAGTTCCCGATAGTGTGATTTCTCTAGAACAACTAATGAACTAGAGTTCCTTAAGAAAATCCATTGCAATTTGGGCATTGCAGGGTTCGTGAAGCCGAGATTGAAGGCTCTAAACGTCAAAGCTCGGGTGGTACACAATCTAATCAGCCACACTATCCTGCTAAGGGATGGTCATAGAGATCTCGTTAGCTGGATGAATTTATACATCATGGAGAAGCTTTACAGCGGCATGATGTTTGACCCGGGATACATGATTATAGGTCACATGCTTGAGGTCAGGCGAACTTGGAATAAAAATTTGCCGTTCGGGACTTTGATTTGGAAGATCGTCTAGCATTGTCAGATTCAAGTGCCCAGTGAAGATCAGATCAGATCAGATCACACAGGTCTGTCGATCTATTTGACAGGATCCATTTGACTCGGATGGGCTTAGTCGAAGTCGACGGGTCTTGAATGGTCAAGAGAGATCCTGGAGCCTCCACATCGTGGGATGTTCCGATGGAGAACGCTCCTGCCACCGAGGATGCGACCGCACCGCCATTTGTCCCTTAGGTTCATAGTAGCTAGGACATGATGCAGCATATACAGTAGATGTATGAGATACATTAATAGATGCAACAAATGTAGCAGATGTATCAGATGCAGCAGGTGAGAGAGCAGCAGAGGGACCAGAGGATGGAGTCCCTCATAGGCAAGGTCGGGGAGATCGTCGCGAGCCAACAAAAGGTGGTTGAATCACAGGACTATCTTAGTGAGTCCCTTAGAGAGCTCACTGACAGGCTGACAGATTGAATGGTGGACAGAGACGACGATGTCCAACAGAATTAGGATATTTTAGATTTTGTATTTCATTTTATTTACTTTACTTTTCGTTTGTAAATATGATGTACTTTACTTTTCATTTTATGTCTTGATGTTTATTATATGTACTGAAATCTGACTGTTAGGTATATTTTTGTGATTTGAATTTGCAAGAACTGTTTGAAAATAACTATGAAAGAGTCATAAAACATATGAAACTCTGTCCATTTTTTCAATTTTTTTTTGTTTAAATAAACTTAAATAAATAAATAATTCTAATTTGAATGACCTTTAATGAATAAGTATTCTTAACCTAAACTAAAATAATTTTTTTTTATTTAAATAAACAAAAAATAATAATTACAATTTGAAATATCTTCGAGATGTAATTTGTTATATCAGCTTCTTCGGCCCAGAAGGATATCACAAAGCCTAATGCTTGTAAAGCAGATTTGAGTACTCCACTCATTTCATAATCTAACGATTTTATCACATGTTCACCGCGTCTTTTTCTTATAACAAGTCTCATTTAATATATGTTTTCCTCCATCAATCTCGAAAGATCCATCAATGTTTCGAGATTGATGGAGCGAAACATATATTAAATGAGACTTGTTCCAAGAGAAAGACGCATTGAACATGCGGTAAAATCGTTATATTATGAAATAAATGGAGTTCTCAAACCTGCCTTGCAAATATTAAGCCTTGCGATGTCCTTCTGGGCCGAAGAAGCCGATATAACAAATTACATCTTGAAGATATTTCAAATTGTAATTATTTTTTATTTAAATAAAAAAAAAATTATTTTAAGTTAGTGTAATAAAATTGAAATAAAGGACCCAGCACCGAAGTTACAATAGTCAATAATTGTTGCCTCGGCCGCGCGTCCTCGATTACTACACATAATGAAAACTATATTAAAAAGAATGACTGTGTTTACGAGAAAAATAAGTTGAACTGTACCTGTGTCTCGTCAAATGTGTTGAAACTCATAAACGTGTCTTGAGAAGCAGCGCCTGAAATGGATCCCCAGTAAGGACAAGTACGACTATTGTGCCCTTTCTGCCGACATATACCGCAAGACATCTTGGAGTTCCACCTACTCATTGTCAAACTTGACGGCTCATCGACATCTCACACTCTTGTTTTCTTTGACCTATCGGGTTGGCGATATCTTCTAGGCGGATCAGTTCTTGTCGATCTAGTATCTGCTGCCACATTTGGGGACCGCTCACTAGTTGAATAAACTGTGACTACATCTGCATGTACGTTGCCCGGTGATAGCATGGATGCACATAATTTTCCAGTGCCACTATCATGAAATGCATGCATAGAATGGAATGGACACACGGGATTCCAGTAAGCTCCTACCTGTTGTAGTTGTACACACCCGTATTCATGTTGACCAAGTATTGTTCGTAGCCGTTGCTGAGCTCAAATCGTGCACCTCCCCCAAGCTGAGCACTCCAATTTCGAGCTGTACTTTCTAGGTTCTCAAGTTTTTTCTTTATCTTGGGACACATGAGACCTATTGATTGGGCTAGTTTCTCAAATTTCTTCACAATGCGAGTCATCATGTACTTTCAGATCATCTCAAACATAGTCAAAATCAGTTTGTCCATGACCAGCAATAGAAGTGCATTGAATGATTCGCTCAAATTATTCAATCCAATGTCGCACTTGGGATTCAAAGAAAAAGCATGAATAGCCTAATATCTAGGCTCTTCTACTCGCAGCCATGCATGGGCTTCCGGGCTAAGCTGGTGTAATTTCCACTTTTCTATTTCAAAATGCCACTTTCTGGTTGCCTTTGCCACATTCCACATCGCATCTTGGTAGACTCTGCCTCGAAATTGGCCTTTAAAGTTTGCATACATATGTCTAAGGTAGTAGCGCTGGTTGGCTTCTTTAAATTCCTCTTCTGCAGCCTTCAGCAAACCTTACTATTTTAAAGAAAAACAGAGTCAATATAACATAGAGAGTACGAATCAAGATAATTCCCAAGAAAGATTGTACTAGACAATCTTCTAGAAAGAATTACCTTTCCAAGTAAGTTCCCAGGAAAGGCTGGAGGGTCACAAACGGTCCCACTTAAATTCTAGTCTGCTAGACATAACTTACTTATACAGTACAATTACACCACTAATATTTGAAAAGAAAAATAGAGTCAACATCAAACAATATAAGTACCACTGTAACGCCACCGAACCCACCCCGGCTCGGTGCGCTACTTTTATTATCAATCCCCTGTCTAAAATGTAATTTAAAATAATTTTTGATAAAATTTTTACTCGATTTTTGGGTTTTTTGAACTCTCAAAAATGGTTGAAAAACTTGCTTAAAATACGTGCAAAACGAGTCGAAAAAGGTCGGGTTAAAACATATTTGAAAAACTAAAATTTTGAAAAAATGTTCGGGTAGGCCACAAGGGCGCCGTGCGCGCGCACTGGGAGTGCGTATCGCCCAGGCAGCACGTGCGAGGTGCCAATCGATCGGCAAAAGTGCCGATCGATCGGCAACCTCTCGGGTTGCCAGGCAAGGAATAGTAGATTTGGCCGATCAATCGGCACAGGGCGCCGCGCGCTTCATCCCTGGCCTGCGCGCCTATTCCTCGGGCACCAGCACACTATTTGCACCTTTTTATTCTACTTCTTCACAATTTTCTTCACATTTCAACCAACCAAAACACTTACAACTTACCTAAGACTTTTCCTGACATTTTCTACTTCTCGACCCGTGAAAATCCTGGAAACCCGACTCTAAAAAAATCGTGAAAATTTACAAAAATAAACGTCGTTTACGCTACGAAAAACCGAGCAGCATAACGACTAAACTTTTCTAAAATCGAAATTCTGAAAACCAAATATTTTATAAACACCTTCAAAACACACCAAAATACTTAAAATTCCATAACTTATCTACAATCAAATTCACAATCCAAAACACAATAAACACCACATCCCAGACACTCCATGGACAAGTCGCCCCGGCAATTACCCGCACCGATATGCCCCGTGCGTCGCCTACTGCTCCCTAGTCCTGGCCTCCCTCATCAGACTCACCTGTAAACACGTCATCACCTACACCACAAAACACAAAACGTAAGTCTAATGCTTACCAAGTAGGGAATAATGCAATATAAAAATGAAACAAACACAATGCACACACTCAACCCCTAACATATGCAGTTTCTAATGGCTCGGTTGTTCTCGTTTCGTTTTCATTTCATTAATCTTTCACTTTTCGGTGTGGATCAAGTAGGCACACATTCGAGCCCCGCTCATTGGATGGCCACACCTTGATCCACCAGAGTAAGATCGGACAGCTCACATCTTGGCCCCGCCCATTGGACGGCCGAACACAATCTCCTCCCTCATAGATTATAGAACCCTCTAGTGCTTACACTTGCACGTTAACGACAAGGCGTTCATACTCACGACACTTACATATTTTCAGCGACACGTCTCTAGTAGAGCCCCTCGTAAGTTCTACCCTAGCACTCTACGCAACTTGGCGACTCTACTCGAGACTACATCTCATTTCTTCTTTTCTTTTTACGTTTCATGCTCACCTTTCAAACCATGCACAAAACTCATTTTTCGTGTTTTGAAAACAATGATGCATGTCGAACCATACTCAACACGAAATAAACCAACAATCAAACAATAAACCCTACCGTTCCATGGTGTAGGCCCAAAGGAAAACGCACACATTCCACTACTTACCTGGTTACTCCGTACTTATTCGTTCATTTCGTCAAGCTCAATTACTTGCTTGTCAACCTAACAAATATAAGGAAAATAACTTAGCAATATTCTATAAATTCTAAACTAAGTCTAACAACCAATTTATACCAACTTTAAAACCTAACACCTAAAATCTGATTTTCCTACATTTTCCACCATTCAACTTCAATCGGCCATAACTTACTCGTTTTTCAACGGATTTAGACATTTCACCCCATTTCGTAAACCTCTACACGTCTACAATCTATTGAAGCAATCAAATTTAACAACCAAACACCATGGCTAAATAGAAATACACCAAAATAGAATCGGCCACTTAACACAAAATCCAGTTTTTCTCGAACTTCCACCAATTCTCTGATCTAATTACCTAAACAACTTAAACCAACCTATCTAAGGTTTAAACCATCAAAAATATGAAGAAAACTGGCCAATGCATGAGAATTTCGGACCCCTCACTTAGGGTTTCCCAAACCCTAACAAAACTCCACAAAACTTATCTAAAAACACCAACAAACTTCACCTAGATGCATCACCAACAAAACCAACTCAAAACTAACCTTGATTTTTAAGAAAAATTGAAGAAGATGAAGAAGAAAACCCTTCAATGGTGGCTACACTTCGTTGAGAGGAAATGGGAGGAAGATGAAGACTTTTCCCTTTTTAACTAAACCCACCAATTTATAAACCAACTCTTCAACCTTTTACATTTTTACCACACATTTCTTATTTTTTATAAAATAGCCTCACCTATTGCTCTCTCATTTCTAACGTGAGTTCTACCCTTCAATCACTTTTATTTGTTTCCTCTTTTATTTATTTCACAGCTAAAACCCTAAACCCCCTTTTACTTAATAGCTTTTCACTTCCAACTTTCACTCTCCTCACTCTCTAACTCTTATAATTATAATAACTCTAAGATTAACATTAACTCCCTTAACATACCCTAAACTAGAGCTACTTACGCTATAGGAACTTCCTGGGTGTTACAACCACAACGCCCCTATTTTGAAATAACAATTGGAAATATATTATACCTTTTGTCGATCGAAAATAATTGTCCACCCGCACCCCGATTCAGTGTTTAGGTCTTGCTTCAATATTTGCAAGAACCACGTCCATGTGTCCGTGCACTCTTTCTCGACGTTGACAACAACAATGAGATATATTCCATCATTGCCATCAATACGGACGGTTGTGAGTAATTGAGGGGGACACGAGCCCTTACGATGATAACCATCCAAACAGATTATTGGGCAACCATACTGCAGCAAATCTTCCTTGGAAGCAGCCATGGACATATATATTATTTGACCTACTAATGAATCATGCCCCATCTCATAAGTAGTACTTGTAATGTGCTACCCGGATTTGATCTATATATTTTTACTGCGTACGACCAAACTACCTTGTATTGTTCGTCGTCCTTGTCTTTGTTAATTGTTCGAGCTACGCTTCTTGCTCTTTTGGCAATACTAGGTGTAATGTTGACTGTCAAATCCTTCATCACAATCTCGATAATGGAAGAGATTTTCCACATAGATTTACTTTTGAACCTATCCAAATAATGATCTGCCACCAATTTTGCTCTACCTTGTCGATTCTCCATTTTCCTCGAACAACTGTGAGAATGGATCAAACACTTTATTTGAAACGTCAGCTCGTCTTGCTTCTGAGAAGCATGCAGTTGCCACTCACACTCGTCTTCACACATAGCCGTCAGTCACCGCCTGCCACTTTTAATGAATTTTATCCTATAACCATTTTTCAAAGAATATTCGACTATTTCTGCTTTGATATCCTTAAAATAACTATATTTTTTTCCCAAAAAACAATCAATAAGATTTTTTCTCTTACCGGTCTGCTTTCCACCTCATCATCCTCCAAACTAACCAGTGTTCGAAGCTCCACGTCTAGAGTTCTGGAGGTCGAATGTACCTCGATTTCTTCATTTCTATATAAGTGATCGAATGCTTGAAGATCACCATATGCAGGAGTGGCGTGCGGATACCAATCCTGATCGACATCAAAAGTTGTTGGCGCATCTAAATCAACTGCTCTAGGAATCAGAATTCATCGTCGTCGCTTATACAACAAAAATTCTCTGGAGCAAGACAATAGTAGAGAAGTTTGAGAGAGTTAGAGAACTATGAGGTGGTGAGAATGGAGGGCTAGAGCCTCTTTAAATAAGGTGGGAGAATAAGGGACCGTTCTTTGAGAATGGTTCCCTGTTCTCCTATAGTGACACTAATAATTGATCGCTCGTCATCAATTATTGTCCATGGTCAATTATTAAGTGATCGCATGTGTCACCCCCGGAGAACGGGGGACCGTTCTCAGAGAATGGTCCCTCGTTCTCCGGTTTGAGAGTGTAGACCCCCCACACGCACGTGCGGGGCACGGGTAGAAGGAGGTTGCGGTTGGGGGTGGAGACCCCCTCACGCGTACGTGTGGGGCAAGTTTCAGAACACGGGCAGTGTCCACCCCAAACGCACCCCCCGTTCTCCCGTGCATTACGCGTGGAGAACTCCCCGAATAGAACGGAGGACTGTTCTCAGAGAACGGTTCCCCGTTCTATGTGTAAATTTCAGAACGATGGGTTATCGGTTAACCGTCTGAGGTTTTTTTGATAGGTTTTTAATAATTTAAGGTTTATTTTTAGCATAATCTGTAACGGCCCTCGGGGCGCCCTACAGTATGTTATCCCCCTATTTTAACCTCGACCACGTGGTACTCTTTCACAAAGCCCACGTCACCCCACATGGCCAGGTGGCACCGTTCCTCACGGCTTTCTCCCCTCTAGAAAGAGAGTTTTTACCTTCCACAGCACTCGAACCCAGGACCTCTAAGCTAGCTCAAGTGGTACTAGCACTTGTAGCACATGGATTATAGCTTAGAGATCCTGGGTTCGAGTGCTGAAGAAGGTAAAAACTCTCTTTCCAGAGGGGAGAAGGTCGTGAGGAACGGGGCCCCAAAGGCCATTACATAAACATACTTTGAGGAGTTTTTTTAATCCAAACTCAAAGTTCGATGGTTATACTTTATTATATATTCATATAAATATATGACAAATAAGAGAAGTTTACATAGTAGATTGACAAAGTTATTGTGTTATATATTAAATTATGAGTTAGCTAATTTATATTGTTATAGTATTGTTGTGAAACGAAAATAGAAAAGTTTAAAGAACAGAAAATTGAATCTTAATAATTTTTCTCATATATTTATCTCTTCTGTTTATTTCTTTTATTGTCTAGTTATTAATCTCATCAGTCATAAAAATCATATCTTTTTATTAGTCTTAAGGTAGAGGTTTAAATTAATCTTATAAGAAGCTTTTATAAATTGTTCTTTGAGTGTACGATATTTGATTTTCATCATTATAGACTTGTTACGATATTGTACACTTGCGCTTACACATAATATTCACAGCAAGTTTTTGGGACGTTGTCGATGAATAATTTTTATAATTGCTTTTTCATAAGATCAATTTGAATTTCTATTATTTTATTTATCATTACAAATTTGTTTTTTATTTGCAGGACGTAACACTACATGTGCACGAAGGAAGAAGAATAAAAGATTGAACTTTTTATCTTGAAATTGAATATACTTTTAGAGTAGGAAAAAAAGGAATAAAAAGGTAATTAAGATAAACGAAGAATGACAGACAAAGTTGTGCAACAACCCATCAATAATAGAAATAGGTTAATTCATGACTACGCTATTCCGAGAACACATAAATTAAATTTTGGGATCTCACATGTCACGATCTGGATGCGGGCCTAACAAAACGTCAGGTCGGCCGACCCGATCCACGGAGAATAGCCAATCACCCAACTCAAGACTTAGTTTGCAGCAGAAGACTTGAATATTAATCAAAAAGTGTAACGCCCTGGGTTTTCTGAACCCGGTTCGCTACTCAATATACTGAACCATACTATGACATTCTGAGAAAATTTCAACTTTTCGCTCAACGGTCAAAGTTTGACCTTTATAAATGTTAAAACTTGCAGCAAAAATTCATTTGTATAAAACAACATTTATTTATTTAATTAAAATATTAAGACAATTGGTTGAAAGAAAACAAAACAAAATAGAACACGTCCACCGCTGAACAGTTCCAGCGATAGAAATAGAAACAAAAAGGCATCCACCGCTAAACAGTGTCGGCGACAGAAGCAGAAATAAAATAGACTCAGCGGTAGAGGTGGAAATAGAAGGCATCCACCGCTAAATAGTGTCAGTCGCACGACATGTCGACTACCCACAGCCACCGCTCACGTCCACTGATCGAATCCTTCAAACGACAGTAACCCTCAGCATCCACCGATCACAAAACGACAAAAATCTAATACTCACTCCTACGCTCACATCCACCGGTCACAAAACGACAAAAATCTAATACTCACTCCTACGCTCACATCCACCGATCACAAAACGACAAAAATCTAATACTCACTACTACGCTCACATCCACCAATCACAAAACGACAAAAATCTAATACTCACTCCTACGCTCACATCCACCGATAGACGATAACACTCAACATCCACCGGTGGACTACATCCACCAATAAACAAACACTCAACATCCACCGGTAGACTACATCCACCGATAGACAGAACACTCAACATCCACCGATAGACAAAACACTCAACATAACAGCAAAACAACCATTTTCACTCTAAACAAAAAAAACTCCGACTACCAAAAGAGCTTGAGCATTTTACTAAAAATCGTTCAAAACAACATGTCTACAACTTTCTAAAAATATCCAGCAAAGCAACTACCTCTAAACCAAGTCATGTTTTTCGTGCTCAGAACAAGAAAACCATAAAGTTGTTAAAAACATCAGAACTATTAATGTTATTAAAACTCTCTGCATACTTCCACACAACACTTAACCACTGAAACTTCATAAATAGACAATAGTTAAACTGCCTCATCAGAACACCAAACCGTGGCATTGAAGTGCTCCCTCAACCAGCCTAGTCCTCAACATGCTCAGAGAACACACCTTCTGAGGCTTCTTCACCTACATCACAAAATTCATCTATTAACCTAATGCTAAGTAAGTAAAGCAATAATGAAATGATATGCTGAAACATAAATCCTAGTCATGAAGTTTCTACTTTCACATCTCAGTTGCATTCACGTTCTTTCTCTGATCTGATCCCTCTGTTCCATTGGGAGTTGGATCATTTTTCCCAAAGTCATACATCCTCTTCATAAATTAAGGGGCAGATTAGTTCCCTTAACAACTGATCTGATCCTAAATTCCATTGGAAAGTGGATCAATTTTCCCAAAGTCATACATCCTCTTCATAAGTTAAGGGACGGATTAGTTCCCTTAATAGTTTATCTGTTGCAATCTGTTCATTTCTTACCATACCAATACATGTAAATTCATTTTCGTATTCTTTTAAAATATTATGCATGACATACAAACAAATTCAAACATACATAATCCTATTTTTTTGTAATGTAGGCCCGAAGGCACATGCATACTCCACTTACCTGGTCTCCTGGGGATTGTTTGGTTGTAAGCTACTTCGGGAGTTTGTTCACCTAAAATCATAAACAGAGCATTAATTCAATCTTCAATATACCTCATTCTAAACCATTCGGAAAACTAAGGTAGCTAACTTGGAACTCTAATAATCGTGCATTCCTGGTTTATCATCAAAACCTGAACCTATTCTCATTCACAGCGTTCCCAAAACACACACATTGCACTCTCTCTGCTATCTAGTCACTAAAACTCAAGGAAAACGAAGGAAAACTCACCTAGATTAGGGAATGGAAATCGGAGAGAAAACTGCCTAGAGAGCTCTGCTGAGCTTGAGCTGAATACCGAAAGAGGAAATAAGAAACAGTGGCGGCTAAACCTCACAAAACCCTTCCTTAAATACGTTATCCACTACTAAATCTCCAAATTACCGTTCTACCCTTATTTAGTCACTCATTAACCTAATCACTAGTTTCTCCCAATTTCATCCCTACAATGCACATCATAAGTTGATAGAATAATTTTGATTCAACGGAACTGGGTGTTACAAAAAGCCAAGATTTATACAGTGATTACAAATATAATAGCATGATAAAGTAAAACAGTTCAATAAGTCTAAACATCTAAATCTCAAACAGTTAATGTTATACAGATCTAACGTAAGATAAGTTTTCACCAGAGAATACTAAACACTCAAATGCAGAAAGAAATCAAATAAGAAAAACAGCTCTTGAGCTCCAACTACTCATTGTTCTTTTTCTTTCTTGGAAATGGGAGGGGGACGTTGGGGTGAGTGACTAACTCAGTAGAAATGTTATATTAAATGCATGTAAAACTTCTTTTACCTTTTCTTTCAAAACATGATAAGGAAACATAATGGTTTTCAAAACATCGTTCTATTGAAATCTCATTTTTCACCATTTTAAGAAAACAGGCATCGCTAGTCAATGATGAGACATTAAAAAAAATATTTTTTGCATATATAGACGACTATTTGAAAATATGTCATCATCATACTCATCTCATTGAAAAAGGAGGGTCGCTTAGGGACCCGTCCTACATATATACATAGAAAATCCGACGACCGAAGTCTAGCAGCACCTTATGAGTCAGAAAGAAGAGTCAAGCAACGTGCGATCCGAAGATCAAGTCTTGTCACTTGGGTTGTTGGTGAACAATAGTCATCTATGAAGCAAACCGTATAAATGATAATAAACAAATAATAATAATAATAATAATAATAATACCCAGATCAGGTTTACGGATTCAAAATCCAATGAGCGAGTCATCACTGCCCTATTACTAATTTTGTGACGTGCATATAAGACAACTTTCACACAACAGAATGTGTACTAGGATGTTCTTCTGATACTTTGACACCGAGACTGTTCGAAGTATCACGAGGACCCACCATTTATCACAACAATAATAAAACAATGCATCAGTGATAAATGTGTAAATCATACATATATATATACATGTATAAACTAATGTACTGGCAACTAGGCCCTGTCAAGTTTTTATGGGTGATAGCTCACTAAAATAGAGTTTTGGAAAACAATGATGAAATACAAAGCAATCAATATAAAACTTCTATCTTTACGCCGAGCGTCCCTTCTTCCAATTGGGGTGCAACCTTAACAACTGGATTGATGTCCTCAAAGTTGTTTGAGCCTAAAATAAAATCAAGGTTAAGACTATTCAACTCAACACTAAGGAAAGACACTAAGATGAGTCCTAAATCGGGACTAAGAACTCAATTTTTAACACTATAAATGGTCGCAAACTTTGCCGAGGCGTGTAGCGCCAAGACAACAAAATTTTCCAAAAATTAAAACTGTGTGGTCGACACCTCAAACCATAGGTCGACACTTCCTACTTCTCAAGTTGACCCGCAGTCAACACTTTCTTCAAGCGGTCGACACTTAAAGCTCTTGTGATTAATCATCAAATGTCCTAGCGGTCGACACTTCATCCACAAGTGTCGACACTTGCTCGGTAGAAACATCCTCTGAAGTGTCGACGTCCCAAACTCTCAGGTTTCAGTCTATTTTACACTAGCAGTCGACACTTCCCTCGAAGTGTCGACACTTTAAGCTCTCTGTTCCCAGCGAAGAGCTTGAAGTGTCAACCGACCATCCACTATGGTACACACTTTAGCGATTTCTAGCAACGAGAAGTAGTTGAAATCGCTCCCCCTCGTCGATTTTTGCCTTCAAACGACAACAACACCTCCACACACTCTTAATATACTAGTATATCCAGAATAATCGTGTGATGACTTGAATATGCACGTATGGGTACGATGGCTGCACGAACTGGAACCCGGATGACGGTATGTCTGCGCGGGCGAACCAGAAGGTGACAGGTCGTAAAGAGGGGGTCGTCACAATCCCACATCGCTTGGGGAAGTATGTGGAAATGAAACATATGTAAAGAGACCCTTCCAACATAGCAAGACGCGTTTTGGAGCACAATTAGCAACGGATCCCATAAGAACTCCGAAGTTAAAAGTGCTTCGGCGAGAGCAATTCCAGGTTGGGTGACCTGCCAATCCCCAGAGCGGACAATATCTTGCTGGGAAACGGGGTCGTTACAAATGGTATCAGAGCCTGTACCCAACCGTAAATGTGGCCACGAGGCGTTGGGCCCCGAGGGGGGGTGATTGTGATGACCTGAATATGCACGTATGGGTACGATGGCTGCACGAACCGGAACCCGGATGGCGGTACGTCCATGCGGGCGAACCGGAAGGTGACAGGTCGTAAAGAGGGGGTCGTCACAATCCCACATCGCTTGGGGAAGTATGTGGAAATGAAACATATGTAAAGAGACCTTTCCAACATAACAAGATGCGTTTTGGAGCACAATTAGCAACGGATCCCATAAGAACTCCGAAGTTAAAAGTGCTTCGGCGAGAGCAATTCCAGGTTGGGTGACCTTTTGGGAAGTTCTCGCCAAACAAAACCGTGAGGGGAGGATATTGGGCTGCGGCCCAATCCCCAGAGCGGACAATATCTTGCTGGGAAACGGGGTCGTTACAAATGGTATCAGAGCCTGTACCCAACCGTAAATGTGGCCAACGAGGACGTTGGGCCCCCGAGGGGGGGTGATTGTGATGACCTGAATATGCACGTATGGGTACGATGGCTGCACGAACCGGAACCCGGATGGCGGTACGTCCATGCGGGCGAACCGGAAGGTGACAGGTCGTAAAGAGGGGGTCGTCACAATCCCACATCGCTTGGGGAAGTATGTGGAAATGAAACATATGTAAAGAGACCTTTCCAACATAACAAGATGCGTTTTGGAGCACAATTAGCAACGGATCCCATAAAAACTCCGAAGTTAAAAGTGCTTCGGTGAGAGCAATTCCAGGTTGGGTGACCTTCTGGGAAGTTCTCGCCAAACAAAACCGTGAGGGGAGGATATTGGGCTGCGGCCTAATCCCCAGAGCAGAAAATATCTTGCTGGGAAACGGGGTCGTTACAAATGGTATCAGAGCCTGTACCCAACCGTAAATGTGGCCAACGAGGACGTTGGGCCCCCGAGGGGGGGTGATTGTGATGACCTGAATATGCACGTATGGGTACGATGGCTGCACGAACCGGAACCCGGATGGCGGTACGTCCATGCGGGCGAACCGGAAGGTGACAGGTCGTAAAGAGGGGGTCGTCACAATCCCACATCGCTTGGGGAAGTATGTGGAAATGAAACATATGTAAAGAGACCTTTCCAACATAACAAGATGCGTTTTGGAGCACAATTAGCAACGGATCCCATAAAAACTCCGAAGTTAAAAGTGCTTCGGTGAGAGCAATTCCAGGTTGGGTGACCTTCTGGGAAGTTCTCGCCAAACAAAGCCGTGAGGGGAGGATATTGGGCTGCGGCCTAATCCCCAGAGCAGAAAATATCTTGCTGGGAAATGGGGTCGTTACAAATCGGATGGAATCGAGCTTCATTGCTAGAATTCATCCCCAACCTAAAACCTAAACTTCAAACACGAAAAGGGAGGAGAAACATTTACCAAATCCCGAAGTTTCTTCACGAAAGATAGTCCCCGGAGTCCCACCACCGAATGCTGCGAAATGCACAAAACGGAATTGGTCCTCTCTCCCTCTCTTTGGCGGCTCCAAGCAAAAATAGGAATAGAATTTCTATAACCATATTTATCAAATTTTATAGAATTATACTTTAACCCCACTATTTTATAAATTTGCAAATTTTGCCCAAACTTAATATTAGACAGACTCCTTAAAAATACCAATCTTTACATCACGACCTATCTATCAAGCAAGAAACTTTGAACTTAAATCTACAATGTCACAGATGTTACAAACTATTGATCATAACATATGAAAAATTTAATGGAAATCATTGATTCATTTTTTGTGGATGAAGTTTTTGAAGATGCGCTGAGATTTAAACTTTTTCATTTTTCTTGAAGGAATAGAGCTAAAGCATGGTTAAAATCTATATCACCAACTCTATTACTATGTGGGATGAGTTGAAAGAAAATTTTTTGAGCAAATGTTTTCCAACAATGAAGAATGCTAAGCTGAGAAATGAAATCACTCCTTTAAACAATTCGATAATTAGTTGCTATATGAAACACGAGAAAGGTTCAAGGAGTTACTAATAAATTGTCCACAACATGAGAAACCTGAATAGATGCGATTGGAGATGTTTTATAAAGGACTTACTACCCAAACTCGAGATATCATCGATATTGCAACAAATGATCGATTTTAGCAAAGACATAGGATGATTTGTAACGCCCCCGAACCCACCCTGGCTCGGTGCGCTACTTTGCTAACCAGTCTCACGTTAAAACATAATTTTCTTACACCCAAAAACATTAAAACTAAACTGACACAGCTGAATTTAAAACTAAATCTCTCAAAACTCTCTTACGTCATACCTAGCTGCCAAGACTCACTAATTCCCTTATTCCTAACCATTAAGCACAACGGCGTCCTTCTCGAAAATTTCGGCAAAGTAACGCCTGTAAATGGCGCCTCCAAAATGATAGGTACCTGCAAACGAATACAACCCAACCAAACCAGAACATTCTTACCATCTATCCAACCTACTAAATCCCCAAATAACAGTAAGGAGGGAACTAAAATGCTAATATCCCTAAATGAAGAAAGTTCACAGTACAGGGCGACACATCACCCTTAACTATGATTATATACAACGAATACACATAGCTATCCCATAACTGTCAACCAAAAACCTTACGCATTTACAACAATTCCACAAACAGACATTTACAGTACTATCAACATACAAAACCCACATTCCCCGAAGACCATGGTGGAGTCGCCCCGACAACTGCCCGCACCGGCATGCCCCGTACTCCTTCGACTGCTGCCAAGTCCTGTCTCACTCGCTAGCTCACCTGTAACCGCATCATTACCTACACCACAGAACACACACACGTAAGCTTACGCTTAGTAAGTAGGGGATAACAAATACAGTTTAAAACCAAGCACTATGCACAACAACACAACGACAAACACACAACGACAAACTCACAACGACAACACACAACGACAAACACACAACGACAAACTCACACGACAAACACACAACGACACGTTGCCCGCACCGAAGTGCCTTAGTTGCCCGCCCCGAAGGGCCTTACACATTGCCCGCACCGAGTGCCTTACACATGCCCGCACCGAAGTGCCTTAGTTGCCTGCACCGAAGTGCCTTAGTTGCCCGCCCGAAGTGCCTTAGTTGCCTGCACCGAAGTGCCTACACATTGCCCGCACGAAGTGCCTTAGTTGCCACCAACAATGCAATACAACACCACAATGCAACTCAACAACTCAACTCATAGTTGCCTGCACCCCAAAGGTGCCTTACACATTGCCCGCACCGAAGTGCCTTACACATTGCCCGCACCGAAGTGCCTTACACAACGACAAACTCACAACGACAAACACACAACGACACGTTGCCTGCACCGAAGTGCCTTACACATTGCCCGCACCGAAGTGCCTTACACATTGCCCGCACCGAAGTGCCTTAGACATTGCCCGCACCGAAGTGCCTTACACAACGACAAACTCACAACGACAAACACACAACGACACGTTGTCCGCACCGAAGTGCCTTACACAATGACAAACTCACAACGACAAACACACAACGACATGTTGCCCGCACCGAAGTGCCTTACACAACGACTAACTCACAACGACAAACACACAACGACACGTTGCCCGCACCGAAGTGCCTTACACAACGACAAACTCACAACGACAAACACACAACGACACGTTGCCCGCACCGAAGTGCCTTACACAACGACAAACTCACAACGACAAACACACACAACGACAAACACACAACGACACGTTGCCCGCACCGAAGTGCCTTACACATTGCCCGCACCGAAGTGCCTTACACAACGACAAACTCACAACGACAAACACACAACGACACGTTGCCCGCACCGAAGTGCCTTACACAACGACAAACACACAACGACACGTTGCCGCACCGAAGCTACACATTGCCGCACCGAAGTGCCTACACATTGCCGCACCGAAGTGCCTTACACATTGCCCGCACCGAAGTGCCTTACACATTGCCCGCACCGAAGTGCCTTACACAACGACAAACTCACAACGACAAACACACAACGACACGTTGCCCGCACCGAAGTGCCTTACACAACGACTAACTCACAACGACAAACACACAACGACAAACACACAATGACAAACACACAACGACACGTTGCCCGCACCGAAGTGCCTTACACATGGCCGGCACCGAAGTGCCTTAGTTGCCTGCACCGAAGTGCCTTAGTTGCCCGCCTCGAAGGGCCTTAGTTGCCCGCCCCGAAGGGCTTTAGTTGCCCACACCGAAGTGCCTTAGTTGCCATCCCCGAAGGGCCTTAGTTGCCCGCACCGAAGTGCCTTAGTTGCCCGCCCCGAAGGGCCTTAGTTGCCCGCCCCGAAGTCCTTAGTGCCCGGCCCGCCCGAAGTTCCTTAGTTGCCCGCCCCGAAGAGCCTTAGTTGCCCGCACCGAAGTGCCTTAGTTGCCCGCCCCGAAGGGCCTTACACATTGCCCGCACCGAAATGCCTTACACTTTAACCGACTACCATGCCAACTAATGCAACACCACACGACAACCAACCAATACAACACTACATGAAAACCAACCAGTCCAACACCACACGTCAACCAACCAATGCAACACCACACGACAACCAACCAATGCAACACCACACGTCAACCAACCAATGCAACTCACACGACAACCAACCAATGCAACACCACACGACACAACACAACATAACAACGCAACACAACACGAAACCAAACAACCAACCACCCCAGGAGGCACACTCCCAATGTTAAACAATGCAACGCCTCAACAAAACAGCAACACATCACTAAGCAAAAACAATTAACCATTACGTACCGTTCTATGGTGTAAGCCCGAAGGCAAAAAGGATGACAACCACTACTTACCTGGCGTCCTAACTCGCTGAGGATATTCGGTTACCTGTCGACCTACGGCTCAACCTACGGCAAATATGCAACTTTCATTAAAATTGAGTCTACATTCACCAATTACTCTCAAACTACGATTTCTAGCCTAATCTAACTAAAGTCTAACTAACCGGCCACTAATTTGGGTTCGATAAAAACCGACCCAAAACTTCAAACGAGCGTAACTTTTACGTCGGTTATCGGAATCGAACGATTCCAGCGGCCACGTACTCCTCTAATACCCTATTTTAACCTGCCAAAAGGAATTTTAAAACAAACGACCCTAGCTAGGTCAAAACTTAGAAAACCCGAGCTGCCTAAACTGGGAATTTTTTCCTTTTCCAATTTTTCCTCAATTCTCATCAATTTCTACACCAATCGACCACATATACCCTCAATTAGCATAATCTAACCAAAAATCCCGAACTACAAGCCAAAACCCGAAATGCCCTAAAGAGGGCTTTCTGATTTTCGCCCAAAACCGGGCTCCTCACTGACAATCAACCATAGCCGGTTCAAGGGTTGGCAAACCCACGCCGGAGGTGACCAATTTAGGCCGGTGATCGGAGCTCTAAGTCGCTCCTCACCCTCAGCCTCGAACAGAGCAAAAACAGGGAAAAATCGAGCCTTACCAGGCGGTTCGTGCGCGGAGACAGGCCGGAACCCCTCGTCGCCATTGTCTGGCCGGAGAGTGCCGGAAAACGCCGGTGTTCGCTCCGCCGATCATCGCCTCGCGCCTATCCCCCCTCTCCCCTGCTCCTCGCTCGGCATCGGGCTCGACGAACAACAGAATCGATTCTGTTGTTCGTTTTGTTTTATTATTAATAATAATAATAATAATAATAATAATTATAATAATAATAATAATAATAATAATAATAATAATAATAATAATAATCAATAATAACATTAATTAAACTAACCATTAATTAAATTCTCATTTACCGTTTTGCTCTCCCGAAATTCCGTTAAATCCCGTTCTCAAATTATAAATTTTCGTTAATAAACTGTTTAAGTCACTTTTAATTATTTTCCCTTTTTTTGTTATTTCTTTTAAATTAATTAAAACAACCATCTTATTATACTTTTAATTTCTTTCCTTAAAAAAAAAAAATCTCAGGTGTTACATGATTCTTATGAGATTCTTGAGACTATGTCGAGAAATCATTACAACTGGCACACTAAAAAATTTACACCTACTCAAAAAGTTGCAGGAGTACATGAAGTAGATACTTTGTCATCGATCTAAGCTCAGATTTCTTTGTTGATCTGAAATCCAAATACTTGCTATAGCAATTTTGTGCTTATATTGTGGAAGAGAACATTTTTTCAAGAATTGTCCTTCAAATCCAAAGTCATTATGCCATGTAAGAAATTATATTCAGAATCAGAATTTTAACATTAACAATAATGCCTACTCCAACACTTCCAATATGGGGTGGAGGCAACATCCAAATTTAAGTTGGAGTTCTCAAGATCAAAATCAAGGACTTGAGCCTTTAAACGTTCACAACAAATCGTAAAACTCACCTGGTTTCAGGCAGCAGAACATACCTAAATAGCAGGATTCATCTTTAGAAAAGTTAATGAAAAATTTACTGGAGGAAACAATAAACGCAATCCAAAGTCAAGTTGCATTGTTGAGCAACATGGAAAACTAGTTTGAACTGTTTTTGAGTTCATCAACCTGCAGACCTCAAGGCGCTCTCCCTAGTAACACAGAAAATCAAAGACCTGAGAATAAGGACCATTGCAAAGTTATTACCTTGAAGAAGGACAATAATATTAAAACCATTGAAGCACAAAAAAACCTAAAAAATAAGCTACAACCTAGTTAAAAGAATATCTTATAGAAGAAACAACAAAAGAGTTGCCTAAACGGAAGTTGCTACAACAAAACTGCAGAAACAACAACCAGAATTACAAGTTATTATGCCACCGTCTCCTTTTCCACAAAGATTTACAAAAGCACTAGCAAGACAAGCAATTCAAAAAATATTTAGACGTTTTAAAGCAGGTTCACATCAATGTTCCATTGGTAGAGGCATTGGAGTAAATGCAAAGTTACGTTAAGTTTATGAAAGACGTTTTTATCTAAAAAAAAAGGAGGTCTAATGAATTTGAGACTATTGCTATGACTGAGTGAAGTAGTGCACTTCTACTGAATAGATTGCTGCCAAAATTAAAAGATCCAGACAGTTTTACAATATCTTGCATGATTAGGAACAATTACTTTGGAAAAACTCCCTGTGACTTGGGAACTAGCATCAATGTAATGTTTGTGTTCAATTTTAAACAACTCGGTATTGGTGAAGCAAGACCAACGATAATGACACTTCAATTTGTTGATCAATATCTAGCATATCCAGAAAGGAACCTTGAGGACGTGTTGATTAAAGTTGATAAATTTATATTTTCTGTTGATTGTTTTTGTATTGAATTACGAACTGATTGTGATATACTTATAATTTTGGGATAATCATTTTTACATACGGCTAGGAAAATTATTGATGTACAAAAAAGAGATCTGAATAAGCATGTTCATGAACAACAGGTTGCATTTAATTTGTGGAAAGCGATGAAATTTGAGGAGGAACCCGAGAAGTGTTTAACAATAGAGATTTGTGACTATGAAAACAATGTAGAGGAAGGCAACAAGTTTATTGATTCGGCTGAAGCTGAAAATATACGTGATGAGCTAGAAGAAATCCTTGAAGAAGCAAATTAAATTTATAGCAATAGACAGTTAGAGTCACTAGAATTGCTAGGAATAGAGCTAAAACAATTAAAACCATAAATGGAAGAACCACCAAACTTAAAGTTGAAGACTATACCTGCACATTTTAAATATGCATGGGTAGAATAGTACCTTACCCGTCATTATTGCTGCAACATTTAATGAAAAGCTGTAAGCGGAATTATCAAGGGTCCTTCGTAAATTCAAGAATGCCATTGGACTATTGCAAACATCAAGGGGAACAACTCCTCAATTTGATTTTCGGAAAATATTTATAAATTGTTCTACGCGGATGTGGATACGATAGTCAATCTTAATTATTATATTTGTTACGCTAGTGTACACTTTTCCTTACGCATAATATTCACAACAATTGAAATGTCGGCAACACGAAAGTAATGTCAAAACATTTCCTGTGACACGCCGGCTCTCACCCTCTCTCGGGGTCTCTCTCTTCCTCTCGTCTCCACTTTGCCAAGTTCAAAGTAAGGAAACTCCCTTTCTATAAAAAAAAATTAATTAAAATATTAAATATTAACGTATATTTGTTAAATAAATCCTTTAAGTCGAATAAAATTGTGAATAGTGCTGAGATTCGACTTAATTTACTTTACATAACACTATTTCAGATTTTTAATCATGCGGTAACTATGACTATTTTCTGGATTTGTCCATTTGACTGAATTTTATACGTGTACATATAATTTTGAGTTGCAAAAATTATGTCAATCATGAAACTCTTTAACATCAAAAAAGGGCAAAAACTTTCAAAGAAAGTTTATTTAATAAAAGTTCACAGATTTTACAATTTCAACTTCTAAAATTTCAAAGATTTCATCTCTAGGACCACGTCTCCAAAAAGATGAATCACCATGCACAATCTATATATAGCAAATAGTGCATACTCCAGTCAGATTATAGTATAAACTACGCATTCAGCCAAATCAAAGGCAATTAGAGAGGCAATTAGAGACGTAGTTTACAAACTCACCCAAATTCCCACGATGTTAATTCCATATTTTGAGTCATAGTACAGAGTATTTAAAATCACACTCTGATACTAAATTGTCATGACCCGATCTTTAGACCACCATCCATGCAATCATAACATTACCCATGGATTCCTAAAGTAGAAAAGTTAACATTTTCATCATGTTAGATTATTACTTAATGTCATTAAATTTGGTCTCACAAAATGAGATATCAAATTTGATACGATCTAAAGATATTTGTGTTGTATGAAAATTGCGAATTTTATTTTACTTTTTAATTACTTATGAGGAAAAAAACTCAAATCATGTTTTATTTGTAAAACCAGATTATTAAATCCTTGAAATGTAAGCAAGTGCATGCATCACAAATATTTACGATATATACAATGTTGGGCTACAACATTTACAGCGAAATGAGTGTCTTCACCAGAGGTGAATTGTAATAATAAAGAAATATCGAATTAGATTAGAGCTCTGAGTGTAATTTGTACTAGAATTTCCTTAGTACCTGCCTCTTTAGTATTAGACCACGGAATTAGTTGAGGATACATGGCTTTTTGAATAAGAAAACTTTGTTTGTTTATTTATTTATTATTATTTTTTTTATATTTTATTAAATAAATAAAAATAGTTTCAATTTATTTTTTTATTTAATTTAGTATGATTCTATTATCGTTTAGAATGTTATTTTTTTAAAATTTTGTTATATTATTAGAATTATATCATTGTTAAAACTAATTTTCTGATTTGTTATCCTCATCATTGGGATGTCCTTGTAGGAAAGGCTGCTTGGGCGTGTGGTCTATGCATTGTAAGTGTTGAACCATGTCGAACCGAACCACACTAAACCGGATTCTCTGTAATTTCTCGTACGGTTGTTTGCATGTCTATCTTCTTCTACGATTAACCTAAGTATTAAAGACTACATAACGATGTTTTCAATGTTAATGGCAAAATAGAAAACTTCTCTTTGAGTTTCTTATTCTTCCTCTCTTCTTCCTCGCTCTTAATACCCTTCTAACATGGTATCAGAGCCATAAACAGCTCTTCCCTCTCTAAAGCGATGATCTCTTCACAGAGTACAACTGACTAACCATCGTTTTCTTCCCTCTCTCTATCCTCCCTTCCCCATCTTCCCTCAGTCAATCAGCCCCTTACCATCAAGCTTGATGATTCAAATTTTTTGATCCGAAAAAACCAACTACTGAATGTAGTTATTGCTAACGGGATGGAGGATATTCTTACCGAATCTCATCCATGTCTTCCAAGAGAAGATCCTAACTTTCTATCTTGGCAGAGGTATAACTGTCTTATAATGTGTTGGATATGTTAGGATTAGACGTCCTAATCCAAACTGTAAAGAACGATAAAAAAAATACGAAAAATAAAAATACACAGATTTATAGTTGTTCACTCTTGTTGTGAGAGCTACGTCCACTGGCCGCTGACAGATTTCACTAAGAACAAAAATGAGTTACAATAGTTTTACATCTCACACTCTCTTTAACTTCAATAACCTAAATACGTCTTTATATATTAGACAAATTAAGGTTACGAAATAACAAGATAAATATGGCCAAAATACCTCCAGCACTAGAGTAGGCTCAATAACTCAACAATCTCTCACTTGGAGAATAATTTCATCATCTCTCCATCTGTAGCGGCTTCATTTCAATATCTCATCCAAGAAGTTCGATTGAAGTTGCGCACAACTTTATCTTCTCACTCGTCACAACTTTCGTCAACATATCAACATGATTTCGACTCCCTACAATCTTTTCAAGCGCTAGTACTCCATCTTCTAAGGCGGATCTGATGAAATGATAACGCATATATATATGCTTTGTCTTGCCATGATAAACCGGGTTCTTTGCAAAATGGATGGCACTTTGGCTGTCGCAATGCAATACACTCCCATCGTAGTTTTGGCCTAACTCGCGTAAGAAAGGCTACAACCACATCATCTCATTTGCGGCTTCTGTCAATGCAATATGCTCGGCTTCACAACTAGAAAGAGCGATTACATCTTGAAGTCTCAAAATCCAACTGATTGCGATGTTACCTAAAGTGTAGACATAACTAGTTCTACTCTTACTACTGTCAAGATCACCACCGTTATCAGCATCAATGTATCCATCTAAACCAAAGTCTGACTTTCAAAAACATAAAGCGAAATATGAACTTCCCTTCAAGTATCGCAAGATCCACTTTACAGCTTCCCAATATTTCCTTCCTAGATTATTCATAAACTTGCTGACAACTCCTACTGCACGTGTAATGTCTGGTCGTGTGTAAACCAACAGCAGAGGCATATGGAACAGTAGCCATGTAGTCCTTCTCTTCATCGGTCGAGGGTGACTGATCTGTGGATAGTCTGAAATGATTAGCCAACGATATAGTGACTGGCTTAGAATCGTGCATCTTGAACCTGCTAAAAACCTTCTTCACATACTCTTCTTATGAGAGTTTGAGAACCTCTTTATCCCTGAAGATCCTCATCTCAAGGATTTGTTTTGCAGCACCCAAATTATTCATTGCAAACTCTTTAGATAACTTCCTCTCCAGCTTGTCAATCTCATGCAAGCTTGCTCCAGTAATCAACATATCATCAACGTAAAGGAGTAGAATAATGTAGGAATTATCAAACTTTTTGATGTAGCAGCAGTGATCGGCTTCACATCTCACAAAATTGTTATTCTTCATGAAGCTATCGAACCTTCTGTACCATTGCCTTTGAGCCTGTTTCAAGTCGTACAAGCTCTT
Source organism: Begonia masoniana (assembly GCA_022432975.1). Classification (NCBI taxonomy): domain Eukaryota; kingdom Viridiplantae; phylum Streptophyta; class Magnoliopsida; order Cucurbitales; family Begoniaceae; genus Begonia; species Begonia masoniana. The sequence goes on along the minus strand of CM039513.1, from coordinate 25,047,537 downwards.
CTGAAGCTTACACACAAGCTCCTCTTTATCTTTCACCTCAAAACCTTGTGGTGACTGCATGTAGATCTCTTCGTCTAAATCGCCATGAAGAAAAGTAGTTTTTACGTCCATCTATTGAAGATGAAGGTCTTCTTTCACAACCAAACTCAAAACAGTTCTGACCGTCGTCAAATTCACCACTGGTGGGAAGATCTCAGTGTAGTCAATACCTTCTTTTTGTTGGAAACCTTTGACAACCAACTTAGCGTTGTACCTTTACTCCCATCATGTTCTTTTTTAATTCACCCACTTGTTGTGCAGTGATTTCTTACCCTTCGGCAACTCAGCCAATTGCCAAGTTTGATTTGATTTCAACGAGTTCATCTCATCTTTCATCGCTGCCTCCCACTTAATCGAATCATCAAACTGTGATGCTTCCTCATGACATTCTGGTTCGCCTCTGTCAGTCAGCAGAATGTAATTATGAGATAGAGGCCATCTTTGTAATAGTTTGCTGATTCTAGATGATCTTTGTAACACCCAATTCTATTGAACTAATTCTCTATTCTTTTTAAATTAATGGCACACTTTATATGGTAATAATAAAAGTAGGGTTAATGGATGACTAGACGAGGGCATAAGGGTAATTGAAAATTTAAAAGTGGATAACGTATTTAAGGAAAGAGGTTTTGGGTATAATGCACTGTAGCCGCCACTGTTTTCCCAAATCATTTTCGACTCTCAGCTTCTCAGCTCAGCAGAGTGCGCTAGGAGATCCTTCTCTGATTTTCCCTTCGACTTAGGTGAGTTTTACTAAGGTATCTTACTGCATTATGATTATAGATGATAGAGGAGTATCGTAGATGCATGTTCCTGGGAAATGCAGGACGTAGGAGTTGAGTTGGGTCTCGTATGAATTGGGAATGCACATAGGACAGAGTCCCAAACTAGCTCCTAGGGTTTCTGAATGGTATAGGATGAGGTTAGTGAAGATCTAATTGGTATTCTGTTTATGACTCTAGGTGAGCAAGGCTTCCAAAGTAGTTGAAACCGAGCTTTTCTAGGGAGCTAGGTAAGTGAAGTATGCTTGTGCCTGCCGGCCAACATCACAAAACAGTAGGATTGTGTATGCTTGATTGTGTTTGTATGTCATGCATCATATTTTGAAAATATACGAAAATGAATTTACATGAAATGGCATGGTAAGGAATGAACAGACTGTAACAGTTGTTAAGGGAACTAATCCGCCTCTTAATCAAGAGAGATGATATATGACTTTAGGGGAAGTGAACCAAACCCCAACTTCACAGGGGGATCTGAACAGTTTGTTAATGGAACGAGTCTGCCCCTTAATCGAGAGAAAGGATGTATGACTTTGGGAGAAGTGATCCAACTCCCAATTTCACAGGGGGATCAGATCAGAAACGAATGCATATGCAACTGAGATGAGAAAGTAGAAATTTGCATGTTTAGGAATTTATGTTCAGCATTTTATTCATTACTGCTTTACTTACTTAGCATTAGGCAAATAGATAAGTTTTGTGATGTAGGTGCTAAGCTTTCAACAGGTGAATTCCCTGAGTTTACTGAGGAATAGGTGAAGTTGGAGGAGCACTTCTATGCTACGGTTAGGTGCTCTGATGAGGCGGTTTAACTTTTGTCTGAATGAGAGTTTTCAGTGGTTAGGTATTCTTATGAAATGTTCTAAGAATTTTAATGACAGTAGAAGTTTGATACTTCTTTTAACGTTTCTGTGATCTTCTTTTCTAGATTTGGAAATATGATTTGATTTCGATCGTAGCTTGCTATTCTGAATTTTTAAGAATTGTGGATTTGTGTTGATTAGAATGATTTCAACAAAATGTACAAAATCGTTTAGCAGTCAGATTTACTCCTTATTAGAGTCTCTTTTTGGTCTATCGGTAGAAGTTGGGTGTTTTGTCCGCCGGCAGATGTTGGAGGATTGAATCATCCGACTGACATCATCGAAAGATGTCTTCAATAGAAGTCATCGGTAGGTGTCTTCGGTATGAGTCTCTAGTAGCCTTGTCGTTTTGTGAACGGTGTGTATGTGTGAATAAAAGATTTTTGTCGTTTAGTGATCGAAAGATGCGAGAGAAGTCTTTTGTCGTTTAGTGATCGGAAGATGCGAGAAGAAGTCCTTTGTCGTTTTGTGACCGGTGTGAGTTAGATGAATGAATCATCCAGCTTACGTCATCGGTAGAAGTGTATAATAAGTTTTGTCGTTTTATGACCGGTGTGAGTTGGATGAATGAATTATCCGGCTTACGTCATCGGTAGATGTGTATAATAAGTTTTGTCATTTTGTGATCGGTGGAAGCCTTCAGTTTCTGTTTCCGCCCCTTTTCGTTGACTTTGTTTAGCGGCAGATGCGTTTGACTCCTACGGTTTTCAAGTCTTCACACTTAAGTCTTGATCTCTTCTGGCCGAATTATTTCTTAATATTTTAACGGATTATTCAAACATTGATTTAAAGCTCTGCTTAATTCTATTTTGCTCAAAAGAATTTCCGCTGCAAGTTTTTAAATGTTTTGAGATTTTAAAAAAGGTCAAATTTTGACTTTCGAGTGAAATTTTAAATTTGGTCCAAAGTTTATTAGTTATGTTCGGATTATGTGTAACGAACTGGGTTCAGAGAAGTCGGGGCGTTACAGTATGGTATCAGAGACATTCAATTAAACCATTCAAAAGATTACTCATCAATGCCGATCGTCGCATGGGAGCACTCCAACAACTGTAAGTGTTTATGTTAGCCTTAGTTATTAGATGTTTATGAGAGTAGTTAACCCTGTGCAGGAAATCTAGTAAGATGTCTAGACGACCGGGAAGACCAAGAGTACCAAGAGAGATGTCCAACTTAAGAGCTGAGGAAGATCCTAGCGTGATTAGGCAGCTGACAGATCTGGTGCGTCAGCTAACAGACTTAGTGCGTCAGCAGTCCGATCAGTTAGGTGTGCTGTTGAACCGAGAGGTACAAGGAAGTGCCAACTCGAGTTCTAGCAATGAACATTCTGGAGATAGATTCAGGAGGCTACGACCACCCACGTTTGATGGACAGTCGTCTGATCCGGTTATTGCTGAAGGGTGGCTTAGAAAGATTGAGAGTATGTTTAGGTGTGCCAACATTGGAGAAGGAGACAAGGTCACGTTGGCAACGTTTCATTCGGCTGGTGATGCTCAACTCTGGTGGGAAACAATAGAGACCACCACTGATGTTTTGGCGATGACTTGGTCACAATTCAGGGACATTTTCTATGAGAAGTATTTTAGCAGCACTGTCCAAACTGCAAAGAAGTTGGAATTTCTGAACTTGAAGCAGACAGGGTCTGTGGCTGAGTACAGTAGGCAATTCGAGTCCCGGTCCAGGTTTGCTGGACATTTTGCTCACAGGGACGAGGATAAGGTGTTCAAATTTGTGCATAGGCTGAAGCCGAAAATTTACCAAGGAGTTAAATTTTGTGGTATTAAAGGCTTGACATTCAGTGAAGTTTATCTACTGCTCTGGAAGTGGAAGAAGCTGAAAGGAAGTGTGCTGGACCAAAAGAGGTCCCACAAAAGTTTGTCCAGCCACACCAACAAAGAGGAATGAAGAGGCCTAATGAGGGCCAGAGTAGCCAAGGAACATGAGGGAAAATACAGAATGCCAGGAAATTTTCCCAGTGTCCTAAGTGTTTGAAGAACCGCCCGGGCGAGTGCAGGTTGGGCTTTGGGAAGTGTTTCAACTGTGAGGAGGTTGGACACACGATCAAAGAATGCCCGAAGCCTAGAATCACCAGATGCTACAATTGTAACAAGGTCGGCCATATTAGCAGAGACTGGCCAGCTTCTAAGAGTGGCCCTGCCATGATTAAACCGAGAATATTCTTCATGATTGAGTCGGGTGAGGAACAGCCCGCTGTTGTATCAAGTACTATATTGATCAACTCTATACATTCCTTTACTTTAATAGATTTTGGTGCAACACATTCATTTATAACATCTGCATTTGCTGTTAAGTTAGATGTACAATCTACGCTATCTGAGCATATATTTAATGTTACGTTACCCTCTGGTGAATGCATGCACTCTAGCCGAGTGATACTTAATAGTGTGGTGATAGTGGGAAACAAGAATTTACCTGCTGATCTCATTATTATGGATATAATGGGATTTGATGTAATCCTAGGGATGGACTGGTTGTTTAAGCACCACGCTACAATTGATTGTAGGACTGGAATAGTTAGCTTCCAACCCCCTAGTAGTTTGAAACATACCTTTCAAGCTTCGAAGAAGAATAAGGAAATGTTTGTGATGACTTCTATTAACACTAGACCTTCACTATGTGGAGAGTATTCATGCTTCTTAGCTAGCGTTTTAGACACACAACTTGTAGGGGAGGCAAATCTACAAAATGTCTTAGTTGTCCAAGACTTTCCTGAAGTATTATTAGATGACCTTCCTGGTTTACCACCAGATAGAGAAATTGAATTTGTTGTAGATATTTACCCCGGTGCTGAGCCTGTGTCTAAAAATTCATATAGGTTAGCACCATCAGAACTTAAAGAATTAAAGAAGCAGTTGGAGGATCTGTTGGAGAAAGGGTTCATACGTCCTAGCTTTTCACAGTGGGGTGCACCTGTTCTTTTTGTCAAAAAGAAAGATGGATCGATGCGTATGTGCAATGATTATAGGGAATTGAATAAGTTAACTGTCAAGAACAAGTATCCATTGCCAAGGATTGACGATTTATTCGACCAACTTAATGGTGCAAGAGTCTTCTCTAAAATTGATCTAAGGCCAGGTTACTATCAATTGAAAGTTAAATCTGAAGATATTCCAAAGACTGCCTTTCGCACAAGGTACGGACATTATGAGTTTTTGGTATGTCCTTTGGGTTGACAAATGCACCAGCAGCCTTCATGGATCTTATGAATAGGGTGTTTCATGAGTATTTGGACAAGTTTGTCATTGTGTTTATAGATGACATTTTAATCTATTCACGTACTAAGAACGAGCATGCAAGGCATTTGAGTTTGGTGTTAGGAGTACTTAGACAGCACCAACTTTATGCTAAGTTTTCCAAGTGTGAGTTTTGGTTGGACAGAGTTCACTTTCTTGGTCATGTGATCTCTGGAGATGGGATATCTGTCGATCCAACCAAGGTTCAAGCAGTTAAGGAGTGGCCCCAACCGAAGAATGCTATAGATATTCGGAGTTTCCTTGGGTTAGCAGGATACTACAGGAAATTTATTGAAGGATTCTCGAAGATTGCTACACCCCTCACTCGGTTAACTAGGAAAAACATTAAGTATGCATGGACTGAGGGATGTGAATCCAGTTTCCAGACTTTGAAACAGAAACTAACCAATGCCCCAATATTAACCCTTCCTGTTGAAAATGGTAAATTCAACATTTATTGTGATACTTCCAAAATTGGTCTTGGATGTGTGTTGATACAAGATGGTAAGGTAATAGCCTATGCTTCTAGACAGTTGAAAACACATGAGAAGAATTACCCTACACATGACCTAGAATTAGCTGCAGTGGTATTTGCACTTAAGATTTGGAGGCATTACTTGTATGGACAAACTTGTGAAATATTCTCGGACCATAAAAGCCTGAAATATATCTTCACACAGAAAGAATTAAACATAAGGCAACGTCGATGGTTGGAATTTGTGAAGGATTATGATTTTGAGATTAAATACCATCCTGGTAAAGCAAATATTGTGGCAGATGCTTTGAGTAGAGTAACAACTTCAGCCTCAGCCCTGATTCTTGACGTACCATTAGCCTTAGAGTCTGAATTCCAAATATTTAATCTAGAAGCAGTGCATAGTGTGTCAGCCATACTTACTGTAATATCCTTAAGACCTACCATTCTTGAAAGAATAAAGGAAGCCCAGATAAATGATGTAGAGTGCAACAAGTACAAGTTAAGCATGGATTCTACGGACAAATAAGATTTTAACTATTCTGCTGATGGAATCCTTAAGTTTAGAAATAGATGGTTTGTTCCTGCCATTAAAGAACTTCGAGATGAAATTCTTTCCGAAGCACATTCTTCCAGATTCTCTGTTCACCCTGAGAGTACAAAGATGTACAAGGATCTTAAACAACATTATTGGTGGCCAAGTATGAAAAGGAGTGTGGCAGAGTATGTAGGATCATGTTTGTGTTGTCAGCAGATTAAAGCTGAGCATCAGAGACCCTCGGGAACATTGCAACCCTTACCAGTCCCCGAATGGAAATGGGAGCAAATAACGATGGATTTTGTGGTAGGATTGCCTAGGACAACGAGAGGACATGAAGCAATTTGGGTGATCGTGGATCGTCTAACCAAATCTGCACATTTTCTGCCCATAAAGATGACATACTCGATGGATCAGCTTGCTGAATTGTATGTGCAAGAGATTGTTAGGTTACATGGAATTCCAGGTACCATAGTTTCAGACCGATATTCTCGATTCACATCTAAGTTTTGGAAGAGTTTGCACAAAGCTATGGGAACACAGCTTAGTTTTAGCACAGCTTTTCACCCTCAAACAGACGGACAATCCGAAAGGACTATTCAGACCTTAGAAGATATGCTCCAGGCATGCATATTAGATTTTCAAAGATCTTGGAGTAAATATTTATCATTGGTGGAATTTTCTTATAATAACAGTTTTTAGGCAACAATAGGGATGGCACCTTATGAAGCACTGTATGGACAAAAATGCAGATCACCTTTGTACTGGGATGAAGTTAGTGAAGCACAGTTGCTTGGTCCCGTCATTGTGCAACAAACTATTGAGAAGGTTGCCCTCATCCGCCAGCGGATTTTGACAGCTCAGAGCCGACAGAAAAATTATGCTGATAAAAGATGTAGGGAATTGGAGTTTGATGTAGGTGATGAGGTGTTTCTCAAAGTTTCACCGCTCAAAGGAGTTGTGAGATTTGGTAAGAGAAGCAAGCTAAATCCCAGATTTATTGGATCATTTCCAATCTTAAAAAGGATTGGGGAGACAGCCTATCAACTGCAGTTATCAGTCTCTATGGAAGGGATTCACAATGTGTTCCACATCTCTATACTTAAAAAGTGTGTACGAGATCCATCTCAGATTGTGGAACAACAGAGTATTGAAATTCATCCTACCCTTACTTATGAGGAGAAACAAGTAAGGATCCTAGACTATGCTGTGAAGGTGTTGCGCAACAAAGAAGTTTCACTGGTGAAAGTCTTATGGCATAACCAGAACATAGAGGAGACAACTTGGGAGCACCAGCAAGACATGATGGACCAATATCCAGAGTTATTCAGGTATTGAATTTTGAGGACAAAATTCTTTTAAGGAGGGTAGATTGTAACACCCGGTTCTATTGAACTAATTCTTTATTCTTTTTAAATTAATGGCACACTTTATATGGTAATAATAAAAGTAGGGTTAATTGATGACTAGGCGAGGGCATAAGGGTAATTGAAAATTTAAAAGTGGATAACGTATTTAAGGAAAGAGGTTTTGGGTTTAATGCAATGTAGGCGCCACTTTTTTCCCAAATCATTTTCGACTCTCAGCTCCTTAACTCAGCAGAGTGCGCTAGGAGACCTTCTCCGATTTTTCCTTCGACTTAGGTGAGTTTTACTAAGGTATCTTACTGCATTATGATTATAGATGATAGAGGAGTATCGTAGATGCATGTTCCTGGGAAATGCAGGGCGTAGGAGTTGAGTCGGGTCTCATATGAATCGGGAATGCACATAGGACAGAGTCCCAAACTAGCTCCTAGGGTTTCTGAATGGTATAGGATGAGGTCAGTGAAGATCTAATTGGTATTCTGTTTATGACTCTTGGTGAGCAAGGCTTCCAAAGTAGTTGAAACCGAGCTTTTCCAGGGCGCCAGGTAAGTGAAGTATGCTTGTGCCTTTGGGCCTACATCACAAAACAGTAGGATTGTGTATGCTTGATTGTGTTTATATGTCATGCATCATATTTTGAAAATATACGAAAAAGAATTTACATGAAATGGCATGGTAAGGAATGAACAGACTGTAACAGTTGTTAAGGGAACTAATCCGCCCCTTAATCAAGAGAGAGGATGTATGACTTTGGGGGAAGTGATCCAAACCCCAACTTCACAGGGAGATCTGAACTGTTTGTTAAGGGAACTAGTCTGCCCCTTAATCGAGAGAGAGGACGTATGACTTTGGGAGAAGTGATCCAACTCCCAACTGTGCAACTGAGATGAGAAAGTAGAAATTTGCATGTTTAGGAATTTATGTTTAGCATTTCATTCATTACTGCTTTACTTACTTAGCATTAGGCTAATAGATGAGTTTTGTGATGTAGGTGCTGAGCTTTCAACAGGTGAATTCCCTGAGTTTACTGAGGAATAGGTGAAGTTGGAGGAGCACTTCTATGCTACGGTTAGGTGCTCTGATGAGGCGGTTTAACTTTTGTCTGAATGAGAGTTTTCAGTGGTTAGGTATTCTGGTGAAATGTTCTGAGATATTTAATGACAGTAGAAGTTTGATACTTTTTTTAACGCTTCTGTGATCTTCTTTTCTGGATTTGGAAATATGATTTGATTTCGATTGTAGCTTGCTATTCTGAATTTTTAAGAATTGTGGATTTGTGTTGATTAGAATGATTTCAGCAAAATGTACAAAATCGTTTACCAGTCGGATTTACTCCTTATTAGAGTCTCTTTTTGGTCTATCGGTAGAAGTTGGGTGTTTTGTCCGCCGGCAGATGTTGGAGGATTGAATCATCCGACTGACGTCATCGGAATATGTCTTCAATAGAAGCCATCGGTAGGTGTCTTCGGTATGAGTCTCTAGTAGCCTTGTCGTTTTGTGAACGGTGTGTGTGTGTGAATAAGAGTTTTTCTCGTTTAGTAATCGGAAGATGCTAGAGAAGTCTTTTGTCGTTTAGTGATCGGAAGATGCGAGAAGAAGTCCTTTATCGTTTTGTGACCGGTGTGAGTTAGATGAATGAATCATCCGGCTTACGTCATCGGTAGAAGTGTATAATAAGTTTTGTCGTTTTGTGACCGGTGTGAGTTAGATGAATGAATCATCCGGCTTACGTCATCGGTAGATGTGTATAATAAGTTTTGTGGTTTTGTGATCGGTGGAAGCCTTCAGTTTCTGTTTCCATCCCTTTTCGTTGACTTTGTTTAGCGGCAGATGCGTTTGACTCCTACGGTTTTCAAGTCTTCACACTTAAGTCTTGATCTCTTCTGGTTGAATTATTTCTTAATATTTTAACCGATTATTCAAACATTTATTTATAGCTCTCTTAATTCTGTTTTGCTCAAAAGAATTTCCGCTGCATGTTTTTAAATGTTTTGAGATTTTAGAAAATGTCAAATTTTGACTTTCGAGCGAAATTTTAAATTTGGTCCAAAGTTTATTAATTATGTTCAGATTATGTGTAACTAACTGGGTTCAGAGAACTCGGGGCATTACAATCTTCTCAATTCTGCAATTAGCGTTTGCGGATTTACCTCTGGAGTCACATTCTCGTCAACTTCTTCTTCAACAACACCCTGATCTTCTTTGACAGTCGGAGTATTATCAGCTGAAAAATCTCTCAAGTTGACCACATTAGACTCTTTCAATACAGAACTTCCACTGTCAAAAGTCTTACCAACAACATCTTTGTAAAGGACCTGTTCGTTGAAGATGACGTTCCTGCTATGAATGATCTTTCGATTTTGATTATCCCAGAAATGATAACCAAACTCAGTGTCACCATAACCAATAAGAAATTACTTCTTAGGTTTCGAATCAAGCTTTTTTCTTTTAGAATCATCAATATGAACATATGATAAGCAATCAAACACCTTCAGAAAAGAAAAGTTTACATTTTTACCGCTCTAGGCTTCTGTTGGAATTTTGAAATCTAGAGGCACGGAGGCTCCTCTGTTGATCAGATAGGCTCCAGTGTTGACTGCATCTGCTCAAAGGGTTTTACGCAGCCCGGCGTGCAATCTCATGCTCCTTGCACGTTCATTCAACGTTCTGTTCATCCTTTCAGCTACTCCATTTTCTTAAGGTGTTCGAGGAATAGTCTTCTCCATCTTGATCTCATTAACAACACAATACTCTTTGAAATCCTCATCGATGTACTCGCCTCCATTGTCAGACCTCAAACACTTCACATTCAGATTGGTTTCATTTTCAACCAAGGTCATCCACTTCTTGAAAACAATAAATACATCTGATTTGTTCTTCATGAAGTAGACTCATACATTTCTTATTGAATAATCTAGGAACGTCACATAGTAGTATGATCCACCAAGAGAAGAAATAGGTGCGGGTCCTCACACGTTAGTGTGCACCAATTCCAGTCTTTTCTTCTTCAGCTCCTTCCCAACTTTTAGGAAATTGACACGTTTTTGTTTTCCAAAAATGCAGCTTTCACATAGCTGATGCTCGACAGACTTCAACTCCGGAATCTGACCATTCTTGACATGAAACTTCATTCCTTTCTCGCTCATGTGGCCCAACTTGTAAATCGACAAATCTGTGTTCTTCGAGCTATCAACAACAGCAACTGTGCTTGTGCATGTATAAGTCATTTATAAGGTTCCTATTTTGTGACATCGAGCGACGACCATCACTCCTTTAATCACCTTTGATTCACTGTTTCTGAAACTGACTGTAACGTCCCCTAATTTCACCTTTTAACTATTCCTAAAAATCCCGTAAAAATTGAATTTTTGTTTCAATCCATTAATCTGACTCGTTTAAAGTCAATTAACATCATTCAGCGGAAGACATACAAAGATCTTGGTTTTACATTTCCATCTCTGTTCGAACTACTGAAGAGAATCGGTCGACGAACTACTGAAGAAAATCGGTCGACGAACTACTAAGGAGATATTAGGGGACGTTACACTGACATTGTGACCTTCACCATCAAGATGTCCAACTGAAATCAGATTGTGCATCAATCCTGACATGGAGGCCCTTGGAAATGGACCGTGTTACCCACGAAAATGCAAGAGTGTTCGGTGTGTGAGAGGAGTGAAAATCCGAGGAGAGTGGAATGCCAAATGAGAAGGAAATGCTACTAACTAAACAAAGTGAGGGTGTGTGACTTGTGGCCGAAATGAATGTGCATGGTGAGGGCAAGAAATGTAGAAGAAAAATAAAAAGAAAAGATGAAGGGAAGGAGAGTATGAAAACCGTGGAGAGAGTGCTAAGGAGATGAAGAGAAAATGCAAGATAGTAAAGTGAGGTGCGTGAGAGTGAGATGGTCGAAATAAAGGAAAAGAAAGTGCAAGAAAATGTGATGGATGAAGAGAAGATGAAATACCTTTGGCGGATCCGAAGAGCTATCTTACGTTGAGCTCTCGGATAAATGTTTTCTCGGAGGAAAATGACCACCGTAGGCCTAGGTTTTCTTCCTCGAAGCCCTTACTCTCAAGAGAGCAAGGTGAGGGAAAATAAAAGTTAGCCTAGCAACCTTGAGCTAGGATAACAATGGAGGACCTCTCCACTCGATTCAAGAATCGAGGAACACCCGAAGGGCTTCTAACACTTGGTTAGGAAAATAGCAATTCTCATAAAAATGAGCAAAATTGTTTTACACACACCAATGCAATGCTTAAATAGACAACCTAGGTAGATGATTAGGGTTTGGAAAGGAATGGAGGAAGGAATGTGAGCCTTTGGATTGGAGAGCAATCAATGGCCAAGAGTGTTGATCCTTGCGCCCCAATCGGGTGGCCAAGATGCAGCTCGGGAGGCGCGATCAACGGCCAAAAGCGCAGCATCATGCTAGATCCGTGCGCGCCATCGGGTGGTTCTGGTCAATCTGCGCGCGCCATGATCAACGGCCAGCGATGCAGATCCGGGTGCACGCCACTCTAGCAATCCGTGCCTTCCTCACGTGCCAACATCGAACGGCCACTGCTGTTGCCAGCGCACGCCACCTAGTTGCCCGATGCTGCCCCCGCGCGCGCCAGATCGATGCTCCTCATAAAGCCGCGCCAAACTTGATCAACGGCCATGGTTGTGCCACCTATTTGATCCTTGTTGCCACCCACATTGTACCTGCAAAATTCCACGCCTTAAGTGTGGGCTCTTCTTTGGGCTAAGGCTTGACTTGAGGTCCATTTTTTTTTCTTTTTCATTTTTTTCCAATAATTGAAATTTCACCCAAAAATTGCAAACCCAAAAATTCATTCGATACCTTTGAAAAATCAAAACTTAATTTTCGGAAACCTTCAACCTGAAACTCTGATACCAGTTGTTAGGATTAGACGCCCTAATCCAACCTGTAAAAACGATCGAGAAAATGCGAAAAAAAAAACACACAGATTTATAGTGGTTCACTCTCGTTGTGAGAGCTACATTCACTGGCCGTTGATAGATTTCACTAAGAACAAAAACAAGTTATAATAGTTTTGCCTCTCACACTCTCTTTAACTTCAATAACCTAAATACATCTTTATATATTAGACGAATTAAGGCTATGAAATAACAAGGTAAATATGACCAAAATATCCCCAGCACTAGAGTAGGCTCCATAACTCAACAGGATCAAGACCAAATGCTGGGACAACTAGTCAGATATTCATCAGCATCTGAGATTAGGGAAGCTCTTAGACAACTTTACTTTACTTTATCTGTTGCCCGGATCTCGGAGCTTTGAACAAGTTTACAAGTATTTCGTAAAGACGGTCTGAGTGCCATGTCCTATATTCAGAAATTCTGAAGTCTCTGCAACACACTAGCGGCTATCGACAAATCCGTGAGCTAAAAAGATTGACTCTTCTATTTTCTCAATGGTTTAGGAGCAGAATACAACTCCTTCGTCACCGCTATGTCCACGCGCACTGATCTCTTCTCTATTGAAGAACTCAATAGTTTGCTGCTAAGCTATGAGGCTCGCTTAGAATGCCAGAATGCTTCTTCCTCTCTGAATTTCCTTCAAGCAAACCACACCAATATCTCCGGTAATAAACCTAGACCCAAATTCTCGTCACCTCTTGGACCTCACTCCTTTACCCCAAATAGACCACGGTCCTCGCCCATCATTCCCCTATTCAGCCTTGCTTCCCACTCCTCCTTATCGTTCGTCCTCTCCTTCTTTTTCTCAAAATCGAGCCCAAAGTTGACCTCGCTGTCAAATTTCCCTCAAAACAAGACACAATGCTAACATCTATTACCACAGAACCAATCTTCAATATCAACCTATCATTAACCCACCTCAAAATTTCTCTGCAATTCTACCCTCCTCTGATACTCAATCAGCCTCAGCCACCACACCTTTAGACCCTACCTGTTATATGGATTCCGGTGCCTCTCACCATTTTATCCAGATTTGAATATGTTAGACTCAGCTACCCCCATACTCAGCTGATGCTCAAATCACAGTTGGAAATGGTAAGTGCTCTCCTATCTCTCACACTGGTCATGCCACTATCCTTACTCATTCTTCTCCCTTACATTTACGGACCGTTTATCATTCACCTTCTCTTCAAAAAAAATGTTCTTAGTGTCTCTCAATTGTGTTTTGATAATCAAGCATACGTTGAATTTTATTATTCTTTTTTTTTTGTCAAGGACCAGGTATCCCACAAAATCATTCTCCGAGGAATCCTTGACAACGGCCTCTATAGAGTCTTCCCTCCTTCCAAACGTCAACCTTAATTTGCTCAGCTCCATTGTGTGTCCAGCAAACACCTCAAATCTGTTGCATTTTAGATTGGGACATCCTTCTTCTATTGTTATTCATTTTGTTTTAGCTAGTTCTAACATTTATGTTTCCTCTCGTTATATGGATTTTTTTTCTTCATGTCAATTGGCTAAATCTCATCGATTATCATTTTCATTATCTATTTCTCATACCACTGCTGCTTTTGATAGATTTATGGGGACATTCCCCCGTTTCTTCCATAACTGGTGTCAAATATTTTTTAATCTTTATTGGCGATTTTTCTCGGTTCACTTGGTTTTATCCTCTCTATTCTAAGGATGAAACATATAATAAGTTCATCCTGTACAAAACAATGGTTCAAACTAGTTTAATGTCAATATTAAATGAGTAAGATCTGATTGAGGTGGTGAATTTTGATCTATCTCAAATTTTTTCACATAAGAGGGTATTATCCATGAAATTTCCTATCCATATACATCACAACAAAATAGACGAGTTGAACGAAAAAATCGACACATTGTTGAAATTGGTTTAACTCTTCTTGCTCACGCATCCATGCATTTAAAATACCGGCCCTTCGCATTTGGAACCGCCGTATATTTAATTAATCTGCTCCCATCAAAAGTTTTACTCAATAAATCACTGTTCCAAGTCCTATATAACAAAGTTCCTTTTTACAATCACCTTCGAATTTTTGGTTGTCAGTGCTTTTTCGTTTTTACATCCTTATACCAATCATAAACTCAAATTCCGATCAAGTCCTTGTGTTTTTCTAGAGTATAGCACAAAGGATACTTATGTCTTCACACAACCAGTGGTCAAATCTATATCTCACGATATGTCGTCTTCAATGAATTGATTTTTCCTTTTCTAACTCACCTCAACTCCACTGTTCAATCTTCTGTTGTTCCCATCATTACCTCTCTGCCCCTATCACATACCTCTCCTCCTTATCATCTTCCAACAATCGAAACCCACTCCCCTCTCCCATAACCTATCAACTCCTCTTCTTCTCCATCCATAACATCCTCTTCTCCACATGACCAAGTAGTGAGCTCGGCAGAATCTCCGACTATGAATGAGCATCCAATGATTACGCATTCCAAGTCTGGCATTTTCAAACCGTGAACCTTCTTTAGTGTTGCAGGTAATACACTGTGTGAACCTTCCTCTTATAAGGAAGCTTCCAGCCTTGTCGAGTGGCGTATGGCTATGCAAAAGGAGTTTGATGCTCTTCAATCTCAAGGTACATGGTCTCTGGTTTCGAAAACAAATAACTCTCGAATTCTTGGTTCCAAGTTGGTATATCGGATAAAACTCTTGAAAGGGCCGAACGTGGGGGAGGGCAAAACGGTAAACAACATTTTTTTTTATTATTTTTATTTTTGTTTTATAAGAAAACAATTTATGTTTTCTTTTAAAACAACTGAATGGCTTCGATGAAGCCATTTAGTTGTTCTTCGCGAGTGAGGGACAGAACAGGGGAGAGGGGAAAACGACGATCGGCCGAGCAAAAAACCACCGGTGAGTTCGACGTTTTCCAGTCAGACGACAGCGACGAGCCAAGGCTAACATTTTCGGCCTCCTTCGACCACAAACCGACCGGTAAGGCTTAATTTTTTTACCATGTTTCGGTTCTGTTCGAGGCCGAGGGTGATGAGCCAGATTGGGCTCCGATCACCGGCCGATTTTAGGCATTCTTGGCATGGGTTTGCCAACTGTTGGACTGGCGAGGGTCGCCGAGCTGAGAGAAGCTCAATCCGAGTGAAAAACTGAGGGCTCCCATTTGTGTGCTTCGGTTTTCCTGTGTAAAGCCTTAGGATTTTGTTAGATTATGCTAATTGGGTGTAAAGGTGGTCCAGATTGGTGATAAAATAGGTGAAAATTGATGAAAAATCGAGAGGGGGAAAATTTTTGGTTTAGGGCAGATTGCCATTTTTGACCTAGCTACGGCCGTTCGTTTTAAATTTTTTTTTGGCAGGTTAGACTAGGTTATTAGGGGAGTACGTGGTCGCTAAAATTGTTCGACTCCGATAACTGACATGAAAGTTATGCGCATCCAAAGTTTTGGGATGTATTTAACCAAATCAAATTAGTGACCCGATTAATTGAGTTTTATTTTGGTTATGCTAGAAATAGTAGTTTGAGAGTGAATTGGTGAACGTAAGCCTGATTCTAATGAAGTTTGAATTTTTATCTTAGATCGAGCCGTAGGTGGGCAAGAAACTGAAGCATTCCCAGCGAGCTAGGATACTAGGTAAGTAGTAGTGTGGGTGTAAATGCTTGAGAGTCGCCCAGAAGGGGCCTACACCATAGTTGTATGTATGTTGTGAGTCTTGTACATGTTGTGGGATGTGGGTACGTATGTGATGTGAGGTGTATAGAAGTCGTCGTTAGTTGGCTATGGTTAGCATGCATCATGTTTTAAAAGTTACAAAAATGTTTTGAGCATGTTTTACGCATGAGAGAGTAGTGGATGTAAGGTACGGTGTAGAAAGGCGACAGTGGGCTCGAGTGTGACTTGTGGCCCCCGCTTCCGAGACGAGCTGGAGCGGTGCCGACTTGCCGATGGCAGCTCAGTGTATCGACCGACTATCTCAGGCAGTTTCATTTCGAGTCGAGACAGTGGCTGGAGTGTGACTTGTGGGCCCCGCTATCGGGACGAGCTAGAGCGGTGACGACGTGTTGATGGCAGCACAGTGTATCAATGACTGTCTCGGGCAGTTGCATTTTGAGTCGAGACAGTGGCTGAAGTGTAACTTCTGGGCCCCGATTTTGGGACAAGTTGGAGCGGTGGCGACGTGCTGATGGCAGCGCGGTGTATCGACCGACTATCTCAGGCGGTTGCATTTCGAGTCGGGACAGTGGCTGGAGTGTGACTTGTGGGCCCCGCTTCCAGGACGAGCTAGAGCGGTGGCGACGTGCCGATGGTAGCGCGGTGTATCGACCGACTGTCTCGAGCGGTTGCATTTTGAGTCGAGACAGTGGCTGGAGTGTGACTTATGGGCCCCGCTTTTGGGACAAGCTGGAGCGGTGGCGACCTGCCGATGGCAGCGAGGTGTATCGACCGACTGTCTCGGCGGTTGCATTTCGAGTCGAGACAATGGCTGGAGTGTGACTTGTGGGCCCAGGTTTGAGTAGTTTTTGATTCCCTCCTAGTGACCTCTAGTGCGGGTGTCCCGTGGGCCAAGGGTTGAGCGGTTGTTGATTCCCTCCTGGTGAGCTTCAGTGCGGGTGTCCGATGGGCCCAAGGTTGAGTGGTAGTTGAGTTCCTCCTGGTGAGCTCTAGTGCGGGTGTCCCATGGGACCAGGGTTTAGCAGTTGTTGATTCCCTCCTGGTGAGCTCTAGTGTGGGTGTCCAGTGGGCCCAGGGTTGAGTGGTAGTTGAGTTCCTCCTGATGAGCTCCAGTGCGGATGTCTCGTGGGACTAGGGTTGAGCGGTTGTTTATTCTCTCCTAGTGAGCTCTAGTACGGGTGTTCCGTGGGCCCAAGGTTGAGTAGTAGTTGAGTTCCTCTTGGTGAGCTCTAGTGCGGGTGTCCCGGTGGCCCTGGGTTGAGTGGTTCGTCCCCCCTGGTGGTTAACTTTTTCTCTTCCCTTATGAAACCAGTCCGAATTTTGGGGTCAGCTGTTAAGGTGTTGCGCAACAAGGAGATTCCTTTGGTTAAGGTGTTGTGGCATAATAGCAATGTGGAGGAGACCACTTGGGAGCGAAGGCGACGTGCCGGTGGCAGCGTGGTGTATCCACCAACTGTCTCGGGCGGTTGCATTTCGAGTCGAGACAGAGGGTTTGGTTGTGACTTATGGGCCCTGTTCTTGAAGGAATCAGGACGGTGGCGACGTGCCGATAAACAATGCGGTGTACGAACTGACTGCTCAGTGCGGTTGCATTCCAAACCTCGATGAGATGCGATTCGGTGAGGTGATGACAACGTGTGTAGAGACGTGGATGTGTTAGGATTGCATAACCAGTTTTCATGCTTCACATTTATTTTCAGCACTCTACTTACTAAGCTTTGAGCTTACTGTGTGTTCTGTGGTGTAGGTGCCGTAGATGGGGAGGGTGAGTACCGAGAGTCTGACCAAGAGTAGGTGGCAACTGGTGGCGTGTGACCAGGGCCCCGGCTGATGGTAGTGTTAGGGCGACTTGACCCAGGGGGGAGCCGTGGCATGGTGTTGACAGGGAGTATGACTCCTTTTGTTTTTTTGGTGGGGATATTGTGTATTCGTTGTATACATTCATAGTTAAGCGTGATGTGTTGCCCTATACTATGGATTTTCTTCATTTTAGTCGGTAGTACAGTCTTTCTTGCTGAAATGTTGATTGTCTGGAGATTTCGTATGTTGGTTAGATGAGTAGGAATATTGTAACGACCCAACCCCCCGATGGGCCAGGCCGTGTAATCCCAGCTCACACAGGGCCCTACCATGTGGTTTTTCGAAGGTCGTCCCACGTATACTCACGATCTTCTCCCCTCTGAAGGGAGGCAAAAACTCCCTTCAGGAGGGGAGAAGATCATGAGTACATGTGGGACGGCCTTCGAAAAACCACGTGACAGGGCCCTGTGTGAGCCGGGACTACACAACCTGGCCCATCGGGGGGATGAGTCGTTACAAATATTCTCGATTGGTTGAGGATTTATTTTTATGCAGTTACTTAGCATTTTGGGGGCGCCATTTTTCAGGTGTTACTCTGCTTAAATTTTTAGGGAGGATGCCGTGAAGTCTAACGGTTAGGATTATGGGAGATTAGTGAGTCTAGGCAGCTAAGTAAGACATAAGAGAACTTCGGTTGGTTAGTTTTAATTCCGCTGCGTGAGTTTTATTGGAAGGTATTTCCATCGTTGGAAGTTTAAGCGAATGGGATAGTTGAGAGAGTCGTGTTAGCCAGAGTAGTCCCTGTAGCGAACCGGGTCGTGGAGACTCGGGGCGTTACATTCATGACATTCAGTCTCGTTATTAAACCAACAAGAATCCGACTCATTCTCAGTATTGCAACCTCTCGGCAGTGAACCATCAAACAGTTAGATGTTCAGAATGCATTTCTTCATGGTGATCTACTTGAGGACGTTTATATGTAACAACCTCAGGGCTTCATTGACCCCGACCATCCCGATTATGTCTGCAAACTTCACCGTTCTCTATACGATCTAAAGCAGTCACCCCGTGCATGGTTCCTCAAGCTAAGTATGGCTCTTCTTAATTGTCTAATGTTCTTGTGGTTTTATTATATGTGAATGATATCATTGTGACAGTGTCATCTTCGACTCTGATTTCTTAATTGATCATGCATCTTTCTCAACTATTTGCTATCAAGGATCTCGGCACATTACATTTCTTTTTGGGCGTTGAGGTTCATCATCACTCGAATCGTCTACATCTGAGTCAAAGAAAGTATATTCAGGATTTATTGGTGATAACTCTTAAATTAGAGTTATTTTATACGGTTATTAGTTGAAAGAACTTATATTAATTGAGTAAATGCAAGAAGCAATTGGTAAAATTTATTGCAATTGTTAAGTAATGCTGCCAAATCAATGTCTTGGTTAAATTTAATATATTTCGTGCATATTTTTTATTTTGAGCAGATTTTTCTCTATAATTTGAATTTTAAATTTTCGTATTTGAATGCAAAATTAATAGTGGGAAGATCAACTCAATTGCGGGAGAATCGTGAAGAAAGAGAAAACAAATCAAGAAAAATAAGGAAATTTGTTGCTCTGAATATGATAAGGGAGAAGGATGCTGAAATCATAGAAGAGTAAAACAATTAATTGAAATTTGGAAAAATAGAAGAAATAGATTTGGAATTAATGGAGCACGTCAAACGAGAGCCTGGACGACTTGGAGAGAAATGAATAATGACGAAGCTGAGGTGGCGATGGACGATAAAAGACAAATGGACGACAAAGAAAATGGACAATAACTATGGACCACAAAAGCAAATGGACGACTGAGCAAAAAATGAACGACTTGGAAAAGGAGAGCACAAAAAGACAAAAAACACTAAAAGACAAAAAACACTAAAAGACAAAAGACCGTGGACGACTACTGGGCCAACAGTGCAAATGGATGAAAACTGAAAACGGATAATAAAATAAAAGAGGGAAGACAAAGCAGTGTGGACGACTGAGAAGCGTGGACGATTGGAAAGCACTAAAAGACAAAGAAGCGTGGACGACTGCGAAGCGTGGACTTGGCTGGAAAAAAATAGAAAGCGTGGACGCTGGAAAGCACTAAAAGACAAAGCAGTGTGGACGACTGCGAAGCGTGGACGAATGGAAAGCACTAAAAGACAAAGAAGAGTGGACTTGGCTGAAAGATAGAAAGAATGGACGATGGAAAGCATGGACGACTGGAATAGTGGCAGAAGCTGGAATAAAATTTTAGCTCAAAAAGAAGAAAGAAACATGCATAATTCCAGGAATTGAAGAGAGAATCGAAACATGCATAATTCTAGGGATTGGAGAGAGAAATGGGGATAGCATGCAGAACAAAAAGAGAGAGATTTTTCCAGAAGAGAAAATTTCTGGCATAGAAGGGAGCTCTGAATCTGGAGAAGATGACTGACGACGATTCTTAATCTTTTTCTTCTTCTCTTATTTTTACTGTTTATTAACAATATTATTTTTGAGTTTTATTTAGTTATGTTTAGTAGCTAAACTTTTCTTCTTGGTTAGGACGATAGTACTTGTTACGAATTTGCTACGATCTCGGTTTGTTTATCCAATTGTTTATTGAACAATTATTTGTGATATTCCCTGCTTAATTCAGATCGTATCGATAGATAGGTTGATGATCCATATTTATATTGTATCGAAAGATAAATATAAATTCTAAGATGCACGAATAATTAATCGAATTAAATTGTTATAACGTAGTTAGTATTAATTCGATTGGCAATAAGAATTGGGTTTATAGAGATTCAATGTTAGTTACCTTCTTTCAACGTACAGAGAAATTCTAAATTGAATTTACCTAGGAAATTCGAAAGAATCCTAGAATTTTTTTATTCTTGATGTTCATAGACAATGCTGCAGAGCATTACCAGAGCATCAGTAGTAAAATTATCGTAACGAAGAAATCGATCCTAGCCAAGGCTTTCTTTCATTGATTTTATCTCGTTTATCCTACTTTATTTTGTTACATCATCATTCCAATTTTATTTCTAATTATTTTCATCTATCATTTTAATATTTTTATAAGATCTTTATAGCAATTAATTCAATTAAAAATATCCTTGTGGGATCGATACTTTACTTACTTATTACTTCGTTAGCGACACGTGCACTTGCGTGAAAGTGTAGAAAATCACTAACAACTGGTCAAAATAGGAATGCTAAACTCGAAACCTCATCTCACTTCACTTGCTCTTCCCCCACTCTCTATTCATGCCGGTAAACCTCTATCTGATTTAACAGAATACCACAGTATTCTTAGTGCTCTTCAGTACTGCACAATCACGAGGCTAGATATATCCATTGCTGTCAACAAACTCTGTCAGTTCATGCATGCAGCAACGGATCTTCATATGCAAGTTGTCAAGCGAGTTCTCAGATACTTAAAGGGCACTACTCATTTGGGACTTCATCTTCACCACAACTCAGATCATGCTATATTTGGCTACACCGATGCTGACTGGGCATTGTGCCCTGATGCTCGTCGTAGCACAAGTGGGTATTATATCTTTCACGGTCACAATTTAATTTCCTGGTTATCCTCAAAACAACAAGTTGTCTCCCGATCAAGTACTGAGTCAGAATATCGTGCTCTGGCCAATGGAGCTACTGAAATACTCTAGATTCAGTCCTTACTCATAGAGTTATGCCTCTCTCCCCAGTATCTCCTATTATATACTGTGATAATATCAACACTCTTAGTCTCGCGTCAAATCATGTTCTAACGCTCGGTCCAAACATGTGGAAATTTATCAACATTTTGTCCGAGAAAAGGTGAAAAATGGATCTTTGAGTCTCGCCTATGCACCATCTACAGATCAACTTGCCGACTGCTTAACAAAACCACTGGTGGCTGCACGCTTTCAAGAACTTCGCACCAAACTCACGGTTCTTCCTAGACCCATGCATTTGCAGGGGGGTGTTGGACCATGTCTAACCGAACCACACTGAACCGGGCTCTCTGTAATCTCTCGTACGGTTGTTTACGTGTTTTGTTTTGCGTGTCTATCTTCCTCTACGATTAACATAAGCATTAAAGACTACAGAACGATGTTTTCATGTTAATGGCAAAATAAAAAACTTCTCTTCGAGTTTTTTCTTCTTCCTCTTTTCTTCCTCGCTCTTAATACCCTTCTAACAGTAAGTACTTATTGATGAAATAGGGAGATCATGAGGCTTATCAAAGTGAAAACCACGTCTGAACTCAATTCTTTCTAGTTAAAGACTTTCTTTGTGAGTTGCTCTCCAACAATTAGGAGCTTCTCTAGAAGAAAGATGAGGTTTTTCTTTGGTGGCAACATGCTATGGGTGGTGATATTACTTATGGGATTAAAGATGTAATAGATAAAAATTTGCCACCAAAGCAAGGAAAAAAATTGATTTTTTATTTTCTCGTCCAGGATTACGTCCTAAC
This sequence comes from Begonia masoniana, assembly GCA_022432975.1. Lineage (NCBI taxonomy): Eukaryota > Viridiplantae > Streptophyta > Magnoliopsida > Cucurbitales > Begoniaceae > Begonia > Begonia masoniana. The sequence continues at coordinate 25,025,313 of CM039513.1, read as the reverse complement.
TCATAAGAAAGGAATCTGAAAATGATAAGAGAAACAAAGAGTATTACCACTATATAAACAAATAATTTTAGAGTAATTATTACACAATTTCTAATAACATTTTTTTGGAAAAAAAATTTCTTATTTTATTACTCTACCCCAATAACATTATCTTTTTATCATTGACTTGATTCTTCTCATGGATATTAGGGTTCATACCGAAAAGAATCAGAAATTTAAGAATTAGAATCATAAGAGTAAGAGTTGCCTTTCGTGATTGATTAGGATCAAGATAAACATAAATGAGATAAATAGTTGAAGCAAAGAAATAGAATTGGGATACTATCTCCATTAACCTCAAATATATGGAATTAATCTACCCTTTATATTTTTTCTATTTATTTATGTCAAAGGATAGTACACGTAATTTTTTAATTAAAAAAATCCATTTAGCTCCGAACCACTTTTTTTTTTTTTTTTTGGATATTCCAAATCGGACATTTGGACCCTTTTTCTTTTTTTATTCTTCAATATTTGGATTCTCGAAGTTAGAGGCGAGTGACCACATGTATAACTTTTACAATTACGTTGAAATGATACACACACTCTGAGCTCTAGTAGTATCCTAAAGTAGGATGTAACGCAATCACAACCAATCATTCATTTCGAACGTTCAATGAATTATAAAGATTAAACATGTACTAATCTAAATTACCAACCAACCGTGCATTCACAATGCAAAATAACTTAATAACTAACATCCACACTTCATTTTACAAGTCTGATTTTTATAGAAAACTTCATCAAAATATAGATAGACAGTAGGCCATACAAAATATAAAGTTCAAGAAAAGAGTCAATTTAAAAACTCTATATCCTATGTTGCGCTCAAACTATCAACCAATTTGTTTTTACCTTTATCTCATGAGCCCGCTTCTAAATTAATTTTGTAAAAATAGAGAAAAACCATAAAATGAAATTTTATAAATCCCATAAAAGTAATTCTATAAACTAAAGATTTACCAAAATATGAATAAAACTCACAAGTTAGTCGTAAAACTCATCCTAGTGTATTGCAGTATGACTGCAGACACACCTCAAAGCACACATCATGTCATCTTATGTGCAAGGTGCATGATAAACTGATTATATAATATGAATGATAGTCACATATACTGACATGTCAATGTAAATACTAACATATGCTCGTATCTAATGACATAATACTAATCTAACTTAATATAAATTCAGGTTATTAAACAAAATCAAATTGATAAGACCATTTATTGTTTTGATCTCTCACTAGAAATATTGGCTCATCTTGTTATTACTCTCTTGCTTTATCGTGGGCTCCGCACAAAGATCATTTTAGACCTCACTCTTTTTTTTTATAACCAAAGACTATTATTTTTTTATTTTTGTTAGAATTCGGTGAATCAGATTTTACTTTTACTTACACCGAAAAGTCAATGATGAGACATAATGAAGAACAAAGATAGCTACGAAAATTGAAGAATTGGGTAGACGCCTGATGAATCTTATTTACTTCATATTTTTCATCTTTATTTGTTAAAAAAATTCATTACTAAGAGCAAAAAGACTCTTTATTTTGATTTCTGTATTGAAAAATCACTAATACGAGTGTTCTTTTGTCCCTTCACGGTACAGGTTTGCACGGTACATTCTTATATATGGGAAATCATGTAGGAATGGAGTTGACCAATCAACAGAAATTGGTGCAAGATTGAATAGAAAGGGGAGATTTTTCAAAGGACACTTTTGGGCATTGAAATCATTAACTAGAATTAGCAAACAATTTCCAACAGACGATCTTGCGAGCATCTATCATTCACTTTCACGAGGTTTTACATTTGGACATGAAAACGACTTTTCCATTCAACACAACATTTGCTTTGAGTAGAAAGCAAGCAAGATGAGCAACAAAAGGGCATTTCAAAAGCCAGAGCACCATATTTTTGGTCTGTCAAGGCAAGCATATATACCAACTACAATACATTTCTACTCAACAATAGAAGAAACCCTTTGTTTTTCTTCCATATTTTACTCTATTTCTCCTCTTACAGACATGGGTAGGCAAAAGTGAGTGGCTTGAAGCAAAGTTGGGTAGCCAAAGAATCCATCTTTATGCCCACTATGTCTCTATAAATCACCCTCCTACATTTTGGCCTCTTCCTGTTGCTTGGGTCTGCCATGGAAACGAACACAGCTTCCATTCTACTTCTCTGCATCTTTACTTCATCTCTGCTTTTACCTTGTTGCGGTAATCCTCTATCGAGTTTGTTTCGTCTTGTCTTGCGATTATAAAGCTTATGTGGTTGTTTTTCCTTTTTGGATTTGGCAGATGGAATAAGATCAAAGCCCGCCATTGCTGAGCAGAAGCTGCAGATGAAGATGAAGATGTTTAAGTACTTGGACGTGGTGGGTCAGAAGATACAACACCTTGGCATTGATGGGGTCGATTCACCCAACACAGAGCCATACCCGAATTCTCCATTTTCTCTCCCACCCTTTGATTCACTACCTCCGATTCCTCTCCCCCCAAACGCGCCTCCTTATTGCATTTACCCGCCCAACACTCCTCAAACGCCGGCGATAACTATTCCGACGCCATATGCTTACGCTCCTCCGCCGCCTCCTTTCTACTCCTCTCTCCCTCCTCTTCTTCCCATTTACAATCCACCTCCACCTCCGGCGATAACTATTCCGACGCCTTATGCTTACGCTCCTCCGCCGCCTCCTTTCTACTCCTCTCTCCCTCCTCTTCTTCCCATTTACAATCCACCTCCACCTCCGGCTCCATCGGGGACGATGTTTCCAAGCCCACCGGAGATCAGTGTGCCAAGCCCGACTATATACTTCCCAACTCCACCCACCGTCACGTTCACCCCTCCATCAGTATTTTTGCCACCCCCTCATGTTCCAGTTCCTGTTCCATCTCCTCCAACTGCTTTCCTTCCAAGTCCCCCTACCGTGTTCGAGCCGCCCGTGGTGTACCCTCCGCCGTCAGTGCCACCGCCCCCCAACTCGGCTCCAGACATTGCTCGTTGGTGCGTGGCCAAGCCGTCGGTGCCCGACCCCATCATCCAAGAGGCCATGAACTATGCTTGTGGTTCTGGTGCAGACTGCGATTCCATTCAGCCCAATGGCTTCTGCTTTCATCCCGACACATTGTTCGCCCACGCTTCCTTCGCTTTCAACAGCTACTGGCAAAGGACCAAAGTCGCTGGTGGCACCTGCGACTTTGGAGGGACGGCCATGTTTGTCACTGTTGATCCAAGTAACTTCAAACTTTCCACTTCATGCTCTGCCATGTTTTAGTAGATCCTTGAACATGATTATTCCTGATTTTCTCTCTCTACAGGTTACGATGGATGTCATTTCATTTACTACTAAATACAGACACACCCACTTTTGACACGACGCCACACCAGAGGAACCCCTCGCTTTCAGTATCTCCATTTTTTTCCCTCAAAATAACGAACATCAATTCATTCTTGTGTATATCGCACCAGCACAGCCCAACCCAGATCATCCATGTTCGAGTTTTGATTGTCAAGCTTGAAGGTTGTATGGTGGGTTCTTAAATTTAGAGTTGGTAATTTTCATTTCGAGGTTGCCCCGCAGGTGGATGTGACATTCAAATTGCTAGATCAAATATGACCTCTCTCAACGCTGAATCATTCTTTGTTCTTTTTTTCTCAATCCATCACCGAAGTTGATTGATTGTCCTTCCAACATATCTTATAAATGGTAGGCAGATTGAATAAGTAACCATCAATGTTGAATTAACAGAGTAAGACTAATTTGGATTTCCACGTTATAAAATCCTCAACAAACCTCGTGTTGTGGATAAAAGAAGAGAAACTCACTACGGATAAAATAAATTACAAATGAGTTCATGTCTAACAAAATAATGAAAATCCTAGAACTCCAATAAAAAATTATGAAGTAAATAAGGTTGGTATACGTAAATCAACATATTCAATGATCACATTGAAGTCCTACAAAATATAAACAAACATCATTAGTTTTACCTAGTAATCTCACAATATACAAAACAAATTTATCATTTTTTTTAGGTTTTACCACATACCTACGGCATATTATTAATCTAGACTTATGTAAACCGTAACATATATCACGACCCAAAAGTCGCTCGTGATAGAAATGGAGAAAATCCAACTCTTAGGAAGATGAATAATCAATTAAATAAACTTGCAGTGGAGGATTAAATTGTCACGACTCGGAGGTGGACCTAAACAGAAACGCCAAATTTAGCGACCGATCCTTGTAAAGAACCCTACCGCTCAAACCAAGGCCAAATTTGACAGTAGAAGATTTAAAAATAAATTGAGCTTTGACCCACAAGAAATGGCCCGAGATCCACATGGTGATCACATAAAAAGAAGATAATGAAAAAAACTTCAAAAAATCCAATAACGACTGTGCAGGAATTCAAATACGAAACACCCACTATTATAACAAACAAAAGAAAGAGAACAGCACAACTGTAGAATAACTCTCGAGAAAACAATAGAAGATAATAATGAAGAAGGGGATCCACTCATCAACAAGCATCAACAACATCAGTCTCTACGATCCTAACTTGGAGATGGAGGGGGTCTTTGAGGTTAATGACTAACTTAGTAAGGAACCTTGTACTATACTCAAAGCCATATGTAAAACTAATTTTATTATTTTCTTTTAAAATTATGAAGCAGTTATAAAAATGCATTGTATGAATTTCATTTTTCCTTTCATTTTTAAAATAGGCTCCATGAGCCGAGGATTTTCAAACCACAAATCCTTATTTACCATTTTAAAACATGCTCAACAAGCCATTAGTGGGACAGATTCAAAAACATTGCTACCCACTTAGGTAACTATAAATAAAATAAGCATTCACCGTTTTTGTTAAAAAAATCATCCCAGTGAAATAGGAGGGTCACTCAAGGACCCATCCGACACACAATCACAAAAATGTGACGACCCGTAGATCCAGTCACACTTTATAAGTCAGAAGAAGCTGAAAAGTGACGGCGACCCAAAGGTCTAACCACGTCACCCAGGCTGCTGCAACAACTCAAAAACAATACAACTCGTGAATCAAAAGATGGTCGGCGATCTGAAAACCAAGCAGCGACACTGTAGGATCGAGATTGTCTAAGAGGGAGGTGAATTAGACTTTTTTAATTTTCTTAAACTAACAGCAAACAAAACAACAGCAAATATAAAAGAGAGAGTAAGAGAAATTGACACTAGTGTTTTTACGTGGTTCGGCAAAAACTGCCTATATCCACGCTTCAAGGTTTCCCCCTTGAAGATCCTTAACCTTCTCCTCACAAGAAGAAACAGATCGAAATTCCGGGCTCCGATCTACTGCCTTTTACAATTCTGGATTGTTTTTCACGGGCGACAATCCACTGCCTTATACAGATTTTTGAGTTTGTAAATTTCAAGCATAAACTACCATCTCACAAGGATTAATTCTCAAGTTAAAATCAAGAGGTGTAGAAGAAAAATACAGAGTATGAAGTATATCGCTCGTTAGGGCTCAGGAATGATTTTTTGCAAAAAGTTGTTTCTTCGAGCTATCTTCTATGCTTAAATACTCTGTCTGCTAATCGGCTATCTTCATTTAATGCTTCTTACTGGATAAGAAAATATATTACCGTTAGATAAGTTTCCATACTTAGACAACTAGCCGTTGCGTTCTGGAGTCACTTTCGCTCGTCGGCCATTAATGGTCTGGAGTTAAGGCTTTGGACGACGTCACTGTAGCTTCGCGGTTGTTTTGAATTCTGGAGGAAGATAACCGGTGGAAGACTTTAAAATACTATCGGCAGAAGCACCTTGAAACGCCATCGGATGATGCGACTCTAAGATGTTGAACCGGTATCGGATGATGCAGCATTAAAATGTTGAACCGGTATCAGATGATGCAGCTTTAAAATGTTGAACCGGTATCGGATGATTCAGCTTTAAAAAGTTGAACAGCTATCAGATGATGTTGCTTTAAAAGGCTACCAGATGATGTTGCTTTAAACGCCATCGGATGATGTTGCTTTAAAAGGCTATCGGATGATGTTGCTTTAAACGTCATCGGATGATGAATCATTTTGTCGTTTAGCAATCGGATGATAAATCTTTGAACGCCATCGGATGATGTTCTTTGAACGACTTCATTTTTGTCGTTTAGCTGGCAGATGATATAGCTCTTCGAACGACTCTGCTTTCATCGTTTTGCGATCGGATAATGTAGCTCTTCGAACGACTTTGATTTTGTCGTTTTGCTATCGGATGAAGTAGTCTTTGAGCGACTTCACTTTATGTCGTTTAGCGACAGGTGGATGCAACTCTTTTCTTCTTCAATTGGTGGATGTAACATTTTCTTCTTCAATCGGTGGATGTAGCTTTTTCTTCTTCAATCGGTGGATATAACTTTATTTATTAGTTTTTCAGCCCTGTTATACTATTTAGCCATGTACACTCAACCACAATTGTTAGAAAACTAAAATACCCTTTCCAAGGGTATTTCTAACAGATTAAATCACATGCATAATTCAATATTCTCATTTAATAAACACAATCAAATTACATACTTAACATTCAAATACATCATCAAAAACTTAGTTAGACTTAAGCACAATTTAAGTCAACAATCTCCCCCTTTTTGATGATGACAATCTATGAGTATAAATTTGATTAAACATTACTCTCCCCCATAATCCTAGCTCCCCCACAGCATATGCATACGTTCCAATTTCAAACACAAATCATATCCAGTATTCAACTAATTTCTCAACACAGCATCAATCAAACTAATTTCTCAACACAGCATCAATCAAAGACAATCAAACACTTTCTCCCCCATTGACATTATCAAAAAAAAATAAGGAAAAAGAGACAATTGTACCAATGTGCAACAACAGAAAAAATGTAAAGCTGGTTACAAAAGAAATTATCCAAGTGAAGCTAAGTCCTTAAGCCACTTCCAGTACTCTTGTATAATGGAAAGATGCACATCAAGATCTGGAGAAACAGTGGGAGCAGGAGGAGCAGGTAGAGCAAGAGGTGCAGGAGCAGGAATATAGTGCTGAAAAAATTCTCGCCATAACACCAAATTCAGACATGGTGGAGGCTCAATCGGTCCTCGGTATACACTCAGGTCCAGACAGGGTGGAGCTTCAGCAGCAGGAGAAGCATCGAAAGAACTGGCTGGCAAAGAAGAGGATTCAGGAACAGAAGAAGTAGAAGGATTAGAGAACTGGAGCTCAGCCTCATGAATATCCAAAGACATGAAGCCCACATCTTCATCAACTGCAGGTCTGGAAATTGGAAGAAAAAGATCTTCATAACAAGCCTCTGAGAAACTGACAGGACTAGACGATTCAGGATCGGGATCGGGGTGAAGAGCTTCAACTGTAGACCTGAGAGACCGAAAGTCCAAGAACAAAATCTCCCTATGCGATCCATTTTCTTTGACAACTGATCTAGACCTGCATCCAAATCTTTGCTCATGTCCAATTTGTTCTTGTCGAGCTTGGCATCCATAGATTTATCAATTTGACTTTGAATTAAACTGAGGGCTGACCCGAGACTCTCTACGCAGGACTTCAAACCAGTGTATTGATCCTGAACAGAGGAGAGAGCAGTGCCAAAACTGTCTAAGCGTGTCAAGAACTCATTGAACTGTGCCTCAGTTATGAATGATCTCCTCTGATAAGTTTGAGGAGTGGCAGGAGCAATTGGCAGAGGAGGTGAAGAGATTTGGACTTGATGAGCAATTGGGACTAGAGGAGCATTTGGACGTGGAGGAGCAATTGGATTTGGAGGAGCAATTGGAAGTGTAGGAGCAGTGTGGACTGGTGGAGCATTGTGGACTACTAGAGAGATAGGTGGAGCAGGCAGAGAAGGCAAGAGAAGTGGAGGTGGAGGAGAAGGAGGGCTCTCTAGGATTGGAGGAGGCAGAGAAGAGGAAACTGAAGTTGCCTCAAAGATAGAAGCATGAGAGGATGGAGCAGGAAGTCTCGGTGCTGGAGGAAGAGGATAGGAGCGAGACACTAGAGAGTTGGAAGGTGAATTGACAAAAGCAGGGATCTCAGAGTCATCCCCACCTTCCTGAACAGACTCCTCTGGCAAAATAAGCTTCATTTTCCCAAGCTTGACAGATTTCGCCTTAGTAGCCTTTTGCTTGGTCTGATCCAAAATAAAGTCTCCTTTTCTAGTTTTCTTGATTCCCATTCTGTTCAGGGTGGAACGTGAGTAATAACTTAAAGATAGAAGACGGACGGGATCTTCTTCCTCTAGAAATACAACTTCAAGGTTTGTAAAGATCCTCATCAGAAGCAGGTTGTAAGGAAGAGATGTAGCCTTGGATTGTACTGCCTGAATCATTCGTCTAACCACAATAAATCCCAGGTTGAAAGGGATCTTTTGGTAAAGTGCATACAGAACAAATAGTTCCATGCCACTCGCTTCATCATGATGACCTCCCTTGGGGACAATGTTGTACCCTATAATCTGATGAAAAAACCTAGCTCGTATGGATAGGTGTTTGCCCTTGAGATGTTTAGGGATGTGGTTAGGGTTTAAAGCAATAGTTTGCAGAGAACTGTAACCCTCAGGAGAGGAAAGGAAAGGGGGCTCATGGATGGAGTCGTAGAATTGGGGGCGGCTGTCTAAATGGGAACACTCCAGAATGGCATTGATGATCCGGGGTGTGATGACTATGTGCTTTCCATACACATAGCTCGATATTGTAGATAAGTCGGAAGAAAAACCCAAATTTGCATAAAACATTCTAATAGCTTCAGGGTAATAGAATGATTCAACATTAAACAGTTCCAATAACTCAAGATCCTTCAGGGGTTCAACAATATCCAAACTATCAAAATTTTCAAAGTAAATACCCCGACATGGAATCAAAGTTTTATGCTTGAAGTCATCGTGATACCTTGTTTCAGCAGCTTGAGTGGAAAAGAAGAAAGACGGCCACTGAGTTGCACGAGGAATTTCTCGTGGCTGACGAGCTGTGATTTTAGCCTTCTTCCTGGTAGGTTTCGGTATAGCACGGTACGATGAGGCCATTTGAACGAATCGAGGAAGAAAACCTAGAGACAGAGGATTGGAAGCAGGGGTTTCTGAGAGAGCGCGAAAAATGAAGCGTCTCAAACAAGTGAGTTTGAAATAGGGCTTCGCCCAAATATATGAAGACAAAATACGTAACACCGATATCGCCTGATGAGGGGACACGTGTCACTAGATTAAGAAATAAAATATATCTGCCGATACATAGAAGAGGATACACATCTGCCGATGAGTTGTGAAGGATCGGACGATGTAAACATCAAAAGCAGACAGAATAGAAGAACCTTAACTTTTCTCACACTGAATAAGACCTAATCTTATTATGATATTACAGAAGGTTTTCTCATCCAAAGGTTTTGTAAAGATATCTGCTAATTGGTCTACAGAGTTGACAAATTCTAAAGAAATATCACCTCTTTGAACATGATCTCTAATGAAGTGATATCTAACATCGATATGCTTAGTTCTAGAACTAAGCATTTTTGGAAATGTTGGATTGGATTTTTGGAAATGTTTATAGCACTGGTGTTGTCACACCGAATAGGTATCCTATCATAGAACAGATTATAATCCTCTAGAGTCTGCTTCATCATCCATAACATTTGTGCACAACAACTGCCAGCAGCAATATATTCACTCTCAGCAGTTGACAATGCAACAGAATTCTGTTTCTTCGAATACCAAGACACTAGAGATTCTCCTAAGAACTGACAAGTGCCACTAGTGCTTTTCCTATCAACTAGACTACCAGCATAATCAGAATCTGAGTATCCAATCAGATCAAAAGAAGTGCCCTTCGGATACCATAGACCTAAGTCATGAGTTCCACTCAAATATTTAAATATTCTCTTGACTGCATTTAAGTGGGACTCCTTAGGAGCAGCTTGGAATCTAGCACACAGAGTCAGACACTAAAGAGAATATCTGGCCTGCTAGCAGTAAGATATAACAAAGATCCAATCATACCACGATATTTTTTAATATCAACACTTATTCCATTTTCATCTTTGTCCAATTTGGTTGTGGTACTCATGGGAGTTCTAGACGATTTGACAAACTCTAAACCAAATTTCTTTAGAAGCTCCTTAATGTATTTTTCTTGACAGAAGAAAATTTCATCAGGAGTTTGACTAATCTGGAATCCTAGGAAGAATTTTAACACCTCCATCATACTCATTTCAAATTCGCTTTGCATGAGAGAGGAAAATTCATTACATAAGATGATATTAGTTGATCCAAATATAATGTCATCGATATAGATCTGAACTAACAGAATTTCTTCATCCTTTTGCATGGTAAACAGAGTTGAGTCGGTGTTACCCTTTTTGAAATTCTTTTCCTCAAGGAAGTTCCTCAATCTATCATACCAAGCTCTAGAAGCCTGCTTAAGACCATAAAGAGCTTTCCTTAGTTTGTACACATGATCGGGTTTATTAAAGACTTCAAAACCTAAGGGTTGCTCAACATAAACTTCTTCTGTGATGTATCCATTTAAGAATGCACTCTTTACATCCATTTGAAAGAGTGTGAAGTTTCTGTAGCAAGCAAAAGCTAAGAGCATTCTGATTGACTCTAGTCTAGCTATAGGGGCAAAGGATTCCTCAAAATCAATACCTTCTTCTTGAGAGTATCCCTTAGCAACTAGTCTAGCTTTATTTCTCACAACAATCTCATTTTCATCTAATTTATTCTTGTAAACCCATTTAGTTCCAATAATGGGATGATCCTTAGGCCGTGGGACAAGTTCCCATACTTTGCTCGTTTCAAATTGATTTAATTCTTCCTGCATAGCCATAATCCAATTTTCATCATTCTCGGCCTCTTCAAATTTCTTAGGCTCTACTTGAGAAATGAATGCCACATTGGCAGAGAGGTTCCTAAGAGAGGATCTAGTCTTTACACCTAAGGAATGATCACCTAAAACTTCATCTAAGGGATGATCTTTGACATATTTCCAATCCCTATGAAGAGCAGGAATTTCATCCTTGACAGGAACAATATCTAGAGAACTTGAGGAAGGTTCTAGGGATTTTCCTATTTGAAGGATATTTGTAGGCTTATCTAAGGAAAGGGAATCTAGATGTTTTTCTAAAGAGTCATCCTAATCCACATTGATTGTGAGTTGAGGGGACTCATCAAAGTTAACATGAACAGATTCCTCAACAACTAGAGTTCTCCTATTAAACACTCTATATGCTTTACTGGAAAGAGAATAACCTAGAAAAATTTTAAGATCAGATTTGGAATCGAAGTTTCCTAAGTTATCCTTAGTGTTCAGAATGAAACACTTACAACCAAAGGCTCTAAAATATTTGACAGAAGGGGTTTTGCCATTCCAAAGCTCATAGGGAGTTTTCTCTAGAATAGTTCTTATAGAGACCCGATTAAGCACATAACAAGCTGTTGACACAGCTTCAGCCCAAAAATACTTAGGAAGGGAATTCTCATTTAGTATAGTCCTAGCAAGCTCTTGGAGAGATCTATTTTTCCTCTCAACAACACCATTTTGTTGAGGGGTCCTAGGAGAAGAGAAATTGTGCTCAATTCCATATTTGAGACACAAGAGTTCAAATTTCTCATTTTCAAACTCTCCACCATGATCACTACGAATAGCAACTATGGTGAGCTCCTTTTCATTTTGAACTCTTTTTCTAAAGCTAGAAAAGGTATCAAAGGTCTCATCCTTTGACTTCAGAAAGAACACCCAAGTAAATCTAGAAAAGTCGTCTACAATGACATAAGTATAGAATTTACCTCCTAAGCTGGCTATATTAGAAGGACCGAAAAGGTCCATGTGAAGGAGTTGGAGAGGCTTAGAAGTGGAGATTACATTCTTCGGTGCAAAGGAACTTTTGATCTGCTTACCCATTTGGCAGGCTTCACAGACCTTATCATTCTCAAAGGATATCTTAGGGATCCCTCTAACTAAATTCTCCTTAGTAATCTTACCTAAGGTATCCATCTCTACGTGTCCTAATCTCCTATGCCAAGTCCAGCAGTCATTAGAAGAATTAGCAGCAAAACATTTTTCATCATTGCACACAATATTATCTAAGTCAATGATATAAATATTTTCTTTCCTATAGCCAGTAAATAGAATTTTATCATTTGAAGCATCCTTAATTATGCAAGAGTTTGACTTAAAAGTCACCTTATATCCTTTATCACATAACTGGCTAATACTAAGTAGATTATGCTTTAATCCATCAACTAATAACACATTCTCAATAATAGGATTAAGGCTGTTACCTATATTGCCGATGCCAACAATTTTGCCCTTTTGGTTTCCACCAAAAGTAACACTTCCTTTCTTCTTGTTGACAACTGCAAACTTGGTTGAGTCTCCTGTCATATGCCTCAAGCATCCACTGTCGAGGTACCATTGATTTCTTTTAGGAGAACAGTCAACCTGAAAAACAGAAGATCAAGTTGTCTTCTTTGGTACCCAAACCTTTGGGTCCTAGTGTTAGGTCTGGTTCCTTTAGGAACCCATTGTAATTTACTACCAAGTTTACTTTTTCCTGTTTTAAAAGGACATATATAGGATTTATGTTCTACCTCATTGCAAGCATGGCAAACAGTAGATTTAACAAAGTGATTTTTATATACTTTCTTTTTACTACTCCCATTATATCCAATGCCTGCTCTATCAAAGGTCATTCTTTGATCCCTAACCAGCATGTTCAGTTGTTTACTACTATAAGTGAATTTCTGAACAAGATTATTCAACATCTCATTTTTCTTTTTAAGTTCAGAAACTTCTTTTTTATGCTGATTATGTTCATTTGCATGCTTCTCGATTAGACTTGCATTTTCCTTTTCAATGAATTGTATTTGGGTCTTTAACATGCTAAATTATTTATCAGATCATTAAATGCATCTATTAGTTCACCATCTTCATTTATCACTATCACTATCACTATCACTATCACTATCACTATCACTATCACTATCACTATCACTATCACTATCACTATCACTATCACTATCACTATCACTATCACTATCACTATCACTATCACTATCACTATCACTATCACTATCACTATCACTATCACTATCACTATCACTATCACTATCACTATCACTATCACTATCACTATCACTATCACTATCACTATCACTATCACTATCACTATCACTATCACTATCACTATCACTATCACTATCACTATCACTATCACTATCACTATCACTATCACTATCACTATCACTATCACTATCACTATCACTATCACTATCACTATCACTATCACTATCACTATCACTATCACTATCACTATCACTATCACTATCACTATCACTATCACTATCACTATCACTATCACTATCACTATCACTATCACTATCACTATCACTATCACTATCACTATCACTATCACTATCACTATCACTATCACTACTATCACTATCACTTAAAATACTGGAAGATGAGGAACTAACCTTATCCTCGTGTGTCATGAAGTACAGGTTGGCAACCTCTTCCTCTTCTGAGGAAGTGTCACCTTCACTGTCATCCCAAGTTGCCTTCATAACCTTCTTCTTAAACTTCTTGGGATTCTTCTTGGCTTGTGGACAATCTGTCTTTATATGGCCAGGCTTCCCACACTCGAAATAGGTGAATTCCTTTTCTCTTTGAGACTTTTCACCTTTTGAAAATCTCCTTCCTTGCATCATTTTCCTTTGGAGGAATTTGCTGAACCTCCTAGTGATGAGTGCAATATCCTCATCATCTTCTTCTTCTTCTGATTCCTCTTGCTTGCTTGATGAGACTTTGAGAGCAATGTCATTTTTCTTGCTGATCTCTTTCTCCTTGAGATCTTCCTTCTCATTGGCTCTCATGGTTATCTCGTGTGTCATGAGAGAGCCAATGAGCTCTTCAAGCTTGAGAACCTTCAGATCTCGAGCTTCTTGAATGGCTGTCACTTTCGGTTGCCAAGCTCTTGGAAGACACCGAAGGATCTTTCTTACAAGTTCTTCTCCTGAATAAGTCTTACCAAGCACTTTTAAGCCATTAGTAATATTGGTAAAACGAGTAAACATAGAGGATATAGATTCATCCTTTTCCATTGAAAATAATTCATACTCATGTACTAACATACTCATTTTGCTCTCCTTTACTTGGTTTGTACCCTCGTGTGTGACTTACAGTAAGTGCCATATCTCTTGAGCACTTTCACACCCTTGAACTCTATTGAATTCATCACGATTTAGTGCACAGTATAGGGTGTTTATGGCTTTGGCATTAAGACTCAGATTTCTCTTATCGAACTCAGTTAATTCAGTAGAGTCCTTAGGGATACTTTTCTCATCTACAGTTTTCTTGGCCATGAAAGGACCATTCTCGATTATACTCCGAATCTCATAGTCCATGACTTGAACGAATAGTCTCATTCTTGCCTTCCAATAAACATAATCACTGCCATCAAACAGTGGTGGACGAGAAATGGACTGACCCTCAGTGTGTGAGGTGTTTGCGTAGAATGCCATAGTAAATATATCTCACAGAATATTCAAATGCAACTTAAACAATGATTAACCTCGCTCTGATACCAATTGTAGGATCGAGATTGTCTAAGAGAGGGGTGAATTAGACCTTTTTAATTTTCTTAAACTAACAGCAACAAAACAATAGCAAATATAAAAGAGAGAGTAAGAGAAATTGACACCAGTGTTTTTACGTGATTCGGCCAAAAACTGCCTACATCCACGCTTCAAGGTTTCCCCCTTGAAGATCATTAACCTTCTCCTCACAAGAAGAAACAGATCGAAATTCCGGGCTACGATCTACTGCCTTTTACAATTCTGGATTGTTCTTCACGGGCGACAATCCACTGCCTTATACAGATTTGTGAGTTTGTAAATTTCAAGCACAAACTACCCTCTCACAAGGATTAATTCTCAAGTTAAAATCAAGAGGTGTAGAAGAAAAATACAGAGTATGAAGTATATCGCTCGTTAGGGCTCAGGAATGATTTTTTGCAAAAAGTTGTTTCTTCGAGCTATCTTCATGCTTAAATACTCTGTCTGTTAATCGGCTATCTTCATTTAATGCTTCTTACTGGATAAGGAAATATATTACCGTTGGAGAAGCTTCCGTACTTAGACAGCTAGCCGTTACGTTCTGGAGTCACTTTCGCTCGTCAGCCATTAATGGTCTGGAGTTAAGACTTTGGACGACGTCACTGTAGCTTCGCGGTTATTTTGAATTCTAGAGGAAGATCACCGGTGGAAGACTTTAAAATACTATAGGCAGAAGCACCTTGAAACGCCATCGGATGATGCGACTCTAAAATGTTGAACCGGTATCGGATGATGCAGTATTAAAATGTTGAACCGGTATCGGATGATGCAGCTTTAAAATGTTGAACCGGTATCGGATGATGCAGCTTTAAAAAGTTGAACAACTATCGGATGATGTTGCTTTAAAAGGCTATCGGATGATGTTGCTTTAAACGCCATCGGATGATGTTGCTTTAAAAGGCTATCGGATGATGTTGCTTTAAACGCCATCGGATGATGAATCATTTTGTCGTTTAGCAATCGGATGATAAATCTTTGAACGCCATCGGATGATGTTCTTTGAACGACTTCATTTTTGTCGTTTAGCTGGCGGATGATATAGCTCTTCGAACGACTCCGCTTTCGTCGTTTTGCGATCAGATAATGTAGCTCTTCGAACGACTTTGATTTTGTCGTTTTGCTATCGGATGAAGTAGTCTTTGAGCGACTTCACTTTTTGTCGTTTAGCGACAGGTGGATGCAACTCTTTTCTTCTTCAATCGGTGGATGTAACTTTTTCTTCTTCAATCGGTGGATGTAGCTTTTTCTTCTTCAATCGGTGGATATAACTCTATTTATTAGTTTTTCAGCCCTATTATATTATTTAGCCCTGTACACTCAACCACAATTGTTAGAAAACTAAAATACCATTTCCAAGGGCATTTCCAACAGATTAAATCACATGCATAATTCAATATTCTCATTAACACAATCAAATTACATACTTAACATTCAAATACATCATTGATAAGTGTGTATTTTACATACTTATTTATACTCTTTAATACTTGAAATGAATAGTTTTTCTCAAGTGATCGGAAGAATTTAACCAAAAGTGTGTAAGTTTGCAGTAAATTATAAAAAGAATAGGAATTGAAGACAAAGAAGAAGAAATCACAAGTGGCGATCGACATACACAATCATTCGGAAAACAATCGGCACAAACGAAGAAAAAATCACCAGCAGCGATCGATCTCTAATGCAAGACAGAGATCGATCGCCGCATACATACGGAGAGCATAACACCAAAACAAGTAGCGATCGAATTCTAAGCTGTCCAGAAAACGATCGCTGGCCAGTAAATTGCAATCCAACGACTTAATTGTAAGCAGCGCTCGATCTCCATCTAATACAGAGACCGATCGCCGCTACATTTACATGCAGAAACAAATAGAAGAGAAACACACATGAAAGAGGAGCGATTCTTGCGAGTTCTCTGGCGGCGATCTACAGAGCTCTGGTTCAGCGACTTGGAGAGCAGCGACTGAAAAAGCGAGAGGAGCTCGGCGATTTGCAGAGCAGAACCAGAGAACAGAACAGCGCTCAGATTCTGGATTCGGCCCCGAGAGCTTCGGATTCTGAGCAACAAAGAAAGGCAAACAGCGAAGCTTGGGCGATTCAGGCGAGATCTATTCGGAGATCTTGGGGGCGACTTGGTGATTTCTCCACAGAGGAATCGGCGTTCGAGTTCGGCGACCTTGAGAGCACGAAAAAGAGAGAAATATGCAGAGGGAAGGCTGGCGACTTTGAGAAAAGCGAGTCGGCGATTCTGGCGTGCAGCAGTGAGGTAGACAAACCACAGAGAAGCAATCTTGAAATATTTACATAGCCAATTTACAAAAAAAATGGGAAGTGGCTACTTCACAGACACTCATTCCAGCAAAGAAAAGAAGCAGCGATCGATCTCTATGAAATTCCAGAGGTCGATCGCCACATATTTGAAGATCGCTACACAAGACTTGCAAGCAAAGAGATGCCGCGATCGATTTCTAGATCCTGGCAGAGATCGATCGCTGATCAATTTACAAAGATGGAAAGAGACGTGTTTTAATCCGAGCCGTTCACCTCAAGACAAATTTAATCTCAACCGTTGATCAGCTTAAAGAAAATTATAAAACCTAAACCAGACCTAAGAGATGGGAGAGCTCGGGCGGTATCTTGGAGTCTGATTAGGAAGCCGCGACTGAGAGCATCACAGAGGCGATTTTCGTCAGCGATCAGGATATTTTCAATTTTATTTTCTTTTTATTTCTATTATTTCATTATGCAATTTAGTATTATTAATATTTATCTTTATTTTAGTATGAACTAACTTTCTGTTCTAGGGATATGACGTAATTGAAACTCGATTGTTTAATGTTTCTAATTTAGTTTCTATTTTCCTTTTTCCGATATCGTGTTGAGTATTCTTGTCTATTCTTCATGCTTAATTTTGCCTGATCACCAAAGTTAAGATTTTTAGGGTTGTTTCAAAAGACGGAAGTTGCGAAATAACTGGGCACTGATGAGTTTACCATGAACTGATTCTAGACTAGGGATAGCTAGGACTTTTATGCAGTTTTATGATTTTCTGTACTTAATGTATTCAACTGATTTGAGTTTGAGACCGGGAGGTGATAACCTGTTAGTTGGATAATATTATTATAGCTCGGGAGAGAATAATAATTAAAATAGAAAAATTGCTGTCAATACGTAGGTTTAGGAAATATTAACTAAATTAGGGATATTAAATAGGAAAGTGGATGTGAAATCAGAATCCCTAGATTCTTTCTTAATATTTACCAAATCTTTAATTATTTTCCTGCCATTTATTTTAGTTTCCTAATTAGTTTACTTCAATTACTTTAGTTATTTAATTGTTTAATTTAAAATCAAATAAAATCAAATCTTTTAATAAATATTAAAGTGTTTTAGTCCAATTAATTTAAAATTAACTTAATTTAATATTTTAGTAAAACTATTCCTCGTGGGTTCGACTCTTACTTATAAACTATATTACTTGTGCGACACGTACACTTGCGTATCACGATTTTTCGCAACAATCATCAAAAACTTAGTTAGACTTAAGCACCATTTAAGTCAACAGACACCACCGACAAAATTGTACTAATAATAGTGGCTGGTGATCCGAACACCATGCAACGATACCACTCGTGAAATCGTATCAAATCAAAAACACACTAGCCACGTTTAGGGATTCGAAACTCAATGAGCACGTCATCACCGCCCTATTACCAATTTTTTCAATGTCTAAACAACTTTCACGCAACAGAAAGTGCATATTAACCGACTTCGGTTGCTTTAGTTGCTCTGTAAAACATAACCCAAACAACTGAAGATTGGTATCAAAAGGCCCGGTGTAATGCACCCGAACTTACCTCTAGCTCGGGTCGCTACTTTGCTGGTCTTTACAACAATTAAAACGAAGTTTAAAATAATTTTTGATAAAATTTCGATTCGGTTTTTTGGTTTTTCAAACACTAGAAAACGTGTGGAAAACGTTTGAAAAATACGTACAATAGGCGTCGGAAAAGATCGGGTTAAAACGTATTTGAAAATCGAAAATTTTGAAAAAACAATTTTGGACAACAAGGGGGCGCGCTCGCGCACTCGGTGCGTGCGTCGCCCAGACAGCGCGTGCACCAACGTGTTTTGCCAGGGGCCAGCGCCGATCGATCGGCACCCTCTATGGTTTGCCCGATCGGCGCTGGGCGCTGTGCGCGCCACGCCCGTGCGCTGCGCGCCTCCTCCTTTGCCAGCGCGCCTCCAGCTCGGCACCAGCGCGCCTCCATCGACCATTTTTACACTTTCTCCATTTTTCTTCCCATTTCTGTAACGCCCCCGAACCCACCCTGTCTCGGAGCGCTACTTTGCTAACCAATCCCACGTTAAAACTGACTCCCAATCATAAAAGGAAACGAACACATCTGAATTTAAAACTAAACTCCCGGAACTCTCTTAAATCATACCTAGCTGCCTAGACTCACCAAATCCCTTACCCCTAACCTTTAAGCACCACGGCGTCATTCCCGAAAATTTTGGCAAAGTAACGCCTGAAAATGGCGCCTCCAAAATGCTAAGTACCTGTAAAAGAATCAACTCCCAACCAACCAGATCCAGAAGCACAATAACATATACGAAATCTCCAAGTAGCTGTGCAGAGGGAAAACTAAAATACAAACATTCCGAAGTGAGAAAGTCCGCAAAAGAGGCTACACTCAACCTTAACCCTTAACTATATACAACACAGACATCTACAATCTACGCTATCAAAATACAAAGTCCCACATCCCGAAACCATTGTGGAGGTCGCACCCACAACTCCCGCACGGCACGCCCCGTGCTCTCCAACCTGCTCCCAAGTCTTGGCTTACGCACAAAGCTCTCACCTGTACCTCGTCCGTTACCTACCCACAGAACACACCGCACACGTAAGCTTTACGCTTAGCAAGAGGGATTTAACAAATCTACTAGAATAAATGCAGCTACGCACAACGCGAACAAAACCGAAACCAAACACACACGACACGAAACAAACACAGATTTGCCCGGCATCAACGATGCCTTATGCCTTTAATACAGTACGACAACGCAACACAACAACACAAGCCGGCAAGGCATGTCGAGACCCTCTCGAGGTGCTCCACGAGCACTACTCCCCGGCAAGGCATGTCGAGACCCTCTCGAGGTGCTCCACGAGCACTACTCCCCGGCAAGGCATGTCGAGACCCTCTCGAGGTGCTCCACGAGCACTACTCCCCGGCAAGGCATGTCGAGACCCTCTCGAGGTGCTCCACGAGCACTACTCCCCGGCAAGGCATGTCGAGACCCTCTCGAGGTGCTCCACGAGCACTACTCCCCGGCAAGGCATGTCGAGACCCTCTCGAGGTGCTCCACGAGCACTACTCCCCGGCAAGGCATGTCGAGACCCTCTCGAGGTGCTCCACGAGCACTACTCCCCGGCAAGGCATGTCGAGACCCTCTCGAGGTGCTCCACGAGCACTACTCCCCGGCAAGGCATGTCGAGACCCTCTCGAGGTGCTCCACGAGCACTACTCCCCGGCAAGGCATGTCGAGACCCTCTCGAGGTGCTCCACGAGCACTACTCCCCGGCAAGGCATGTCGAGACCCTCTCGAGGTGCTCCACGAGCACTACTCCCCGGCAAGGCATGTCGAGACCCTCTCGAGGTGCTCCACGAGCACTACTCCCCGGCAAGGCATGTCGAGACCCTCTCGAGGTGCTCCACGAGCACTACTCCCCGGCAAGGCATGTCGAGACCCTCTCGAGGTGCTCCACGAGCACTACTCCCCGGCAAGGCATGTCGAGACCCTCTCGAGGTGCTCCACGAGCACTACTCCCCGGCAAGGCATGTCGAGACCCTCTCGAGGTGCTCCACGAGCACTACTCCCCGGCAAGGCATGTCGAGACCCTCTCGAGGTGCTCCACGAGCACTACTCCCCGGCAAGGCATGTCGAGACCCTCTCGAGGTGCTCCACGAGCACTACTCCCCGGCAAGGCATGTCGAGACCCTCTCGAGGTGCTCCACGAGCACTACTCCCCGGCAAGGCATGTCGAGACCCTCTCGAGGTGCTCCACGAGCACTACTCCCCGGCAAGGCATGTCGAGACCCTCTCGAGGTGCTCCACGAGCACTACTCCCCGGCAAGGCATGTCGAGACCCTCTCGAGGTGCTCCACGAGCACTACTCCCCGGCAAGGCATGTCGAGACCCTCTCGAGGTGCTCCACGAGCACTACTCCCCGGCAAGGCATGTCGAGACCCTCTCGAGGTGCTCCACGAGCACTACTCCCCGGCAAGGCATGTCGAGACCCTCTCGAGGTGCTCCACGAGCACTACTCCCCGGCAAGGCATGTCGAGACCCTCTCGAGGTGCTCCACGAGCACTACTCCCCGGCAAGGCATGTCGAGACCCTCTCGAGGTGCTCCACGAGCACTACTCCCCGGCAAGGCATGTCGAGACCCTCTCGAGGTGCTCCACGAGCACTACTCCCCGGCAAGGCATGTCGAGACCCTCTCGAGGTGCTCCACGAGCACTACTCCCCGGCAAGGCATGTCGAGACCCTCTCGAGGTGCTCCACGAGCACTACTCCCCGGCAAGGCATGTCGAGACCCTCTCGAGGTGCTCCACGAGCACTACTCCCCGGCAAGGCATGTCGAGACCCTCTCGAGGTGCTCCACGAGCACTACTCCCCGGCAAGGCATGTCGAGACCCTCTCGAGGTGCTCCACGAGCACTACTCCCCGGCAAGGCATGTCGAGACCCTCTCGAGGTGCTCCACGAGCACTACTCCCCGGCAAGGCATGTCGAGACCCTCTCGAGGTGCTCCACGAGCACTACTCCCCGGCAAGGCATGTCGAGACCCTCTCGAGGTGCTCCACGAGCACTACTCCCCGGCAAGGCATGTCGAGACCCTCTCGAGGTGCTCCACGAGCACTACTCCCCGGCAAGGCATGTCGAGACCCTCTCGAGGTGCTCCACGAGCACTACTCCCCGGCAAGGCATGTCGAGACCCTCTCGAGGTGCTCCACGAGCACTACTCCCCGGCAAGGCATGTCGAGACCCTCTCGAGGTGCTCCACGAGCACTACTCCCCGGCAAGGCATGTCGAGACCCTCTCGAGGTGCTCCACGAGCACTACTCCCCGGCAAGGCATGTCGAGACCCTCTCGAGGTGCTCCACGAGCACTACTCCCCGGCAAGGCATGTCGAGACCCTCTCGAGGTGCTCCACGAGCACTACTCCCCGGCAAGGCATGTCGAGACCCTCTCGAGGTGCTCCACGAGCACTACTCCCCGGCAAGGCATGTCGAGACCCTCTCGAGGTGCTCCACGAGCACTACTCCCCGGCAAGGCATGTCGAGACCCTCTCGAGGTGCTCCACGAGCACTACTCCCCGGCAAGGCATGTCGAGACCCTCTCGAGGTGCTCCACGAGCACTACTCCCCGGCAAGGCATGTCGAGACCCTCTCGAGGTGCTCCACGAGCACTACTCCCCGGCAAGGCATGTCGAGACCCTCTCGAGGTGCTCCACGAGCACTACTCCCCGATGAGGCAGTAAACCCTTCCGAGGTGCTCCACGAGCACTACTCCCCGGCAAGGCATGTCGAGACCCTCTCGAGGTGCTCCACGAGCACTACTCCCCGGCAAGGCATGTCGAGACCCTCTCGAGGTGCTCCACGAGCACTACTCCCCGGCAAGGCATGTCGAGACCCTCTCGAGGTGCTCCACGAGCACTACTCCCCGGCAAGGCATGTCGAGACCCTCTCGAGGTGCTCAACCAATGCACAACATCTCTAACTATAATGCAAGTCAACCAACGCACAACAGCTCTAACTATAATGCAAGTCAACCAATGCACAACATCTCTAACTATAATGCAAGTCAACCAATGCACAACATCTCTAACTATAATGCAAGTCAACCAATGCACAACATCTCTAACTATAATGCAAGTCAACCAACGCACAACAGCTCTAACTATAATGCAAGTCAACCAATGCACAACATCTCTAACTATAATGCAAGTCAACCAACGCACAACAGCTCTAACTATAATGCAAGTCAACCAACGCACAACAGCTCTAACTATAATGCAAGTCAACCAATGCACAACATCTCTAACTATAATGCAAGTCAACCAATGCACAACATCTCTAACTATAATGCAAGTCAACCAATGCACAACAGCTCTAACTATAATGCAAGTCAACCAACACACAACATCTCTAACTATAATGCAAGTCAACCAACGCACAACAGCTCTAACTATAATGCAAGTCAACCAACGCACAACAGCTCTAACTATAATGCAAGTCAACCAATGCACAACATCTCTAACTATAATGCAAGTCAACCAACGCACAACAGCTCTAACTATAATGCAAGTCAACCAACGCACAACAGCTCTAACTATAATGCAAGTCAACCAACGCACAACAGCTCTAACTATAATGCAAGTCAACCAACGCACAACATCTCTAACTATAATGCAAGTCAACCAATGCACAACATCTCTAACTATAATGCAAGTCAACCAACGCACAACAGCTCTAACTATAATGCAAGTCAACCAACGCACAACAGCTCTAACTATAATGCAAGTCAACCAATGCACAACATCTCTAACTATAATGCAAGTCAACCAACGCACAACAGCTCTAACTATAATGCAAGTCAACCAACGCACAACATCTCTAACTATAATGCAAGTCAACCAATGCACAACATCTCTAACTATAATGCAAGTCAACCAATGCACAACATCTCTAACTATAATGCAAGTCAACCAACGCACAACAGCTCTAACTATAATGCAAGTCAACCAATGCACAACATCTCTAACTATAATGCAAGTCAACCAATGCACAACATCTCTAACTATAATGCAAGTCAACCAACGCACAACAGCTCTAACTATAATGCAAGTCAACCAATGCACAACATCTCTAACTATAATGCAAGTCAACCAACGCACAACAGCTCTAACTATAATGCAAGTCAACCAATGCACAACATCTCTAACTATAATGCAAGTCAACCAACGCACAACATCTCTAACTATAATGCAAGTCAACCAACGCACAACATCTCTAACTATAATGCAAGTCAACCAATGCACAACATCTCTAACTATAATGCAAGTCAACCAACGCACAACATCTCTAACTATAATGCAAGTCAACCAATGCACAACATCTCTAACTATAATGCAAGTCAACCAATGCACAACATCTCTAACTATAATGCAAGTCAACCAACGCACAACATCTCTAACTATAATGCAAGTCAACCAATGCACAACATCTCTAACTATAATGCAAGTCAACCAATGCACAACATCTCTAACTATAATGCAAGTCAACCAATGCACAACATCTCTAACTATAATGCAAGTCAACCAATGCACAACATCTCTAACTATAATGCAAGTCAACCAACGCACAACATCTCTAACTATAATGCAAGTCAACCAATGCACAACATCTCTAACTATAATGCAAGTCAACCAATGCACAACATCTCTAACTATAATGCAAGTCAACCAACGCACAACAGCTCTAACTATAATGCAAGTCAACCAACGCACAACAGCTCTAACTATAATGCAAGTCAACCAACGCACAACAGCTCTAACTATAATGCAAGTCAACCAATGCACAACATCTCTAACTATAATGCAAGTCAACCAACGCACAACATCTCTAACTATAATGCAAGTCAACCAACGCACAACATCTCTAACTATAATGCAAGTCAACCAATGCACAACATCTCTAACTATAATGCAAGTCAACCAATGCACAACATCCAATAAACACAACAATCACACTATATTGCAAGTCAGCTCACAACTCAATTCTCGTGGCTCTAACTATAATGCAAGTCAACCAATGCACAACATCTCTAACTATAATGCAAGTCAACCAACGCACAACATCTCTAACTATAATGCAAGTCAACCAACGCACAACAGCTCTAACTATAATGCAAGTCAACCAACGCACAACAGCTCTAACTATAATGCAAGTCAACCAACGCACAACATCTCTAACTATAATGCAAGTCAACCAATGCACAACATCTCTAACTATAATGCAAGTCAACCAACGCACAACATCTCTAACTATAATGCAAGTCAACCAACGCACAACATCTCTAACTATAATGCAAGTCAACCAACGCACAACAGCTCTAACTATAATGCAAGTCAACCAACGCACAACAGCTCTAACTATAATGCAAGTCAACCAACGCACAACATCTCTAACTATAATGCAAGTCAACCAATGCACAACATCTCTAACTATAATGCAAGTCAACCAACGCACAACAGTTCTAACTATAATGCAAGTCAACCAACGCACAACATCTCTAACTATAATGCAAGTCAACCAACGCACAACAGCTCTAACTATAATGCAAGTCAACCAATGCACAACGTCTCTAACTATAATGCAAGTCAACCAATGCACAACAGCTCTAACTATAATGCAAGTCAACCAATGCACAACATCCAATAAACACAACAATCACACAACAACCAAACAAAACCAAGCAAGCAAACAATCTACTACAAGCAACCAAATCAGAATAAAGCAACCAAACCAGCAAAGAATCTCCTACCGTTCCGTGGTGTAGGCCCGTCCAATAAACACAACAATCACACAACAACCAAACAAAACCAAGCAAGCAAACAATCTACTACAAGCAACCAAATCAGAATAAAGCAACCAAACCAGCAAAGAATCTCCTACCGTTCCGTGGTGTAGGCCCGAAGGCAAAACATTCCACTACTTACCTGAACTCTGGCACTGCACTTACTCGCTTTGGCTATGTACATTTGCCCACTCGGTAACCTATCACATTCACAAAATTCACTTAAGCATCACTATTCACTTCTAAAGAATATTTAAACTAACTCTAACTACAACAATTCAAACTTCTTTAACATTAAGCCTACATACACCAACTTACTCTCAAACTATTATTTCTAGCCTAATCCAACTAAAGCCTAACTAAATGGGCCACCAATTTGGGTTGGGTAAAAACCGACCCGAACTTCAAACGCGCGTAACTTTTGCGTCGGATATCGGAATCGAACGATTCCAGCGGCCACGTACTCCTCTAATAACCTATTTTAACCTGCCAAAAGGAATTTGAAAACAAACGACCCTAGATAGGTCAAATTGGCAAAAACCCAAACTGCCCTTCACCCTAAAATTTACCCTTTCCGATTTTCCATCAAATTCCACCCAAATCCTCACCAATCAACCACCTACACCCTCAATTAACATAAACTAACAAGATTCTAAGGCTTTACATAGGAAAACCCGAATTCCCCACATTGGAGCCCTCGGTTTTTCACACAATCCGAGCTCACCAATGCTCGGCAACTATCGCCGGCGTTAAGCTCGGCTATTTGACGCCAAGAACGGCCAAAAAGGGCCGGTGATCGGAGCTCAACGCAGCTCGACATCCTCGTCTATAAACCGAGCAAAAACAGGGCACACTAAAAAATCGAGCCGTACCTGTCGATTCGTGCACGGAGACGGGCCGAAAATGGTAGACCTGGAAGCGCCACCGTCGTCTGGCGTGAAAACGGCGAGAGTCGCCGGCGTTCGTCGTCCCTCTACCTCGTCTCTCCCTTGTTCGCGCTCGGGAGCTCGGGCTGAAAGGGGAAACAGAATGGCTCACGCCATTCTGCTTTTATTTTTTATTTTTAATAAAAATATTTTATTTTTATTTGTTTTATTTAATTTTTATTTAACTAATTACTAAATCACCCTCACGTTTTTAAACTAACTAATCCGTTAATATCTCTCACCTCACTCTCGGTCTAACACCTCCACCGAAACTCCCGAGCATAATTAATTAACTCAATAACTAACATAACGTAAATTAATTAAATCTAAAGCAACTAAAGCAACACACGTTGAGGAAAAATCCTCAGGTGTTACAATTTCACACTACCATTTCGCCTATAAACATACCCAAACCATTATCCAATATTTTTCACCCCTCGACACGTTAAAACCTCGAAAATATGACTCGAAAACGTAAGCAAAAATGTAAAAATTCTTGAAAACGAACGACCTTTCTTTCTTAAAACTCGAGTAGCATAACGTTTAATTATTAACAACCCAAAACCTGAAAACAACCATTTTGTACAACAACCAAAGAACTCCAATATATTTCAAAACCCACAATTTTAACTATTCAAGCATCTTTCTATTTATTCTCTATCAAAACACCTATGCTACACAAAGCACATACTGAGCTCGGTCGGAATCGCCCTAACAGGTTGCCTGCACCGGCACACAGAAGTATGTCACCAACTGCCATCCTCATCTAATCCACGCTCACAAGGCTCACCTGAAAGCTTATCGTCACCTACACCATCGAACACAAAACGTAAGCCTAATGCTTAGCAAGTAGGGAATAATAAATTTAAAAATCATGCATACTCTACCCCTAAGACATACAGTTTCTACACACTCTATTGTTCTCGGTTCGTTTTCATTTCATTAATCTTTCACTTTCCCATGTGGATCAAGTAGGTACTCATCCGAGCCTCGCTCACAGGACGGCCACACCTTGACCCAGCAGAGCAAGATCGGAGGCACACATCCGGGCTCCGCCCATTGGACGGCCATACACAATCTCCTCCCACATCGATCATAAAACCTTCTAGTGTTTTCTCTCGCACGTTAACGACGAGGCGTTCATCCTCACGACAGCTTACGTATTTTCAGCGATGCATCCCTCATAGAGCCCCTCACAAGTGCTACCCTAGCACCTTAACGCGACTAGGCGACTCCACTTGAGACCACATTGCGTTTCTTCTTATCTTTTTACGTTTCATGCTCACATTTAAAAAACCATGCTCAAAACTCGTTTTTCTTTCGTGGTTTGAAAACAATGATGCATGTCAATACGTATGCTCAACCACAAAAGAAAACACAAACAACCAAACAATCAAACAATCCCTACCGTTCCATGGTGTAGGCCCGAAGGCAAAAACGCACACAACCACTACATACCTGAATTCTCGCAACGTACTTACTCACTTTGGCCGCGTCAAATACTCATTCGTTAACCTAGCATAAACATGGAATTCACTTAGAAATCATCAAAACACAATCTAAAGGATGCCTACTCTATTTCTTACAACTAATCAAATTAACTGTAAAACCTCAACCCAATATCCCGAAATTTCACCCCATTACATTGCTCAATCTTAAATCGGCGATAACTCACTCGTTTTTCATCGAATTTAAACGATCCAATACATTTCGTAAACCTCTACATGCCTACTATCCAATGCTTCAATCCATTTTGTAAAACCAACATGCATAGCCTGTCAAATTCTGCACCAAACAGAATCGGCGACTTTTGTTCTAAAACCAATTTTTCAACAAAATCGACTAAACTCCTAATCTTTCTATATAATCAACCTAAGTCACTCTATCTAAGGTCTAAGCTCCCAAATTAGCAAGAAAATCCATCAAAGAACACTCAACTTTGGAATCTCTCATTAGGGTTTCCTAATCTCCCATAAAACCTCACCAAAACACACCAAACTTAACTAAAATCACTAAAGGTAAGTATAATTCACAAACCCCACTTAAAACTAACTTTAATCCATGCTAAAAATGGAGGACACCATGGAGGAAGAACTCCCTTGCTGCTGGTTTTAGTGGGAGAGAAGAAGAAGACAAGTATTTGTAACGCCCTCGAACCCGCCCCGGCTTGGTGCGCTACTTTGGTCTCACTTACCATATTTGAAACGAAGTTTAAAATAATTTTTTATAAAATTTTGACTCGATTTTCGGGTTTTTCGAACCCTCAAAAATGGTTGGAAAACGTGCGCAAAATACATGCTAAACATGTTGGAAAGAATCGAGTTAAAACATATTTGAAATGGGAAAATTTTAAACAAAAATTTCAAGTTGGCACGCATAAGGCGCCACGCGCGCGCATCTGGTGCGCTCCTTGCGCAGAAGCGCGTGCTACCACGCGCGCGCTTGAGCGCACCACCCGGCACGAGGTGCCGATGGATCGGTGACCTCTCGGGTCGCTCGATCAGAAATTGTGCTTTCTGCCGATCGATCGACGCTGGGTGCTGCGCGCGCCCATCCCAGCGCCAGCGCACCTCACGTGCACCACCAGCGCACACCCTTGCCTTCATTCCGTTTTTCTCCATTTTTCTTCAAACCACACACCACCAAATCATCTAAAACTTACCCCAAACCCTTCCCAACATTTCTCACTTCCTGATACGTGAAAATCTTGGAAAACCAACTTCAAAACGTCAGCAAAAATGTCAAAACAAGTGAAAACCAACTTGTTTACTTTGTTAAAAATCGAGCAGCATAACGACTAAATTTTTTAAAACCAAAAAATTAAAATCAAATAGTTATACCATAACTCCCAAAATAATATTTACCAAAGTTATAAAACCATTATCATTTACACAACAAAGTTCAAACAAAACAACCTATATACAATCAAAATACCGATCCCACACATCTCCCCGAAGATCATGGTCGAGATGCCCCGACAACCGCCTACACCGGCATGCCCCGTGCGTCACCGACTGCTCCCTAGTCCTGGGCTCTCTCATCTAGCTCGCCTGAATATACGTCGTCACCTACACTGCAGAACACAAAACATAAGCTTAATGCTTAGCAAGTAGGGAGTAATGCAATTCAAAACAATGCATGCTCAGCTCAACCCCTAAAATGCAATTTCTACTCACTCAATTGTTTTCGTTTCGTTATCATTTCATTACACGTTCATGGAGTCCCTAGCAAGTGATAATCTAGCACCTAACTCGACTGGGCAGCTCCAATAAAATCACTCACAGGTGTCACCCTAACGCGACGGGTCAACTCACTCATAGAGTCCCTCGCGAGTGTCACCCTAACTTCCAATTTAGTCTCTCGCAGTTGTCACCCTAACGCGACATGGCAACTCTCATAGAGTCCCTTGCGAGTGTCACCCTAACGCGACGGGGCGACTCAAACTCTAATCATCTCGTTTCGTTTTCTTTATCTTTCTTAAAGCCTCTCGCAAGTGCTAACCTAACACCCTAACGCGACTAGACGGCTCCAATAGAGTCTCTCGCAAGTGTCATCCTAACGCGACTGGGCAACTCTCTCATAGAGTCCCTCGCAAGTGGCACCCTAACGCGACGGGGCAACTCCAACTCTATTCACATTTCATTTCATGCTCACCATCCAAAACCATGCTCAAAACTCGTGGTTCGTAGTTCAAAAACAATGATGCATGACAATATAATGTTTAAACCAAACCAAACAACCAAACAAACAAACATCCTTATCGTTCCATAGTGTAGGCCCGAAGACAACAAAAACACACAATTCACTACTTACCTGATTTCCTGCCACGTATTTACTCTCTTCGGCTACGCCAAAGGCTCAACTCGTTAACCTAGCATAATAAAAGGGAAATCACTTAATAATACTCTAAGAATTCTAAAGAATTGTCTAAACTAAAACTAATAACCAATTTAACAAACTGTACATTATAACACACAAAATTCAAAATTCCTACATTTTCCATCACCCAACTTTAATCGGTCATAACTTACTCATTTTTCAACGGATTTAGACGTTCCACCTCATTCCGTAAACCTCTACACGTCTACTATCCATTGAAACAATCAAATTTAACAACCAAACAGGTTGGCCAATTCGAAAACCTCAAAACAGAATCGGCCTCTTATACACTAAAACCCGATTTTTACACAACTTTCATCCATACTCCAATCTCACTCCATAAACCACCTAAACAAACATTCCTAAAGTTTAAACTACCAAATTTAAGAAGAAAACTAGCCAATGAAAGAGGAAATTCGGATCCCTCAATTAGGGTTTTCCAAACACTAACCAAACTCCATAAAAACACAACCAAAACATTAAAAATCATCAAAGAAATGTATCCAACTAAAAACCCAACTAATTCTTACCTTAAAACCTTGCAAAATCTTGAAGAAATGGAGGTGGAGAACCCTCAAATGGTGGCTGGTTTTTCGTTGAGAGAAATGGGAGGAAGAAGAGAAATTTTCTTTTTAACCATTCATTTCCATCATTTTTATAAAACTAACATTTTCACCTTTTTTATTTTTCCACCAAAGTTTCTAAATTTATAAATTAAACTCACCTTTTCCCCTTCATACATAAACCAACGTGGGTGCTTTTCTCCTAATCATAAATCACTTTTTTTTTCTTTCCATTCAATTTGGTCAAAACATCACTATACCTAGGTTCCACTATTTCCACTTTATAACTTGAACTACTAATATTCAAATTTCACTTTCCACTCAAAAGTTTAAGAAAACTCTAAGGCTAACGTTAAACTCTAACGACATACCCTAACCTAGGGCTACGTACGATAAGAGAAATTTCCGAGTGTTACAGTATTTGTCTTTTACTCCATCCCTTTCCACCAATTAAAACTTTCCCTTTTTTCCTTTTTCAAAACCTACCACCAAATCTTATAATTTTAGAAATCAAACCCTCCCTCATCAAATCTCTTCTCCCTCACGTGGAACATCAACTCCATTCACTCATTCCACAATCTAATTTTTCCTTTCTTCACTTAAAACAACAACTACAACAAACAACTTACCACATTCTCTTGTTTTCTCTTCCATCTCCACTTTCTAGCTCATATACTTAGAATAAATTCTAGGGTCTTTGCTAGGCTTCCATAACATATTCTAATCTAAGGATAACTCGTGTTAAGGAAAAATTCTCTGGTGTTACACCCTGCCCCATCAACCCGAAAATTATCATTTCTGACTCCGGTTGTTTTGATTGCTCAGCTCGAGATAACAAAAAACAACTGAAAAATAATATAAAAAAGGCTCAATCAGCTCCAATAAAAAATCAACAAATGGGGTGTGCTTATACAATAATTCAGAATGAAATATCATGCACTTGAAATTTAAACGTATAAAGCATTTGTACATATATGTAAAAAAACTGACGTGCTGATGACCAAGTCCTGTCAAAGTTTTTATAGGTGTCAATCTGCCAAAATAAAATTTTAAAAATCATGCAATGCAAATGCAATACAGTATAGAAACTCCAACCTCAATGGTGACCACAGTCTTACTGACAATTCGAACACGCTAGTGGGATCAAGCACTGGAAACGAGGCATCAAAAACAAGGACATTGTCAGAACCTATAATCAACCTGACATCAAAATCAAAATAAGAACACGAGAATTAATAAAAAGGAAACTAGTTAGAGTTAGGAAACCTTACAGGTAACGAACAACGTTAAAACCATAATCGGTATCCAATGACGAACAATAGATGGGTTCAACATCGACCATAAAAACCCAACTAAGAGACCACGACAAATAGTCGTGAACTTCACCAAGGTGTGTGGCACCCAAGTGAAAAAGTTCCTTATAAAAACATCTCGAGTGGTCAACTAGAACTAGATTGCGGTCGAACGGACATTTTTGGGGTCGACCAAGATCATGGAGAGGTCAACGAGACACTACAACGACCAGACATTACAGTAGTCAACCACATACTGTAGTGGTCGGTCAGACTTCAGCACTGATAGATGGACTCTTTTGGTTGACTGAAGACGACATTTCCAAACACGAAAGTCTCGAGAAACCGTCCCGTTTCATATATTTTTTGCCACCAATCGACTCCACATCCTACATAGATGTAACGCCCCGAAAACCCACCCGAATTCCCGGTTCGCTACAGGGACTACTCTGAGCTAAACGACTCACTAATTTCCCTTAATCCTAACCATTTGGCACCACGGCGTCCTCTAAAAATTTCGACAGAGTAACGCCTGAAAATGGCGCCCCCAAAATGCTAAGTACCTGCAAACGAATAAATCCCAACCAATCCAGAATACTCCTACACAACTATCTAGTCTATGAAATCTCCAAACAATCATCATAACAGAACGAAATGCTATCGACCAAAATGAAGAAAGTCCACAGTATAGGGTGACATATCACCCTTAACTATGACTATAAACAACAAATACAAATACCCCCACAAAAGACATACAGTCTTACTCCCTATCAACACCATTCTACGGCTCTTCCTGGGTCGGATCGCCCTAACACTGTCGTCAACCGGGGCCCTGGTCGCACGCCACCAACTGCCACCTACTTCTAGTCAGATCCTCAGTACACACCCACCAGCTCAGCAGTACCTACACCACAGAACACACCGTAAGCTCAAAGCTTAGCAAGTAAAGTGCTGAAAAATAAACGCGAAGCATGAAACTGGTTATGCAAGCCTAACACATGCAGGTCTCTACACACGTTGTCATCATCTCTTCGCATCGTATCTCACCGAGGTTTGGAATGTAACCGCACCGGGCAGTCAGTCCGTACACCGCACTGTTTACCGGCACGTCACCACCATCCCGGTTCCTCTAGGAACGGGGTCCATAAGTCACACCCAAAATCCTCCCGCTATTCCGACTCGAAATGCAACCGCCATGAGACAGTCGGTCGATGCACCCGCGCTGCCATCAGCACGTCGCCACCGTCCCAGCTCGTCCCGGAAACGGGGCCCACAGTCACACCCCAGCCCCTGTCTCGACTCGAGATGCAACCGCCCAAGACAGTCGGTCGATACACCGCACTGTCTTTGGCACGTCGCCACTGTCCCAGCTCGTCCCGGAAACGGAGCCCACAGTCACACCCCAACCCCTGTCTCGACTCGAAGTGCAACCGCCTGAGACAGTCGGTCGATACACCGCACTGTCTTTGGCACGTCGCCACTGTCCCAGCTCGTCCCGGAAACGGAGCCCACAGTCACACCCCAACCCCTGTCTCGACTCGAAGTGCAACCGCCTGAGACAGTCGGTTGATACACCGCGCTGCCATCAGCACGTCGCCACCGTCCCAGCTCGTCCCGAAAACGGGGCCCACAGTCACACCCCAGCCCCTGTCTCGACTCGAAGTGCAACCGCCTGAGACAGTCGGTCGATACACCGCACTGTCTTTGGCACGTCGCCACTGTAGAGGAGCGTCGGTTGATACACCGCGCTGCCATCAGCACGTCGCCACCGTCCCAGCTCGTCCCGAAAACGGGGCCCACAGTCACACCCCAGCCCCTGTCTCGACTCGAAGTGCAACCGCCCGAGACAGTCGGTTGATACACCGCGCTGCCATCGGCACGTCGCCACCGTCCCAGCTCAGTCCCGGAAACGGGGCCCACAGTCACACCCCAGCCCCTGTCTCGACTGTCCACACCGTACCTCACCTCCACTACTCTCCCTCCGTGCTTGAAAACATGCTCAAAACATTTTGCGTAGCTTTTTTAAACATGATGCATGCTGACCATAATCAACTAATTACAACTTCACATACGCATCACAATCAACTAACAACGACTCCACATATGCATCACATCACAAATGTGCCTACAACCCATAACGTGCACAAAGCTCACAACTGACGTACAACTCACCCACTGCCTGCATAAGACTCATAACATACGTGCCACTAACCCACAACCAGTACAAGACTTGTAACATATTTATCATTAACCCATAACCTGCACAAGACTCATAACATACACACAACTAGCCCACGACCAACACAAGATTCACAACCTGCACAAAACTATCCCACAACCTACACAGGACTCACAACCTGTAACGACCCTATTTCCTAGCAAGATATTGTCCGCTCTGGGGATTGGGCCATAGCCCAATATCCTCCCTTCACGGCTTTGTTTGGCGAGAACTTCCTGGAAGGTCACCCAACCTGGAATTGCTCTCGCCGAAGCACTTTTAACTTCGGAGTTCTTATGGGATCTATTGTCAATTGTGCTTTAAAACGCGTCTTGCTATCTAGGGAGGGATCTCTTACATATGTTTCATTTCCATGTACTTCCCCAAGCGATGTGGGATTGTGACAACCCCCTCTTTACGACCCGGGATTCGCCTATACTCGAGTCCGGGATTCGCCTATAGGTCCCGAGGTTTGCCCCGCAACCCGAGGTTTGCCCCGCAGTCGTACACATACGTTCACATTCGAGTCATCACAATCACCGGGGCCCAACGTCCTCGTTGGCCACATTTTCGGTTGGGTACAGGCTCTGATACCATTTGTAACGACCCCATTTCCCAGCAAGATATTGTCCGCTCTGGGGATTGGGCCGTAGCCCAATATCCTCCCCCCACGGCTTTGTTTGGCGAGAACTTCCCGGAAGGTCACCCAACCTGGAATTGCTCTTGCCGAAGCACTTTTAACTTCAGAGTTCTTGTAGGATCCGTTGTCAATTGTGCTCCAAAACGCGTCTTGCTATCTAGGGAGGGATCTCTTACATATGTTTCATTTCCATGTACTTCCCCAAGCGATGTGGGATTGTGACAACCCCCTCTATACTCGAGTCCGGGATTCGCCTATACTCGAGTCCGGGATTCGCCTACACTTGGCTTAGGTCCCGAGGTTTGCCCCGCAGTCGTACACATACGTTCACATTCGGGTCATCACACAACCTACACAACGTGCCCAACTAACGACAACTTCTCATCCACATCCGGACCCACAACCCGCCACATATGCAAAACTCACAACATACAACGAACAATGACTACACATACACATACGTACATATGGCCACAACACACACAAGACTCACATCCTACACACTATGACCAACTATCGACGGCTTCTCGTCCACATCCGTACCCACAACCCGCCACGTATGCAAAACTCACAACATACAACTAACAATGACTACACATACACATACGTAAATATGGCCACAACACCACAGGACTCACAACCTACCCACAACTAGCCCACAACCTACACAGGACTCACAACCTACCCACAACTAGCCCACAACCTACACAGGACTCACAACCTACCCACAACTAGCCCACAACCTACACAGGACTCACAACCTACCCACAACTAGCCCACAACCTACACAGGACTCACAACCTACCCACAACTGGCCCACAACCTGCACAAGACTCACAACCTATGCAAAGCTGGCCCACAACCTGCACAAGACTCACAACCTATGCAAAGCTGGCCCACAACCTGCACAAGACTCACAACCTATGCAAAGCTGGCCCACAACCTGCACAAGACTCACAACCTATGCAAAGCTGGCCCACAACCTGCACAAGACTCACAACCTATGCAAAGCTGGCCCACAACCTGCACAAGACTCACAACCTATGCAAAGCTGGCCCACAACCTGCACAAGACTCACAACCTATGCAAAGCTGGCCCACAACCTGCACAAGACTCACAACCTATGCAAAGCTGGCCCACAACCTGCACAAGACTCACAACCTATGCAAAGCTGGCCCACAACCTGCACAAGACTCACAACCTATGCAAAGCTGGCCCACAACCTGCACAAGACTCACAACCTATGCAAAGCTGGCCCACAACCTGCACAAGACTCACAACCTATGCAAAGCTGGCCCACAACCTGCACAAGACTCACAACCTATGCAAAGCTGGCCCACAACCTGCACAAGACTCACAACCTACCCACAACTAGCCCACAACCTACACAAAGATTCACAACCTATGCAAAGCTGGCCCACAACCTGCACAAGACTCACAACCTACCCACAACTAGCCCACAACCTACATAGGACTCACAACCTATGCAAAGCTGGCCCACAACCTGCACAAGACTCACAACCTACCCACAACTAGCCCACAACCTACATAGGACTCACAACCTATGCAAAGCTGGCCCACAACCTGCACATGACTCACAACCTACCCACAACTAGCCCACAACCTACACAGGACTCACAACCTATGCAAAGCTGGCCCACAACCTGCACAAGACTCACAACATACCACTAACAACGACTTCACATCCACATCACTTCACGCACGTACCTACGAACCCCAACCTACATTCGATGACCAACTAACGCGACTTCACCTCCACATCACATCACACACATACCTACGACTCACAACCTGCATACCATGACCAACTAACGATGACTTCACCTCCATATCACATCACACACGTACCAATGGCCACCACACACACGTCACATACAGACCACTCACGGCATACACACAATTCACAACAAGCAAACAACTGTGGTGTAGGCCCTTCTGGGCGACTCTCAATCATTTACACCCACACTAGTACTTACCTGGCATCCTAGCTCGCTGAAGATGCTCCGTTTCTTGTCCACCTACGGCTCGACCTACGACAAATATTCAAACTTCATTAAAACCAAGCTTACATTCATCAATTTACTCTCAAACTACTATTTGTAGCCTAACTCAACTAAAATCTAACTAAACGGGCCACTAATTTGGGTTCGGTAAAAACTTACCTGAAACTTCAGACGCGCGTAACTTTCGCGTCGGCTAATGGAATCGAACGATTCCAGCGACCACGTACTCCTCTAATAACCTAGTTTAATCTGCCAAATGAAAATTTAAAACAACTAACTGTAGCTAGGCCAAAACCCCTAAAATCAGAACCGGATTTTTCCTTAAAACGTCCAAAATTCTCTCCTCAATCCGATTCTACCAAATTTCTTTACCAATCGACCATCTAACATTCAGTCAACATAACCTAACAAAACCATCAGAGTTTCACACCAGGAAACCCGAGGTTCAAAAACTTGGCCCTCGATTTTTAGCTCAATCAGAGCTGTACATTGCTCGGCAATCATTGCCGGCGTTGAGCTCGGCAATCTGACGCTGAGGGCAGCCAAAAATGACCGGCGATCGGAGCTCTAGCAGCTCGGCGATCCACAGCACAGACCGAACACAAAACAGGGCAAAGCCCTAAGCTTACCAGTCAGTTTTTGGTCGGAGGAGGCCGGAAATGTCAGCCCTCGGCTCGTCGCCGCCGTCTGATCGGAAGAACGCCGAAGTCGCCGGTGATTTGCTTGCCGAACGTCGCCTGCGCTCCCCCTCCCCTGTTCGGCGTTAGGTGATACCCGAGCAACATAATGGCTTATCGAAGCCATTATGTTGTTTTAAGAGAAAACATAATTGTTTTCTCTTAAAACACACAATTACCATTTTGCCCTCCCACGTTTCCGGCCATTTTGAATTTCGTTAAATCCCGTTCTTCGACCGCTAAATTTCTATAAATTGGCTCCCACCTCACCCTCGATCTAACTCTTCCACCGAAACTCTCGAAAATAATTTAATTAACCCAATAACTAACCTAACTTAAATTAATTAAATTAACCCAAAAAAAAAATTTGGGGTATTACAATAGAACTCACTATTGACAAAAACAACAACGAATAAACCAACAATTTTGAGTTTTTTAACGTTGAATCCCAATTAAACACAAACGAAACCTTAACGAAAAAAACAAAAAGGGAGTTAGGAACAACATACCCCTTCACAAAACTAGGAGATTGAGATGCCAGAAGCACGACCTGGGTGGTGAAGCCCTCTCTCCCCGCCAACTCTTCCTCACAGTTGTCTTTCTCCCCTCTTCTCTCAGCCACGCACACCATGAAATCTTTGCTTGAAGTATTTGTTGGTGTTGATCATGTTGACATGGTGAAGGCAATGTTCTTATATGCGAGATATGAATTACATTTTGTTATTTTTTAAGTTGTCAAAGTTTTAGCTCCCGTGATACATAATTCATATTCCAAAAGCATCTTTCATAGAATTATTTGTCGTGTAAGGGCATGTTGCGCACATGATTGGTTGTGTTTGAGTAAGGGGCTTTTGTTTTGACTTTTTTCTGGCATTGTTGTTAATGTTTTTGGTGCGAACTTTTTCAAAAATAAAAATTGATGTATTAAGCAAAGATGGATTAACTTTTACAAATAGATTGTCTTCTGCAGAATTGAAGTGGTCAGCTTGATGTTGCGTGACTCTACAGGTCATTAATATTCATCGACGCACTAAAATGCATATATCTTGCTTTTCTGCTCAACCAAAAAAATTAAATCATTCACTTGTAAAACCTTGTTTTCCTCTGTTAATAGTTCAGTAGTAATATGTTTAGAACAAACTTATTATCTTGAGGGCACTTTTGGATGTTAAGTTAGTTATATTCAAGTAATATTTCCATCTTTGATCTATATATTTTTTTTTTTTCTGTTTTCAAATTTTATCGTTCATTTTATCTTGTAGATGTTCATGAAATAGTTTCAACTATTACCTTTTTTTTGCAATGTAAGAGCTGTCGTATGCATGTCATGAACACGAGCAAATCCTGGCCGAAGATTTTTCAGTTTCCAATATTATGAGGTATAAATGTAACAAGTGTATATTTCACTAAATTGTTTCCTGTTGACTATGTTTTTTAGTGGAGTTGGAAGATACGACTTTTTGGATGGTATGATGTAGCATTGGGTGTGCAAGGGAAGAAAATTGTTAGTCATCTACAATCTAGAGTTGAACATTTAGAAACCGTTAATGAAAAGCTCCCAATAAGAATATCATTTGGTAGTTTCACAAGAACTTGAGACAATTATATTAACAATGACCTTTTATTACATGTATGTATTCAACATATTGTCTACTTAAATTATGCAAGATTGATGTTACTAATTGAAGTATCAAAATGTCGACCAACAAAACAAACCGTGGGTTTTGTATATGATATTCTTCAATCAATCATAAAACTAATGACCAAAGTCAGGCACACCAAATACTACACACTGGAAACTAATACCCAAAGTC
Source organism: Begonia masoniana (assembly GCA_022432975.1). Lineage (NCBI taxonomy): Eukaryota > Viridiplantae > Streptophyta > Magnoliopsida > Cucurbitales > Begoniaceae > Begonia > Begonia masoniana. Next base: position 24,985,956 of record CM039513.1, on the reverse strand, counting down.
AAGCCCACCAAAATACACATTCTGCAAACAACTGTCTCAATTGTGCACGCACAAATGTCTCAATAATTTTTTGTTGCCCACCCACGTAGTGTATTCTTCCTTGTCTCTTGAAAGTCCCTCCATAATTGTATTCTATTGAAAATTTGTCCATCTCTAAGTTGCCTACAAGCACGTGCCACAAACAAAATTTACAAAATAAGTGACATTACAACAAATAAAACACTGGTAACATTTTCTGTAGGAAACTATCTCATACATTAGTATGAACTTAAAAATTGACACATTTGCTGACAAACTACATTCTCTAGTCTATAAAGAAAAGGACGGATATAACATTAATGATCATAAAGAATATAACGTATAATTAACATGGAAAGATAATCAAGCAAGAATGCAGCTTATTTAGTTGCAAATTAGTACTTCGAAACCATATTTGTGGATAAAGGGCAGCACTTGAAACCCATATTTGTGGACAAAGGGAAGTATTCCAATACCTATGATAATCTTCAGTTTAACTAATGAACTTATTTCACTAAAATCTACATTTAGTAAAAATACAGGTGAAAATATAAACTAACGCATATCTTTATGACATGAATACAACGATCCCATGGAGTTAAGATCTAATTACTAAGATCTCAAAATATCTTAAATCTTACTTCCAACCTCGGTATAATTTTCCTTGTGTTGGTTTTGTTTGCACCTAAAAGAGAATTTAGCAACCTAAAAATATTAGCAACAAATCGACTCTTGAAACCAAAATCAAACGAAGCATATGTAGTCATTCCTTTAATTCAAAAGATTACAATAAAGCAGAATACAGTTCACTCATGCAATAAAAATAAAAAAAGGAAAACCTTATTCCGTTGCCGCTGTCTTCCTCCGAAAAAAACCAGGGCAGTCTTCTTCCTTGTCCTTCATAGGCAAGCTAGGGCAAAAGCACTGATTCTCTTCCTCGCAGTCGCCGAGGTTGTCTTCCTCGCACTCCTCGAGGTTGTCCTCCTCAGTCGCGGAAGTGAAGTCGCAGGCTAGGGCATAATTCACCTTGATGGGTTCTGTAAAATTATTGAAAGCATTTGACGGACTCCTATTATCTCTCGAACTTTGAGATATCAATTATCAAAATTAATTATTTAACGTGTCAATTGAAAACAACGTCACCCTTGAGGTCCATTTTGCTATTTACTCTTAAATAAAATTGCAGTGGAGGATTAAAATGTCAATTACAAAATAAAGAGGCAGAGCCAAAATGGTTGGTTAAACCAAGGTCCAAGAGTGAACCTTAGACATTGTAGTAATATAAGTCTATGAAGAACAATTATACAACAAGAAATACCATAATATGAGAGCAGAAGTACTAGAAAATAACTGAGATAGGAAACTATGTAAGGTACTAAGAGAGTTTTACAATGCCTCACTAAACAAAATACTCAACAAAGGAAATAAACCAAATGAAGTAAGTGTCGAGCTCAATCTTACGTTGTCTGCTCCAAACCTTCCTAACTATGATTTGAAAGCAAAGTCAATCAGGATGAGTTGACTAAACTCAATAAGAATTTTAAATGTTATATCAAGTGTTTTCAAAATAAAGATGTGCATGCATTAAAGAAACCAGTATCAAAATATGAGATAAAAACGCTATTCAAAACACGTTCCAAGAATCATCACTAGGAAAAATTTTAAAACAATCCATTATATTGTGGTAAGTAATAAAAAGAGGCTACTATTGTCATATATAAAACATCAATGAAAAAATGGTCACCCACGATCTCTAAATACACTGTGATATACGCATATATGGAAAGACAATATTCCATAATTGCAATGTGAAACAACTTTAATCGGGTTTAGAGATTCACATCCATGTACATGGTACAATCAACTGTCAAATTACTCTATTTATAGAACACAAAAAAAAAAAACACGTACAGTCGAAGTGTGCATCAATAATGACGTTCATTCATGCTTTATGTTGACTTTTTTTATAGTGCAAACACCCATCAACTTCCTCAGAGTTTTGAAGGTAAGTGGGTGGTTTAGTAAATATATTAGCATGCTACTCTTCACTTATCCAGTGCTTTAAATCATTTGTTTCATGGTTACAAAGATTGACATCAATTGCCACAGAAGAATGTAATAACTCATGTTTGCTTGTAACATAGCTCTTCAAGAAATTTCGTAGCCATATAATTTGACAAGCACAAATTGTTACAGTGACAAATTTAGTTTTAGCCGTTGATAAAGTGATAGATTTTTGTTTTTAGATAATCAAGAAACATCTCTTATACCAAGCATAAAAATATAAGGTAACTTAAGTCTTATATCATCTTGATCTCATGTATCATCATTGTTAAAAGTTAAGTTTGATCTTTTGCCCTTCTTGAAAACAATCTAAAATTTGTTGTTTCTCAGAAGTAACTGCGAAAGAATGCAACTCCATCAGATTCTCCATATCTATTAATTAGACTCACATCATGCATAATGTCTAGTTTTTTTACAATTAAATAAATCAACCTACCCACAATTTTCCTTATAAAGTGTGTTATCCACTTTTTTGTCTCTATAATCTTGGTTTAACTTCAATCCAACTTATTTAGTGTACTTACAAGATTGCAATCCTTCATCTGTAACATGCTTAGAATTTCTCACACATATTTCTTTTGAAAAATAAAAGTTTTAGTTGTAGATTGCATTACTTCTATACTAAGAAAATAATGCATCATACCGAGAACCAATACTTCAAATTCAATCATCATAGACTTCTTAAATTTTTTAAAAATGAAACAACACGTCCAGTGTAAAAAATATCATCAACATATAGACAAACAATAAGCATATTTTCTTATCTCCAAGTTTAACAAACAATATACGCACATATTGACACATCGTAAAACCTTCTTTTAGAAAATAAGTCTTAATTTGGCTATATCAGGTATGAAAAACTTAATTTAATCCATAAAGAGCATTTTATAATATATATACTTTATGATCATTTCCAATTTGAATATAATCTAGAGATTGATCAACATATATTTATTCCTCCAACTTTCCATGAAAGAATACTGAATTGAAGATAGGCCATGAATTTTGTGCTACAATTGCAACACCAATCTAATAGTAGCATGCTTGCAACTTGAGCAAAAAACTTCTTTACAAGCAACACCATACTCTTTCTCATATCCCTCAGCCACCAAGTGTGCTTTTATACTCATCAACTTCACAATTTTTTACTATGTTTGTTTTGAAAATCAAGTTCAAGCCAATAGTTTTGTGCCTTTTTGAAATATCACATCTCTCAAGCATCATTTCTTTCAATCGCAGCAGTCCATCGTCCATCGCCTTTCATTTTTATAATTCTTTGAAAGTATTTTCGAAAGATCTTGGATCACATTTTGAAAATAAAGAAAAGTAATTAGAACATCAATTTGATCACATTCTGAAAATATAGAAAAGTAAGTAATTGGAATTTCAATTTGATCAATTCCAATTACCTCTCTGTCTTTTGAGGACGAGATATAAGTATTTTAGTTGCTGCATTAGTAGCTTCTGTTGTCGGTGAAGTTCTAGTATCTATTGGAGCTTCATTAGGTCGATATTTGAGTGTGTAGAAGATGATAGAATATATTGTCGTCGGATAGTAAGTTTTTGGCGCAATTAATATTAATATTATATATATTAAATCTTAATAATTTTGAAATCCAACGTTATCAAAAAATTATCTAAAATATTACCTCTAAGTAACTTTCATTTATCTAATGCTATTCCAGTTTTTTAATCATGTGGTAACTTTCAGTTTTTACCGACTTTAATCACTTGATCGAACACTTCCGATACAAAAATTAATTTTGGAATTTAAAAATGACCACAAAATAGTTAGACCTCAATAAACACAAAAAGCTTACTCTAAATTTTATTTATTTACAAATGACATTTTACATAGAAACTAATCAATAGAATATCCAACAATTAATTAAATAAATAGTATATGGCCTATCTCTCATCTAATAGAAGAGATGTGTTCGACCTGAGATTGAATAAAACGAAATAATAAAAATAACACAAACATCATCAGGATACCATAAAAATAAAACACACAATTTATTGCTAGATGTCACCGTGTTGACGTTATATGCTTGTTGTCAAGACCATCGCCTTGATTACCCAATTTTCGACGTTAGAATGTTAAATAAACAATCGATGGAGCAGAATAAATATAATTATATGTAGTTATGTCACAATAATAATTAAATTTAACCCATAAATATACAAAAGTCTCGTAGATAAATTTAATTTATAAACATGAGTCATACTATCATGAATTCTATACAAAGTGTAACTAAATAACTTTATTCCTATGTTGTGCTTAAATAATCAAACTATTGGGCTTTACCTTTTTGCTTTATCTGCAGAGCTGCCGGGTCTAAACATGAAAAGAGGAAGGATCCACATGAAGAACTTTTATAAAACCCAGTAAGTTAAACCTTACACATATATTAATGTTTGATTATCAATGTTATATCTTTCTTAACTTTATAGTTCACTAAAAAGATGTATTATTGATATTTTATTATCTCCTTTCTTAAGTCATTATAGATTTATTATTTATCTTATAATTGTTCTTTATTCACACAAGTAATTGTATGTTGATTAGTAATACTCACGTGCACCTATACCCATAAGATATTTTATTTAATGTCTAATATTGAATATATATGTATTGTCTAATCACGTATATCGCCACACAATTAGTTTTCTCCAACATAACTTTCGTTCATCAATATTCAAATTAACTCTTATAATCACACAACTCATGTTTTAAGTGTTAACAATAAGTTCTAAACATTCTTATTAATGTTTTTCTTTATATAAGAAGTGTATTACACATATATGCGAATACTTAGGCATATGATTTAGATAATCATAGTCTACTAAATTCTTTTTTCACTCTCGTGTGTAATTAATCTTTAGGCACCCCTAACTTCATGTACAATCTTCACTCGGCACCTAATTTTATGATTTATATTTGTCAAAGATTTATATTTACCCAAACTACCTAGACATATTTTATTGATGTCTAAACTCAATTATATAATCTTTATACAACTCACTAAATATACTCAATTAATATCTACTTTAACAACTTTATCTATGAAACTTATTAGACATAACTTGATTAATGTCTAACCTCATTTCTTTTACATGACTCACTAAATATTTATTTATTATTTTCTAATTTAATTTATATTTATCACATTCTTCTATACGTAGGAAATATTAAATGGATATAAGTGAATACGTCTAGACCTATGACAATTTAGATCATTGCCTAGATGTCATGACTCACTCATTTATTATTTTTGTACTCAACTATATGTAATGAGTATGTAATGCAACTCTCACATACCACTTATGTCATGATAATTGAATTAATGTGAGTATGTGTATGCACCATATTATTTACTTGATCTCATGTTTATCAAATATCATATTAACATATTATATGAATGTCAACATGTGTAAACCATATCAACTTATAATGTGAATGTTAATATACATAATCAATAATCTTAATGTGAAAAGTCTCACACATACGTATATTTTACCGACTATTTCACAGTAACGCCTACACATCATAATATAATCCTCCATAGAGCTAGAGATTTGCAATCCAAGGGGGATCTCTGTCGAAGGATGATCTGTCAACAAATACATATATCCAAAAACTCAACTCGTTGTGCAATACTCTCTCAGCGATCGGCGAGCCTGTCTCTTACTATGATCAGGTAATCTATTTCCTCGCCGGACTAGGGAGTGATTACAACCCGTTCGTGACTTCTATCACGAATCGTGTTGACTGTAACGTTTGAAAATTTGTAAAACTCTATTTTAATAGTATTTTGAGGATATTTTGTGGAAATAAAATTTATAAAGTTTTTGGTTGAATTTGACAAATTTGGAGAATATTATAAATGATATTGTAAATTTAGAATTTAAGAAACCGTGTTGGAAAAAGTTGAATTTAAGAAAGGATAAATTAAAAAATCCAAAAATTTACATTTTTGGAGGAAAAATGACGAGGGCTAATTGATCACCTGAAGAGAGCGATTGATAGCCAAAATGTTGTCGAGAATGGAAATCGGGCAGAGAAGGTGCTGACCGATAACAGAATTAGGGCGATCGATCGGCTGTTGTAATGAGGAAATAAGTTTCAGAAACATAGGGGTCGCCGATCGATTGCCCCTGAGGATTGATCGATTGCCCCTTCTGTGTAAAAGCAGCGATTTGGATTTTTAAGGCGCCGATCGATCGGCTAATTTCGGCGATCGATCGCCCCTTAAAATTCTTTTAGTATGGCTGGGCAAGGGTTGGCTGATTGATTGGTCATGCTGTGGCTGATCGATCGCTTGTTATTTTGGATAAAATTTTGTTTAACAGACCGAGGATAAGGTTGGTTTTGAGTGAGTAAACATAAAAACACTATTGCAAATGTGTGATGTGGCAAGGGCTTTGTGGTGTTAACGTGGAGAAAAGAAAAGAAGGGGGAAAAAAGAGAATAAGGAGAGAGAGAGAGATGTTCTGCTGCTTTAAGTGGAAAGAGAAGAAGAAAGTTGCAGAGAATTACAGAGAAGAGAGATCCGAGAGAAACCGAGGGAAATAGAGGGAAAAATGAGAGGTAGACCTCCGAATCGTCGATTTGTCCTTTAGGGTAAAGTGTTCAGCGCGTTGAGAGTAGCGTTTTGACATAGATATTGTTGGGGTCGGTGGAGATTTCGGGAAAATAGGTGGAACCGACATACGGTAAATATCTCTAACGATTAGAGTAGTTAGATTGGATTTTATTACCTTGATAGGTGGAGATAGATTTTATTTCCACTTGGATCTGGATAGGTTTAGATATTTTGGTGGATTTGGTTGAGATGGATATGTTGAAGTGTCCAAATTGATATCGTTTTTAACAATTAAATCAATCGTTTACGAAATGATTTTTAAAGAAATATTGAAATAAAAGAATTTTGAAAACGTTTATTTACGTTGAATTGAGCATTGATTTTAATATCAATTACATTGAAATGAGCATATTGAATTTTAAATATCAAATTCATGGGTGAGTGCGTGTTTTGTACATACATAGCATTGCTTTATAAAAATTTTTAAATATGCATTTAGAAAGGAGGGAGAAGGAAAGCGGTGGTAACATAAGAACTCATTGAGCTGGTCTCGCGCTCTTCATGTGTGATAGTATGACTATGAAAATATTGGGAGATTAACTATATGTCCTCCTTAGGTTGAAAGTCCCTAAACCTCGTGAGAAAACAATGTGTGGGTCCTACATCCCTACCGGTGAAAGCTCGGGAACGTGTAGGTGTGTGATGGTCATATGAGTCAATTAGAGTGAATTGCATTTTTAACATATTAATTTGAATGTTAAAAACTGTTGTTTTGGAAATGTGATAGAAAGAAAATAGATTTAAATCCTGCATTATTATTTTAATTGCATTGAATTTAATTGTTCATTGAAAATTGATGGATTTAAATCATGCATAATTGTTATAATGCATCGGATTTACTTGATTGTTGTGAATGAGTATTAAACGGTGGTTAATGGATTACAAAGCCTTAATTGTTTTAATGGATTTTAAACAGTTCGAATTACGAACCTACATGCATTTTTATATAAATTGCATGAATTTCAAATCAAAAATAATATTTGATTTAAGTTGATTTAAAAAATATTAAAATGATTAGATGGATGATAGTGTATGGGTCTGGATAGTGTAGATAGATTCTGGGTTATGTATTTTAGTCTTTAGATTTATTTGCTAGGCTAATGACTCATAGATATTTATATTTTTTAGATACCGAGGGCGTTCACCAAGACCGGATCGGGAACGTGTAGGTGTGTGATGGTCATATGAGTCAATTAGAGTGAATTGCATTTTTAACATATTAATTTGAATGTTAAAAACTGTTGTTTTGGAATGTGATAGAAAGAAAATAGATTTAAATCCTGCATATTATTTTAATTGCATGAATTTAATTGTTCATTGAAAATTGATGGATTTAAATCATGCATAATTGTTATAATGCATCGGATTACTTGATTGTTGTGAATGAGTATTAACCGGTGGTTAATGGATTACAAGCCTTAATGTTTAATGGATTTTTAAACAGTTCGAATTACGAACTACATGCATTTTTATATAAATTGCATGAATTCAAATCAAAATAATATTTGATTTAAGTTGATTTAAAAAATATCAAACTGATTAGATGGATGATAGTGTATGGGTCTGGATAGTGTAGATAGATTCTGGTTATGTATTTTAGTCTTTAGATTTATTTGCTAGGCTAATGACTCATAGATATATTTTTTAAGATTTTTTTTTTTTTTTTTTTTTTTTTTTTTTTTTTTTTTTTTTTTTTTTTTTTTTTTTTTTTTTTTTTTTTTTTTTTTTTTTTTTTTTTTTTTTTTTTTTTTTTTTTTTTTTTTTTTTTTTTTTTTTTTTTTTTTTTTTTTTTTTTTTTTTTTTTTTTTTTTTTTTTTTTTTTTTTTTTTTTTTTTTTTTTTTTTTTTTTTTTTTTTTTTTTTTTTTTTTTTTTTTTTTTTTTTTTTTTTTTTTTTTTTGTTGTCGGAAACAAAAACAAGGATAAAGGCTACAAAGAGACATAGGTCTAGGGTTGGGAAAGTCATGGACAGAGTTGTGTAATACATTTATTGCGTTCCGCCTAGAGTATTTGAGATTAGACTGATGTAAAGATTGATAGGATTAATGTAACGAGTTGAGGATGTAAATATTTCAAATTTGAAATATATTAAATGTATGTTGATTGTTGGATGTTAACGAGTTGAAAATGATATCCTAATTCGTTGTCGTTGTCGTTGTCGTTGTCGTTGTCGTTGTCGTTGTCGTTGTCGTTGTCGTTGTCGTTGTCGTTGTCGTTGTCGTTGTCGTTGTCGTTGTCGTTGTCGTTGTCGTTGTCGTTGTCGTTGTCGTTGTCGTTGTCGTTGTCGTTGTCGTTGTCGTTGTCGTTGTCGTTGTCGTTGTCGTTGTCGTTGTCGTTGTCGTTGTCGTTGTCGTTGTCGTTGTCGTTGTCGTTGTCGTTGTCGTTGTCGTTGTCGTTGTCGTTGTCGTTGTCGTTGTCGTTGTCGTTGTCGTTGTCGTTGTCGTTGTCGTTGTCGTTGTCGTTGTCGTTGTCGTTGTCGTTGTCGTTGTCGTTGTCGTTGTCGTTGTCGTTGTCGTTGTCGTTGTCGTTGTCGTTGTCGTTGTCGTTGTCGTTGTCGTTGTCGTTGTCGTTGTCGTTGTCGTTGTCGTTGTCGTTGTCGTTGTCGTTGTCGTTGTCGTTGTCGTTGTCGTTGTCGTTGTCGTTGTCGTTGTCGTTGTCGTTGTCGTTGTCGTTGTCGTTGTCGTTGTCGTTGTCGTTGTCGTTGTCGTTGTCGTTGTCGTTGTCGTTGTCGTTGTCGTTGTCGTTGTCGTTGTCGTTGTCGTTGTCGTTGTCGTTGTCGTTGTCGTTGTCGTTGTCGTTGTCGTTGTCGTTGTCGTTGTCGTTGTCGTTGTCGTTGTCGTTGTCGTTGTCGTTGTCGTTGTCGTTGTCGTTGTCGTTGTCGTTGTCGTTGTCGTTGTCGTTGTCGTTGTCGTTGTCGTTGTCGTTGTCGTTGTCGTTGTCGTTGTCGTTGTCGTTGTCGTTGTCGTTGTCGTTGTCGTTGTCGTTGTCGTTGTCGTTGTCGTTGTCGTTGTCGTTGTCGTTGTCGTTGTCGTTGTCGTTGTCGTTGTCGTTGTCGTTGTCGTTGTCGTTGTCGTTGTCGTTGTCGTTGTCGTTGTCGTTGTCGTTGTCGTTGTCGTTGTCGTTGTCGTTGTCGTTGTCGTTGTCGTTGTCGTCGTTGTCGTTGTCGTTGTCGTTCAAATTTTCCCAATTCGGGATTCCTAACTCGTCGGGGTCGGGTCGGGTCAGGTCGGGCCCTAACACCGACCAACCCCCTCTGGAAGATATCTACAGCTTGCTCCAGAGCTATGATTTTCGGTTGGAAAAACAGAACCCTACTTCTCTTTTCCCCAATCCGAGCTCCCTTCAAGCCAATGCCGTCGTCCAGAGCTTTCATTGTCCTCCCTGGCCGTTCAGCAACCCTCAGTACATAACTAGGTCTGCGCCCCCTTCAACACATTTTAAGGGTTCCTTCGGGTCGGGTAATCAACAAGGCTGGCGTTCAAATCAGCCCAACTCCCACTCCAGGCCCAGGTGCCAAATCTGCAACAAAGTTGGCCATGTTGCTTCGATTTGTTACTACAGATTGAATGGGTCTTACATGCCAGTCCAAGTCCTTTAGCCACATACCTTTAATCCATCAACCTTTCAGCATCAACACCACCACCAGCAGAATCATAACTTCAGCTCTGGCTCTTTCAGCTCCGGTCATCCTCAAGCTGTAACACCCGGAAATTTCATTTTAAGGATTTCGAGCCATAAGTTTAGAATTTTTATATTTTAAACATTTATAGAGTAATAATTCGTAGAAATAATAAATAAAGTCCAAATGGCCAACGGGAAGTTTCGTTAGAGCCCTAAGAATAAATATAAATATTTGGAGAAATAAGGGAATTTCGGAGAAGTTAAACCGATAGATGAAGTAATGATTTAAGTTAAGAAATTAGCTGAGGGCATTTGGTTAAATTTGGAAGTTAAATATTTTAATTAAAAAAGGTTTTCTCTCTCCCTCTCCCACACTTTTCCTCTCCCTCACGCGAGCCTCTCATTTCCTTCTCCCCTTGGCGATTTTTCTCTTTTCTTCATCGCCATCTCCATCGATTGGCCAACTCCTCCGTTCTTGGCGGTTTTCCTTCAAGTTTCTTCATCAAATCAACACTCCAAGTAAGCTCTATGCTTTAGTCAAGTTGGTAGTCGTTTTTGGAGTTATTTTGATTTAGGGTTTGTGAAAAAATTTAGGGGTTTTGTTAGAAATTGTTAGGGTTGTTTATTTATTACTCATTGATAATGTATTAGAGATTATTGAGGTTGTTGGAGAAGATTAATGGTGTTGGTCGATGCTTAATGTGAAAGTTAGGTTGTTGGAAATGTAGTTGGACACCATTAATGGAGTTTTGAAGTTGGTGAGCACCAAGTGCTCAATTAAATGCTAGAATGAAATGAATTAAAGTTTTAGAAGAATTTGTCCTAGCTCGAGACGTCGATTTGTTTAAATTTGATGTTTGAGAATCGATATTAACGATGTGTTGTTAAATGCCCTAGGTAACCCAAGTTCAAAGGACGGTGCTCGGCATATCTAGGACGCCAGGTAAGTGAGTGTTAGGTTTCCTGCCACTAAGGCCCTACGTCGTAACGATGTTGATAATGATGGTTGTGATGAAATTAGGTAGTTATAGGGGTTGGTGGTAAGACGGGTAGCTTAAGTAGCGCCTTAGTGAATAGTTAGTGGTCGTTAAATAGATGTTTCTACGTATGTCTCCTCATGCATCATAATGTCTTAAAGTGCATACGAACTATTTATGAACATGTTTTATGAAATGTCAAGATAACGAACGATCATGAATTTCAAATGATGTATGTTTTCTCATGGGACTAATTGTATGTTTCTCACGGGGTAAGTTATGTGTTTCTCACAGGGCAAGTTATGATCCTCACAGGGCAAGAAAATGGTTTAACGAAAAAGAAAACGAAATGAAATTGTTTTACAAATGTCATGCATATATATGTAATGTTATGTTTAGCACACTCCTTACTAAGCATTAGGCTTAATGTATTTATTGTATGATGTAGGTGAAGAGAACGAAGGTGAGGAACCTCCCTACGATGATCAAATGTAATCGGTCGGTGGACGGAGCTCATGGCGGCGGAGTGTGTTTTGGCAGGGCTGGTTGACTCACGGTTAGGTGTTTTTGAGAGTTTTTGGGTGATGTTAGGTTAATTATGGATTTGATAGATTGATCGTAGATTTTATTACATTTTTGGATGTATGGCGATTTGAATAGATCACGTACTGTGTTTTATAGTGTTTTGATGTTTCTCAAACAGGGAAGAAATGTTAAACGTTTAAACGGAACCACGCGGTTCATTTTTATGAAATTCGATTATGTTTAATGTTAGGTTTGGAGAGTATGTTATGGAAATATGTAAAGATTGGGTGAAGATGTTGGGCGAAAAAGGGAAGAAGTTGTAGAGTTTTGTGTGTTGTGCGTCTTTGATTATGTATATAAAGTGCAGGGTACGTAAGGGTGAAGAAAAGAAAAGGAAAAGAAAAGAGGGAAGAAAGAAGTTCGGCTTTCTGGAGGAATTCCAGTGAGCCTGTCGATTGCTCGCCTCTGGGAGGCGAGCAATCGCTTCTTGGTCGTCGCAGGTCACAGCTCTCTGGAGAAATCCAGTGAGCGTGGCGACTGATCGCCACAGGCGATTCCAACAGGCGATCATCGCCTGTTGAAATCGCCCAGGGGCGATCAGTCGCCCCCTTTTTGGGCGACTGATCGCCATGCTGTTTTTAAAAAAAAAAGAATTTTATTTATTTATTTAATTAATGATTTTTAAATGATTTAATTGTTTAAGTTTAATTGTTTTAGAAATTGTTTCAAACGATTTACTAAATGAACTCCGATTTCTATTTCGATTCGACTTCGATTTAGATTTCCACCTTAAGTACTGTTAAAGTAAACAAGTATAAAAAATATATATATATATTTCACTAGGATACGGGATAGGGTCGTAACAGTTATGGTATCAGAGAGACGGAGTTTTAAAAGCGATTTTGTGATGTGCCTGCCAAACACACCGCCGTACGGGAACTCTCCATCAACTGTAAGTATTTAAGTTTAAGTATGATTCCTAGTTATTTATCTTGTCTTGTGTTGTCTAATATGTTTAGGAACGAGAAAATGCCGAGAGCACCTAGACCGCCTCCAGAAAATCCCATGAACCAAATCATGAATATATTACAACAACAGTCGGATCAGATTGGGATTTTACTGAACCGAGAAGGAAATGGGAGTGGAAATGGGCAAGGAAATACCTCACAGGATCAAAGTGGAGAGAGATTCAGGCGACTTAGGCCTCCTACCTTTGATGGTCATTCTTCGGATCCTACGAGCGCTGAACAATGGATTCGTAAGATTGAGAGTATGTTTGCCTATGCGAAAGTAGAGGAAGCCGATAAGGTGACGTGTGCCACATTTAATTTAGAGAAGGATGCTATATTTTGGTGGGATACGATTAAAGCTACTACTGATGTGGGAGTTATGAGATGGGAAAGGTTCAAAACGGTGTTCTATAACAAGTATTTCAGTCGCACTCTCCTGGCTAGTAAGAAGGTTGAGTTCACACAATTACGCCAAACGGGGACGGTGGCTGAGTATGTACGAAGGTTTGATTCGCTATCTCGATATGCAGGGTATATGATCTATGAGGAGGAGGACAAAATTCACCAATTCGTACAAGGTTTGAAATTAGAAATTCAGAAAGGTGTGATGACGGTGGATGATGAGGATGTGCCTTATCATAAAATAGTGGAAAGAGCCCTTGGACTTGATGACATCGAGATAAAGCTTCAGCGACAGAGAGAAGCGTCAAGAAGGTTTGTTAGAGATGGGCGAACGCAACAACAAAACCAGGCTTGGCAGGCACAATCACAACGTGGTGTCAAACGGCCTAATGAGACGCCTAGATTTCAGGATAAGGGTAAACGTCCGCAAGGGGCGTCGCAAGCTCCTTCATGCCCTACTTGCCTAAAGAATCATTATGGAGAGTGCAAACTTCATAGTGGACGATGTTTTCGATGTGATAAGGTGGGCCACAAGGTCGCTGATTGCCTAGGACCGAGTAAGCAACCACCAGGCGGTCCCTCCTGGATCTTTGCTCTGATGGAAGACGAGGAAGCTGCTCAGCCTTCAGTTGTTACAGGTACTATTTTGGTTTGTGGAAACATGGCTCATGTTCTAATTGACACTGGGGCAACCCATTCCTTCATAGCACAGAAGTATGCAGTTAAGTGGAATTTAGATGTTATCCAAGCTGACCATAATTATAGTGTTATGTTGCCTTCCGGTGAGTATTTGCACTCAGATCGGGTGATACAGGGTGAAATTTTATCCGTTGGTGGTAGGCAATTATATGCGAACCTGATAGTTATATGTATGAAGGGGTACGATGTAATTTTGGGCATGAATTGGTTGTTCAGGCACTATGCCACAATCAATTGCAGGTCGGGGGTAGTAGGATTTAGACCCCCGAGTGGGGAGAATTACGATTTTCCAGTGACCCTCCGATCAAGTGAGATGCCTCTTGTACTGTCAATGAGTGCCCGGTACTCCGTAAAACCTCAGTGTTTCAATTTTGTGGCAAACATTGTGGATGTAAGGGGGCGAGATAAGCTAAGGTTAAACAACATTTCAGTAGAGGAGAATTCTACTGAAGTATTCCTAGATGAGTTACCCAGTTTGCCTGTAAGTGCCCTATACTCGATGAAGCATGGATGTTTTGGGTTTATAGCAAGCGTTGAGGAAGTAAGTATGCGGGAAGAGTTAAAGATATGTGACATTCCGGTGGTTAAAGACTTTACGGAAGTATTCCTAAACGAGTTACCTGGCTTGCCTCCGGATTGGGAGATGGAGTTCACGATTGAGATTATTCCTAGTTCGGCACCAGTATCCAAGAATCCTTATAGAATGGCGCCAGTTGAACTGAGGGAGTTGCAAGTCCAGCTGAAGGAGCTAACAGACAAGGGCTTTTTCCGGCCGAGCGTTTCTCCTTGGGGCGCTCCGGTATTGTTTGTAAAGAAGAAGGATGGCTCCTTAAGGATGTGCGTGGATTACCGCGAGTTGAATAAGCTGACTATAAAGAATAAATACCCGTTACCGAGGATAGATGATCTGTTTGACCAGTTACAAGGAGCCACGGTATTTTCTAAGATCGATTTACGCTCTGGGTACTATCAGTTGAAGATTAGAGCCGAGGATGTACCAAAGACTGCTTTCAGAACGCGCTACGGGCACTATGAGTTTATGGTGATGTCCTTCGGTTTGACCAATGCCCCCGCAGTGTTTATGGACCTCATGAATAGAGTGTTCCGGGAATTCTTGGATAAGTTCGTGATAGTATTCATAGATGACATCTTGGTATATTCCCGAAACGACGAAGAACATGTAGAGCACTTGAAGGCTGTTATGACTACTTTGAAGCGACACCAATTGTATGCTAAGCTTTCTAAGTGCGAATTCTGGTTGAATCAGGTGAATTTCTTAGGCCACGTGATCTCGAAAGAAGGCGTTTCTGTGGATCCCGCCAAAATTCAAGTGGTAAAGGAATGGCCTCGACCGTGATGTTCGGAGTTTCGTAGGCCTAGCGGGGTATTATCGGAAGTTTATTCAAGGGTTTTCAGTAATAGCCAAACCTTTGACGAACTTGACGAAGAAAGAAGTGAAGTACGAGTGGACTAAGGCGTGTGAGGAAAGCTTTCAGACCCTGAAGCAAAAGTTGACCACAGCGCCTTTACTAACCCTACCAGTGGAGAATGGGGTGTACTGTATTTATTGTGACGCGTCCAAAGTTGGGTTGGGATGCGTGTTGATGCAGGAAGGAAAAGTCATTGCCTATGCTTCTAGGCAATTGAAAAGTTATGAGGAAAATTACCCGACGCATGATTTAGAACTGGCAGCGGTGGTATTTGCGTTAAAGATATGGAGACACTACCTCTACGGACAGAAATGTGAAGTGTTTTCAGACCACAAGAGTTTAAAATACCTGTTTACACAGAAAGATTTGAATATGAGACAGAGGAGATGGTTAGAGTTTGTGAAAGACTACGATTTCGAAATCAAGTATCACCCTGGAAAAGCAAATACAGTGGCAGACGCTTTGAGCAGGATGCCTAGGACAGAGGAGTCAGTTACCTTTTGTATGTCAGCTTCATTGAGAAAGGAGATGCAGGGGTTTGAACTGGAATTCGTTTCAGAACTTTCAGCCCTACTTGCTGACTTGACAATACGGCTCACTTTGTGGGATAAGATAAAAGAGGCTCAACAGTTAGATACGGAAGAAAAGATGGCTATTGTAGCAAAATTATCAGTGGTACCTTCTGATTTCAGTTACTCAGTGGATGGCATTCTGAGATTTCGAGACCGTTGGTACGTTCCAAAGGACGAAGAGTTGAGGAAGTTGGTTATGTCAGAGGCACATTCATCGATGTCCTCAGTGCATCCAGGTAACACCAAGATGTACCGAGATCTGAAAGTGCACTATTGGTGGCCAAATATGAAGCGTGATGTGGCCAATTATGTACAATCATGTCTTGTCTGCCAACAAGTGAAAACAGAGCACCAAAGACCAGGTGGAACGTTGCAACCACTACGGATTCCCGAGTGGAAGTGGGATCAAATTACAATGGATTTCGTGGTTGGGTTACCGAGGACAGTAAAAGGGCACGACAGCATATGGGTCGTAGTTGATAGATTGACGAAAGCGGCTCATTTCTTGCCTGTAAAGATGACTTACACGATGAATCAGATTAGCGAACTCTATGTCCAAGAGATTATTAGATTGCACGGGGTCCCTATGTCGATTGTTTCAGATCGGGATCCCAGATTTACCTTGAGGTTTTGGAAAAGTTTGCAGAGTGCTATGGGTACCAAGTTGACCTTTAGCACGGCATTCCACCCACAGACCGACGGACAGTCTGAGAGAACGATTCAGATACTCGAGGATATGCTGAGAGCATGCATTTTAGAGTTTCAGGCGTCGTGGAGCTGATATTTGCCTTTGATTGAATTTGCTTATAATAACAGTTATCAGTCCACGATTGGTATGGCTCCGTATGAAGCGCTTTACGGCAGAAAGTGTAGATCGCCGCTGTATTGGAATGAAGTGGGTGAAGCTAAATTGATCGGCCCTGAAATTTTATAACAGTTATCTGAGAAGGTTGGTTTGATTAGACAAAGAATGGAGACCGCACAGAGTCGCCAAAAGAGCTACGTTGATCGAAGAAGAAGAGAATTAGAGTTTGTAGTTGGTGACGAAGTATTTTTGAAGGTTTCACCATTCAAAGGCGTGGTTCGCTTTGGTAAGAGAGGGAAGTTAAATCCACGGTTTGTTGGACCGTTTCAGATTACAGAAAGGATTGGAGCTACAGCGTATAGGCTTCAATTGCCGTTGTCCATGGATGGTGTGCATAATGTCTTCCACGTGTTGATGTTGAGAAAGTGTATACGGGATCCTACGCACGTGGTAGAACCAGTTGATCTTGAGATACGGCCAACTTTGACGTATGAAGAGAGGCCGATACGGATTTTGGAATCTTCGGTTAAGGTCCAGTGTAATAAGTCAATCCCTCTTGTTAAGGTACTGTGGAGAAACCAAAACGTAGAGGAAGCAACGTGGGAGCGACAACGGGACATGATGGACAAATATCCATATTTGTTCAGGTACGAAATTTTGGGGACAAAATTCTAAATAAGAAGGGTAGGATGTAACACCCGGAAATTTCATTTTAAGGATTTCGAGCCATAAGTTTAGAATTTTTATATTTTAAACATTTATAGAGTAATAATTCGTAGAAATAATAAATAAAGTCCAAATGGCCAACGGGAAGTTTCGTTAGAGCCCTAAGAATAAATAGAAATATTTTGAGAAATAAGGAAATTTCGGAGAAGTTAAACCGATAGATGAAGTAATGATTTAAGTTAAGAAATTAGCTGAGGGCATTTGGGTAAATTTGGAAGTTAAATATTTTAATTAAAAAGGGTTTTCTCTCTCCCTCCCCCTCACTTTTCCTCTCCCTCACGCGAGCCTCTCCTTTCCTTCTCCCCTTGGCGATTTTCCTCTTTTCTTCATCGCCATCTCCATCGATCGGCCAACTCCTCCGTTCTTGGCGGTTTTCCTTCAAGTTTCTTCATCAAATTAACCGGCCAAGTAAGCTCTATGCTTTAGTCAAGTTGGTAGTCGTTTTTGGAGTTATTTTGATTTAGGGTTTGTGAAAAAATTTAGGGGTTTTTGTAGAAATCGTTAGGGTTGTTTATTTATTACTCATTGATGATGTATTACAGATTATTGTGGTTGTTGGAGAAGATTAATGGTGTTGGTCGATGTTTAATGTGAAAGTTAGGTTGTTGGAAATGTAGTTGGACACCATTAATGGAATTTTGAAGTTGGTGAGCACCAAGTGCTCGATTAAATGCTAGAATGAAATGAATTAGAGTTTTAGAAGAATTTGTCCTAGCTCGAGACGTCGATTTGTTTAAATTTGATGTTTGAGAATCGATATTAACGATGTGTTGTTAAATGCCCTAGGTAACCCAAGTTCAAAGGACGGTGTTCGGCATATCTAGGACGCCAGGTAAGTGAGTGTTAGGTTTCCTGCCACTAAGGCCCTACGTCGTAACGATGTTGATAATGATGGTTGTGATGAAATTAGGTAGTTATAGGGGTTGGTGGTAAGACGGGTAGCTTAAGTAGTGCCTTAGTGAATAGTTAGTGGTCGTTAAATAGATGTTTCTACGTATGTCTCCTCATGCATCATGTTTTCTTAAAGTGCATACGAACTATTTATGAACATATTTTATGAAATGTCAAGACAACGAACGATCATGAATTTCAAATGATGTATGTTTTCTCACGGGACTAATTGTATGTTTCTCACGGGACTAATTGTATGTTTCTCACGGGGCAAGTTATGTGTTTCTCACAGGGCAAGTTATGATCCTCACAGGGCAAGAAAATGGTTTAACGAAAAAGAAAACGAAATGAAATTGTTTTTCAAATGTCATGCATATATATGTAATGTTATGTTTAGCACACTCCTTACTAAGTATTAGGCTTAATGTATTTATCGTATGATGTAGGTGAAGAGAACGAAGGTGAGGAACCTGCCTACGATGATCAAGTGTAGTCGGTCGGTGGACGAAGCTCGTGGCGGCGGAGTGTGTTTTGGTAGGGCTGGTTGACTCACGGTTAGGTGTTTTTGAGAGTTTTTGGGTGATGTTGGGTTAATTATGGATTTGATAGATTGATCGTAGATTTTATTACATTTTTGGATGTATGGCGATTTGAATAGATCACGTACTGTGTTTTATAGTGTTTTGATGTTTCTCAAACAGGGAGGAAATATTAAACGTTTAAACGGAACCACGCGGCTCATTTTTATGAAATTCGATTATGTTTAATGTTAGGTTTGGAGAGTATGTTATGGAAATATGTAAAGATTGGGTGAAGATGTTGGGCGAAAAAGGGAAGAAGTTGTAGAGTTTTGTGTGTTGTGCGTCTTTGATTATGTATATAAAGTGCAGGGTACGTAAGGGTGAAGAAAAGAAAAGGAAAAGAAAAGAGGGAAGAAAGAAGTTTGGCTCTCTGGAGGAATTCCAGTGAGCCTGTCGATTGCTCGCCTCTGGGAGGCGAGCAATCGCTTCTTGGTCGTCGCAGGTCACAGCTCTCTGGAGAAATCCAGAGAGCGTGGCGACTGATCGCCACAATTGTGGCGATCAGTCGCCACAGGCGATTCCAACAGGCGATCATCGCCTGTTGAAATCGCCCAGGGGCGATCAGTCGCCCCTTTTTGGGCGACTGATCGCCATGCTGTTTTTTTAAAAAAAAAAAGAATTTTATTTATTTATTTAATTAATGATTTTTAAATGATTTAATTGTTTAAGTTTAATTGTTTTAGAAATTGTTTCAAACGATTTACTAAATGAACTCCGATTTCTATTTCGATTCGACTTCGATTTAGAATTCCGCCTTAAGTACTGTTAAAGTAAACAAGTATAAAAAAATATATATATATTTCACTAGGATACGGGATAGGGTCGTGACACAAGCTAACACCGCTGGATTAATACCCCTCCCGTCTCCGACCACCTCGGCATTGAAAATTTTTGTTCTGCCTTACTTCCCACTCCAACCTATAATCTCCATCTAGGACATGTTTTCCATATTCCTAAAATTTCTCATAATCTTCTTAGCATAAATCAGCGTTGTCTTAACAATTCAGTTTTCGTAGAATTTCACTCAAACTGTTTTCTTATCAAGGATCAGAGTTATCACCAAATACTACTCCGGGGCTCTCTCACTAACAGGCTTTACAAAACTCCGTCGGTCTCTCAAGCATTGTCTGCACAAGTCTCTCCCTCGACCTCCCAACAAACAAGCCTAATGTCTAAGTTGTGGCACCTACGTTTAGGACATCAATCCCACTTCATTTTAAAATCTGTTTTGCACTCTTGTAATGTTTCAATTTCAAAGTCTTTTCTTTCCAAACTATGTACTGCTTGCCAATTAAGTACGAATCACCGTTTATCGTTTTCAATATCAAATTATCGTGCGTTACTTCCATTTTATTTAGTACATACTGATGTTTGGGGTCCTTCTTCTGTTAATTCTTTCGCCGGTGTACGTTATTTTCTCTTGTTTGTTGATGACTGCACAAGATTCACGTGGCTTTACTGTTTAAAACTAAAGAGTGAGGTTCACAATTTCTTCCTGGAATTTTATAAAATGGTTTAAAATCAATTTGATTTCAGCATTAAATCTCTCCAATTTGATTGAGGTGGTGAATTTCGTTCTCTCAAATGTTTTTAAATCACTTGGAATTCACCACCGTATCTCATGCCCATACACTCCAAATCAAAATGGCCGTGTAGATCGTAAAAATCGTCATGTGGTTGAAACCGGTTTAGCTATACTCTTCCATTCTTTAGTTCCACAACAATTTTGGCCTTATGCCTTTACTACGGCCACTACTCTGATAAACTTTTTGCCCGCTCCAGTCCTAGAAAACAAATCACCTTATGAATAAGGGTGTGTAAAAATCGACCCGAACCGATGAACCAGACCAAAATTGATGAAATCGGTCTGGATCAGGTCGGTTTTGAACAAAATGAAACCGAACTTCGGTTCTATTTTGTAGGAACCAAATTTATTTATTCGGTTTTTGGTTTGGATCATTCAGAACCGACAGCAACTGAACCGAACCGATCAATTAAGGATTTCTGGAAAACCAATTTGAAAATTAAAACCCTGGCAAATTAAAACAAATCCGGTCCACGTCCTTCAGCCTTAAATTCAAGCTTAAAAGTTCTAAGCCCTAATTTCTTCTTCTTTTAACTCTCTAACCCATTCGTTCGGCCATTCTGATTTGTGCTATTCGACTTCGACAGACTTCTTCTTCAGTTCTTCTCTTCCCTCTCGCAGTCACACTGGCCACCGCTGCCCTTTTCGTTTGCAGTGAGGCGTGAATGTGACGACCCCGACCCCATGTCGGTGCCACCACGACCTGTGTCGTGCGTGCATACATACGTACATGTGTATTAACCTAGCCCGTTCTCACTTAAATTTTTTTCATTTTTATTTTAATGCATTTTTCATTCGTTCATCATTTGTCCATTTGTTTTCTTTCATTTCGCTCGTTAGAGAACGGACCCGGGTATTACAATCCATATCTATCGACATTTTGGTTCTAACTTATAACATACCCAAAATGACTCGTCTAGAATACTAAACCTAGATAGCGAATGACTATTGTGTGTGGAAGACTCGTTATAAAGTAAAACTAACTAAAATCCCCAAGTTTGACACCCTATATGGGGGTCGACACTTCAAAGGTCTATTTCCTCTCAGGTTGCATCCCTTTGTAAGTTCGGTCGACACCTCGGCTGAGGGGTTGACACTTCAAAGGCGGTTTTACTCTCGGGTTGGACCCCTTTGTAAGATCGGTCGACAACTTGTCTGAGGGGTCAACACTTCAAGGACAGTTTTGCTCTCGGGTTGAATTCCTTTGTAAGATCGGTCGACACCTTGTCTGAGGGGTCGACCCCTTGCCTGGCAAGGTGTCTACCCCTGCAAGCACAGGTCTACCCCTGCAAAGGCAATTTTTACATTTTGTACATAATCAACACCTCCCATCACCTCCAAACTTAACTAACTCTACCTATTCAATATCAATTCCATCACCATCCATAAACCGAACATTCAATCTCATCAAATCCCAACCCATCACCATCCATAAACTGAACATTCAATCTCATCAATCCCGACACAAAACAACATATTCGTCTCCAAAATATCCAAACTCATTCCAAATTCGTTTTATTTCATCAAACCTATTCCAAACATCAATACCATGTTTATTTCATCAAAGTATCATTTTATCCATCAACATTCATCTATACATAGCGGAAGCTAGTCAAAATCGTCAAAATAGGCATCCTATACATACGTTCACAAACTATCCAAAATAATCATCCAGACCCAAGCATCCTAAAATGATTTCTATACAATTCATCCAATAACATCGCCCATCCGCCCGTTTCAATCCAAAATAATCCAAAATACATAATCTACAGCTCCCACGGGTCGTGTACGCATCGACTACGCTAGTCGCTCCCGCGAACATCCTTCTTCAAGTTGTAGGCTCGTCGGGTGGAGGGACATCGTCCTCACCTTGCTCGTAGTCACCTACACCATAAAGACATCTATGAGATAAAATCTCAGTAAGTTCTACGTAAATGTCTATGCATGATCATGTATGCAATGAAAGCCGTCCATGTCATTTCATTTCAATACGTGTCAGTCTTGGTTATCGGGGCCTTTCTCAGTCAGATGGATAGGGCACATCAAGCGGGTAGATAGCCCACACCATCTGAAAGGAGGGAGACCCGCTCACCACGGAACGCCAGGTCTCAACCTCTCCCCGAATAACCACCATGCGTTGTTTACTATGATACTTTACTTGCCACATGCATGCATCATAAGTGTGTATTTTACACACTTTATTATACTTTTTATGAAAACACTTGTGGGTACCGACGCTCGAATGCGGCGATCGTTCGGCTCAAAAGATTAAAAATTTGATGCGCGGCTGAAGGAAAACAAAGTAGAAACATCGATCGCTCAATTGCAGCGATCGATCGCTTACAAGTTTGGAAAGTTCATTATTTTGATCTGAGTCGTCAATCGAAGGAAACCTTGAATCTCGTCCATTGGTTTATCAAAAAGAAGGAATTAAAAACCTAAAAAAAAAAAAACACAGAGAGGTAGTTTTTGATTCTGCGATTTCCAGAAAGCAAGGCATCCGAGCATAAGGCAGCAAAGGAGATTTCTCAGCATATCAAGCATAGTTTCTCTATTTTCTTCACTTTTTCATTATGAACATCATGAATATTATTATATTTGTTATTTATTTTCAATCTAGTATGAACTAACTTTTTATTCTAGGGCTACAATGTAGCCAGACGATGATTATTTTATGTTCTTCGTTTAATTATATTTTATGAGTATTTCTTCCAATAATGTTGACGCATTTAATTTCTGTTCTCAAAGCCTGTAAATTTCTGGCCAATTTTTACTTGAAGTTTTGGGGTGTTTTGAGACTGAGAGGTGATAAATACCCGAGCACTGAAATTAATGTCATGAATATGTGTAGGCTAGAGATAGTTACGGTATTGGTGTGATAATGCGAATGAAAACACACACACACGAAGATTTCTAGGCAAGTTATTGTCAATGCGCTAATACGAGCTATTTATTTTGCAAAGTGTTGAACTTGGTGTTTTTAGTATGAATTTTTCTAGCTGAGATGATTTACCAAAAACCTTGATTCAGATTGTTACCATTGTATTATGTTGAGCATTTTAAATATGATTGAGATTATAATTTCGTTTTAATTGAACTGTGTTTTATTCGCTTGAGGACAAGCTTTCATTCAAGTTTGGGGGTGTGATAAATGTGTATTTTACACATTTTATTGTACTTTTTAATACTTGAATTGATAAGTTTTACTCAAGTATATGAAAGAATTTGATGTATTTTGTGTAAGTGTGCAGAAAATTTATTTAAAACAGAGAGATTGAATGTAAAAAGTTGAAGAGGAAAAAGAGAGGAATGAAAGAAGCAAAAATCAACAAGAGAAACAGAACACATGCCGAATGATCGCTATTTGTTGTGATTGATCGGCAGGAACATATAATGAACGAGTGAAATTATACAGAAGAGATGCCGATTGATCGCGCATCTCAGGCGATTGATCGGCAGAAGAGAAGATTTATTAAGCGAAGACTATGCATGAACCAGAGAGCATGCCGACCAATCGCTCGAATGCGGCGATCGTTCGGCTCAAAAGATTAAAAATCTGATGCGCGGCTGAAGGAAAACAAAGAAGCAACGATTGATCGCTCAATTGCAGCGATCGATCGCTTACAAGTTTGGAAAGTTCATTATTTTGATCTGAACCGTCAATCGAAGGAAACCTTGAATCTCGTCCATTGGTTTATCAGAAAGAAGAAATTAAAAACCTAAAAAAAAAAAAACACAGAGAGGTAGTTTTTGATTCGGCGATTTCTAGAAAGCAAGGCATCCGGCGATTTTTGGAGAGAAGCAGAAGGCAACAAAGGAGATTTCTTAGCATATCAAGCATAGTTTCTCTATTTTCTTCACTTTTTCATTATGAACATCATGAATATTATTATATTTGTTATTTATTTTCATTCTAGTATGAACTAAATTTTTATTCTAGGGCTACGATGTAGCCAGACGATGATTATTTTATGTTTTTCGTTTAATTATGTTTTATGAGTATTTCTTCCAATAATGTTGACGCATTTAATTTCTGTTCTTAAAGCCTGTAAATTTCTGGCCAATCTTTACTTGAAGTTTTGGAGTGTTTTGAGACTGTGAGGTGATAAATACCCGAGCACTGAAATTAATGTCATGAATATGCGTAGGCTAGAGATAGTTACGGTATTGGTGTGATCATTGTGATTTCTTGATTGAATTGTATTTGATTAATGTAATATTTGAAACTGAGAAGTGATAACCCATTAATCAGATAAACTACGCAATGCTCGAGAGAGATTGTACTAGAATTTAGTGCAATCGATCGTCAACATAGGAAGAATCTTTATGAATATAATTGCGAATGACTGAAATAACTGTTGTCTTGGTGAAATCATAGTACCTAGTCTTTTATTAATTTGATTTAATCCTATTTTATCTGTTTTGCTATTTTACATTAGTTTATTTTAATTATTTTAATTGTTTATTTTAATTTCAACTCTTGAAACCATAAAACGTGTATTCAATTTAGAATTAAGATTAATTATTTCGATTATTAATTAACAAGTCCTCGTGGGTTCGACACTCTATCTATCACTATATTACTTGTTGCGACTCGTACACTTGCGAATAATTTTTCACAACAATGCAATTCTTTTTCTTTGAAAACAATGCGTAAATTTGTTTTCCATGGCATTTTAAAAATTATGATGCATGAACAGTTCAATACGTAATATAAACATACATAACGAGAATACCATCAAGACGTCACAAATACCATCAAAACATCACTATATTCAACCTATAAACAATCCAACTTAGACTACCCGACCAAAGCGATTAAACAAACAAAGCTCCAACAAATTCCTCAACAAAATTTCTGACATATGGTGTAGGCCAATCGGCCACAGTAAGTCACGAGAACTTACCTCTCGTCCCGTGTACACCGAGCTCCTCGTCTCGAGCTTGATCACCTAAATCAATTCATAGCATCCTTTGTTAAAACCGAGCTTAAACATAAAATCTCAAAAATTTACGAAACTCTTAGCTAAAGGAAATTTCCTAAAACTCTAATAACTCTCTCTCGGGCATTTCATCGAGCAACTTATGCTCACAAACAACAATCCTCCATTAATGAAGGTTTTCCAAAGCTCCATACTCGACTTTTCAATCAAATGCGAAATACACTCAAACGTTTCACCTACTAACGTTCAATAATCACCAATAAAGCAATAACTAACCATTCCTAACCTAACCCGGTTGTTTTCAACGAAATTCGACAAAACCCTAACGGTTTATCAACTTAGAAATCGAGAATAACGGCCAGAAAATGCTAAAAACTTACCTAGAATCACGAGGGGAGAAAAAATCTTGAAGGAACCTTGAAGATTGGAGGAAGAATCAATGAAGTGTGAAAATGCCGTGGAGGAAAAGCAAAAATCGCCGTGGGAGGGAAAATTTGGAGGAAAGCATTAAGTGTGGGGAAGAAGAAAGGGTTTGTGTATTTAATTAACCTTGACTTGTCAAATGACAAGTTTGTCCCTCCATTTGATTTTCTATTTATCTCGTTGTTTGTCTCTCGGTTCGTTTTCTCCAAATTTCCTTATTTCTCCAATAATTTTCATTTATTTCTAGAGCTTTAATAAAACTTTTCGTTCGTCAAACGGACATAATTTGCTATTTCTACGAATTAAATCGCAATAGGGTCAAAACCGGAAACTTAAGCATTATATTTCGGTTTGATTTCCATAAATTTTCATAATTCTCCCAAAATTCATATTAATTATAAGGACTCCATTAAAATCCTCGGTTTACAAAACGGGCATATTTCAATTATTTATGAAATTGCCATTGCACGCACAATTCAAAAACCTGTAAAACCGGGTGTTACATTCCATCTACCTTACAGAAATTTTGTCCTCAAAATTGATTACACAAATAACTCTGGATATTTAACCATCATAGCTTGCTGTGTGATGACCTGAATATGCACGAACCGGAACCCGGATGGCGGTACGTTTGCGTGGGCGAACCGGAAGGTGACAGGTCGTAAAAAGGGGGTCATCACAATCCCACATCGCTTAGGGAAGTTTGTGGAAATGAAACATATGTAAAGAGACCCTCCCAACATAGCAAGACGCGTTTTGGAGCACAATTGACAACGGATCCCATAAGAACTCCGAAGTTAAAAGTGTTTCGGCGAGAGCAATTCCAGGTTGGGTGACCTTCTGGGAAGTTCTCGCCAAACAAAGCCGTGAGGGGAGGATATTGGGTTACGACCCAATCCCCAGAGCGGACAATATCTTGCTGGGATAAGAGGTCGTTACAAATGGTATCAGAGCCTGTACCCAACCGGAAATGTGGTCAACGAGGACGTTGGGCCTCCGAGGGGGGTGATTGT
The DNA here is from genome assembly GCA_022432975.1 of Begonia masoniana. NCBI lineage: Eukaryota > Viridiplantae > Streptophyta > Magnoliopsida > Cucurbitales > Begoniaceae > Begonia > Begonia masoniana. The sequence continues at coordinate 24,959,027 of CM039513.1, read as the reverse complement.
GATGACCCGAATATGCACGGATGGGTACGATGGCTGCACGAACCGGAACCCGGATGGCAGTACGTCCGCGCGGGCGAACCGGAAGGTGACAGGTCATAAAAAGGGGGTCGTCACAATCCCACATCGCTTAGGAAAGTATGTGGAAATGAAACATATGTAAAGAGACCCTCCCAACATAGCAAGACGCGTTTTGGAGCACAATTGACAACGGATCCCATAAGAATTCCGAAGTTAAAAGTGCTTCGGCGAGAGCAATTCCAGATATTGGGTTACGACCCAATCCCAAGCGGACAATATCTTGCTGGGATAAGAGGGTCGTTACAAATGGTATCAGAGCCTGTACCCAACCGGAAATGTGGTCAACGAGGACGTTGGGCCTCCGAGGGGGGTGATTGTGATGACCCGAATATGCACGGATGGGTACGATGGCTGCACGAACCGGAACCCGGATGGTGGTACGTCCGCGCGGGCGAACCGGAAGGTGACAGGTCATAAAAAGAGGGTCGTCACAATCCCACATCGCTTAGGAAAGTATGTGGAAATGAAACATATGTAAAGAGACCCTCCCAACGTAGCAAGACGCGTTTTGGAGCACAATTGACAACGGATCCCATAAGAATTCCGAAGTTAAAAGTGCTTCGGCGAGAGCAATTCCAGGTTGAGTGACCTTCTGGGAAGTTCTCGCCAAACAAAGCCGTGAGGGGAGGATATTGGGTTACGACCCAATCCCCAGAGCGGATAATATCTTGCTAGGATAATGGGTCGTTACATGCTGCCTCTCCCAGGTAGCTTCCTCTATCCCGTGATTTTTCCATAATACTTTGACAAGTGGGATTTTCTTATTTCTCAATACCTTAATAGAGGATTCCAGAATTAGTGCCGGTCTCTCCTCATAGGTTAGCGTTGGCTGTACCTCAATCTCCCGTGCTTCTACGACATGCGACGGGTCACGCACACATTTCATGAGTATAGATACGTGAAAGACGTTGTGGATGCTATCCATGGATGCAGGTAGCTGTAGTCGATAAGCCATCTTCTCAATTCTCTTCAAAATAGGAAAGGGCCCAACGTAACGAGGATTTAGCTTGCCCCGTCTCCCGAACCGCACAACGCCCTTGAGCGGAGAAATTTTCAAATAGACCTCATCACCTTCATTAAACTCCAAATCCCTTCGTCTATCGTTAGTGTAGCTCTTTTGACGGATTTCAGCTACCTCAATGCGCTGTCTAATAACGGCAATCTTCTCTGCCGTTTGCTGTAGAATATCAGGGCCAATGATACTAGCTTCACCGACCTCGTCCCAATATAGCGGGGATCTACATTTTCATCCATATAGCTCTTCATACGGAGCCATGCCAATGGTAGCTTGGAAACTATTGTTATACGAAAACTCAATTAATGGCAAGTACCTGCTCCACGAGCCTTAAAACTCTAACACACAGGCTCTAAGCATATCCTCAAGAATTTGATTCGTTCGCTTTGTCTGACCATCGGTCTGAGGATGGAATGCCGTGCTAAAGTTCAGCTGAGTTCCCATGGCTTTGTGCAGACTTTTCCAAAATTTCGAAGTAAACCTCGGATCTCGGTCTGAAACTATGGAAACAGGCACCCCGTGCAGTCTAACAATCTCTTGCACAAAGAGTTCGGCAAGCTGATCCATGGAGAATGTTGTTTTAACTAGAAGAAAGTGGGTTGATTTCGTCAAACGGTCCACTATCACTCATATGCTATCATGCCCCTTCGTTGTTCTTGGGAATCCAACAATAAAATCCATTGAAATCTGCTCCCATTTCCACTCCGGGATTGGCAGGGGTTGCAAAGTTCCTGCCGGCCTCTGATGTTCCGCCTTAACCTGCTGACAAACCAGACAGGTTTCTACATACCTGGCCACCTCTCTCTTCATGTTAGGCCACTAGAAATGTTTGCTTAGGTCTCGGTACATTTTGGTGCTTCCTGGATGCACCGAATAGGCCGAAGAGTGTGCCTCGGCTAAGATTTCTTTCTTCAACTCCTCATTATCAGGCACATACCACCTATGCCTGAATTTCAAAATACCATCATCCGATAAGTTGAAACCAGACGAGTTCTCGGATGTCATGCTCAAATGGTGCTTATCACATTCTAAGACTTCCCGTTGAGCTTCATGTAATTTGTCGAGTATCGTTGGCCTGAGAGAAATGTTGGCAAGCATCGTGGACAACTCAGCCACAATCTCCACATCAAACCTCTCATTCTCAGACTTCAACATCACTGACATCGCTGCAAGTGAAGGCTGACTCGTATAAGGCATTCTGCTCAAGGCATCTGCGACCTTGTTTGCTTTCCCTGGGTGGTATTTGATTTCAAAGTCTTAATCCTTAACGAACTCCAACCACCTTCTTTGCCGCATATTTAGTTCTTTCTGTGTAAATAGGTATTTTAAACTCATGTGATCTGAGAACACTTCACATTGCTGCCCATACAGGTAGTGTCTCCAAAATTTCAACGCAAAGACAATTGCTGCCAATTTCAAGTCATGCGTCGAGTAATTCTGCTCGTACGGCTTCAATTGTCGAGAAGCATACGCAATGACCCTTCCCTCTTGCATAAGCACACATCCAAGTCCAACTTTAGACGCATCACAATAAATGCTGAACTTGTTGTCTTCGACAGGCAGTGTCAAAACTGGAGCCGTGGTCAATTTCTGCTTCAGCTCCTCAAAGATTTTCTAGCATGCTGTCAACTATACAAACTTCTCATTTTTCATTGTCAAGCAAGAAAGAGGACCGCGATCTTTGAAAACCCCTCAATAAACTTACAGTAATACCCAGCTAATCCAAGGAATCCGTGTATCTCCCGCACATTCTTAGGCTGCGGCCAATCTTTTACAACTTGAATCTTGCTTGGGTCCACAGAAATCTCTTCTTGAGATATAATGTGGCCGAGGAAGTTAATCTGATCCAGCCAAAACTCGCATTTGGAGAACTTCGGGTAAAGTTGGTGTTTCTCCAAATTTCTCAAGACAATCCGTAAATACTCTTCGTGCTCCTTCTTCGTCTTAGAATAGACCAAGATGTCATCAATAAACACAACGACAAGCTTGTCTAAATATTCCTTGAAAACACGGTTCATTAAATCCATAAACGCCACGGGGGCATTCGTAAGTCCAAAAGACATTATGAGGAATTCGTAATGCTCGTATCTCGTTCGAAAAGCTGTCTTTGGAATATCTTCCTGTCGTACCTTCAACTGATAGTAACCCGAGCGTAAATCAATCCTGGAGAATACTCGGGCACCCTGTAGCTGGTCAAACAAATCATCTATTCGGGGTAACGGGTACTTGTTTTTCACTGTCAACTTATTCAACTCTCGATAGTCGATGCACATCCGGAGAGTTCCGTCTTTCTTCTTAACGAACAAAACTAGCGCACCCCAAGGAGAAAAGCTAGGTCGGATGAAGCCCTTATCCAACAGTTCTTCTAGCTGAGATTTCAACTCCTTTAGCTCGGCGGGCGCCAATCTGTATGGGTTCTTAGAAACTGGTTCAGAACTAGGATAGACATCAATTACAAAATCTATCTCCCGATCCGGTGGCGATTTGGGAAGATCATCGAGAAAAATCTCTGAAAACTCTCTAGCGATCGGGATGTCACCTGGTGCTACCCCATCAAGTAACTAAGTGTCGACCACAGTGACCATAAAAATCGAGCATTCACTTTTAAATTGTTCACTAACCTTCATAGAATAGGAGGTTGGTAGGCTGCTCAATCTTTACATTGCCTGATAGGCAAACTCCTCTTTGCCTGGGGGCCGAAAAGTCACCACCCCTGATCGGCAGTCAATGGTAGCGAAATGGCAAGATAGTTAATCCATTCCCAAGATAAGATCATACCGCTCTATACCCATAACTATCAACCGAGCATAAAGGGTACTGCTCTCTACAGAGATAACGTTACCCTGGAAGATGCGATCTGACTGCATAAACTCCCCTGAAGGCAACATGACTCGATACTCGCACTCTGCAAACTCAGGCTCTATCCTCAGTCTAGCTACGCATGCAGTGGAAATAAACGAGTGCGTAGCACCCATATCTATCAATGAAAATACAGCCACTCCCGTGACCAAAATAGTGCCTGCAATAACTGAGGGCTGGGCCTCGTCGTCAACATCACCGGGCTCAATAAAGGCGACTATTCTCGGGGCCACTCTTCTTTGATCGGTAGCCGCCCTTGGACAGTTCTGAGCAAAATGGCTTACCTCTCCACATCTAAAACAACTATTTGTGCCCAATCGACAAGGGCCGTAGTGTTCCTTTTGGCATTTAGGACAAATTGGCTTTTGAGTAGCCCCCTGAACTTGCTTCCCCTTGCCTTGGTCGCCCTTACCATCGTAGGGCCTCTTTGCACCCCTCTGTTGTTGTTATGGCTGTCCCTTCGGTTGCCAGCCCTTGTTCTGAGGCCGTGGCTGTATCTCCCGAAAGAACCCTCTAGCTGGCTCCCTCAGTTTGTCAAAAGTCTGTTCAGCGGCCCTAGCGCTCTCGCTACAATCTCTATATATGGCACATTCTGCACCTCTAATATAACGACACTTTTTCTTATCCCTTGACTAAGCCCTTGCATAAACCGACGCACTTTGTCTTCATCAACACTGACCTGGCGTGGTGCGAACTGAGATAGGGCCTCAAACCTTCTGACGTATTCAGCAACTAAGCCTGCCTGTCTCAATTGCATAAACTCCATCATCTTTGCCTCCCGTACTGTGTGGCTAAAATATTTGTCGTAGAATATGGTTTTAAACTGCTCCCAGCTCATCACGGTCACATCGGTGGTCGCCTTGATCGTATCCCACCAGAAACGAGCATCCAGTTCCAAGTGATAGGCAACGAACGTGACTTTCTCCCCATCCCTTATGCTCGCGTATACCAACATATCCTCCATAGTTCGAATCCACTGCTCGGCCAAAGAAGGATCCGACGATTGTCCATTGAACACTGGGGGTTGTAATTTCTGAAACCTCTCCATTCCTCTATTACTAGGAGTTGCCACCTCCTGAGCTCTATTGCCCTCTCAGTTAATCAGCGTATCGAGCTGTTGGGACTGTCTTTCCATATGTTGAGCCTATCGTTCTAAGTGTTAGGACTGTTGGGCAATAAATTCCTTGAGTTGATCTATGGTGTCATCTCTATCGTCTCGCTCATTCCCTCGACGCACCATTTTTATAATCCTATACAAGTTAAAGCAATAATTCTAAGAAACAAGAAAACAAATAAAGCATGTAACGTACTCACAGTTTGAAAAAGCATGTCTGTGAAGTGGCTTGCGTAGTCGAGCAGTCTGCAGAACCGATTTTAAAACCCGGGAGCTCTGATACCAACTGTTGTGACGACCCCGACCCCATGTCGGTGCCACCATGACCTGTGTCGTGCGTGCATACATATGTACATGTGTATTAACCTAGCCCGTTCTCACTTAAATTTTTTTCATTTTCTTTTATTGCATTTTCATTCGTTCATCATTTGTCCATTTGTTTTCTTTCATTTTGCTCGTTAGAGAACGGACTCGGGCATTACAATCCATATCTCTCGGGTTGCATTCCTTTGTAAGATCGGTCGACACCTTGTCTGAGGGGTCGACACTTCAAAGACCGTTTTGCTCTCGGGTTGCATTCCTTTGTAAGATCGGTCGACACCTTGTCTGAGGGGTCGACACTTCAAAGACCGTTTTGCTCTCGGGTTGCATTCCTTTGTAAGATCGGTCGACACCTTGTCTGAGGGGTCGACACTTCAAAGACCGTTTTGCTCTCGGGTTGCATTCCTTTGTAAGATCGGTCGACACCTTGTCTGAGGGGTCGACACTTCAAAGACCGTTTTGCTCTCGGGTTGCATTCCTTTGTAAGATCGGTCGACACCTTGTCTGAGGGGTCGACACTTCAAAGACCGTTTTGCTCTCGGGTTGCATTCCTTTGTAAGATCGGTCGACACCTTGTCTGAGGGGTCGACACTTCAAAGACCGTTTTGCTCTCGGGTTGCATTCCTTTGTAAGATCGGTCGACACCTTGTCTGAGGGGTCGACACTTCAAAGACCGTTTTGCTCTCGGGTTGCATTCCTTTGTAAGATCGGTCGACACCTTGTCTGAGGGGTCGACACTTCAAAGACCGTTTTGCTCTCGGGTTGCATTCCTTTGTAAGATCGGTCGACACCTTGTCTGAGGGGTCGACACTTCAAAGACCGTTTTGCTCTCGGGTTGCATTCCTTTGTAAGATCGGTCGACACCTTGTCTGAGGGGTCGACACTTCAAAGACCGTTTTGCTCTCGGGTTGCATTCCTTTGTAAGATCGGTCGACACCTTGTCTGAGGGGTCGACACTTCAAAGACCGTTTTGCTCTCGGGTTGCATTCCTTTGTAAGATCGGTCGACACCTTGTCTGAGGGGTCGACACTTCAAAGACCGTTTTGCTCTCGGGTTGCATTCCTTTGTAAGATCGGTCGACACCTTGTCTGAGGGGTCGACACTTCAAAGACCGTTTTGCTCTCGGGTTGCATTCCTTTGTAAGATCGGTCGACACCTTGTCTGAGGGGTCGTCGACACTTCAAAGGTCTATTTCCTCTCAGGTTTCATCCCTTTGTAAGTTCGGTAGACACCTCGGCTGAGGGGTCGACACTTCAAAGGCGGTTTTACTCTCGGGTTGGACCCCTTTGTAAGATCGGTCGACACCTTGTCTGAGGGGTCGACACTTCAAAGACCGTTTTGCTCTCGGGTTGCATTCCTTTGTAAGATCGGTCGACACCTTGTCTGAGGGGTCGACACTTCAAAGACAATTTTGTTCTCGGGTTACATTCCTTTGTAAGATCGGTCGACACCTTGTCTGAGGGGTCGACCCCTTGCCTGGCAAGGTGTCTACCCATGCAGGCACAGGTCTACCCTTGCAAAGGCAACTTTTACGTTTTGTACATAATCAACACCTCCAATCACCTTCAAACTTAACTAACTCTACCTATTCAATATTAATTCCATCACCATGCATAAACCGAACATTCAATCTCATCAAATCCTGACCCATCACCCTCCATAAACCGAACATTCAATCTCATCAATCCCGACACAAAACAACATATTCGTCTCCAAAATATCCAAACTCATTCCAAATCCGTTCTATTTCATCAAACCTATCTCAAACATCAATACCATGTTTATTTCATCAAAGTATCATTTTATCCATCAACATTCATCTATACATAACGGAAGCTAGTCAAAATCGTCAAAATAGGCATCCTATACATACATTCACAAACTATCCAAAATAATCATCCAGACCCAAGCATCCTAAAATGATTTCTATACAATTCATCCAATAACATTGCCCATCCGCCCGTTTCAACCCAAAATAATCCAAAATACATAACCTACAGCTCCCACGGGTCGTGTACTCATTGACTACGTCAGTCGCTCCCGCGAACATCCTCCTTCAAGCTGTAGGCTCGTCGGGTGGAGGGACATCATCCTCACCTTGCTCGTAGTCACCTACACCATAAAGACATCTATGAGATAAAATCTCAGTAAGTTCTACGTAAATGTCTATGCATGATCATGTATGCAATGAAAGACGTCCATGTCATTTCATTTCAATACGTGTTAGTCTTGGTTACCGGGGCCTTTCTCAGTCAGATGGATAGGACACATCAAGCGGGTAGATAGCCCACACCATCTGAAAGGAGGGAGACCCGCTCACCACGGAACGCCAGGTCTCAACCTCTCCCCGAATAACCACCATGCGTTGTTTACTATGATACTTTACTTGTCACATGCATGCAATTCTTTTTCTTTGAGATCAATGCGTAAATTCATTTTCCATGGCATTTTAAAAACTATGATGCACGAACAGTTCAATACGTAATATAAACATACATAACGAGAATACCATCAAGACGTCACAAATACCATCAAAACATCATTATATTCAACCTATAAACAACCCAATTTAGACTACCCGACCAAAGCGATTAAACAAACAAAGCTCCAACAAATTCCTCAACACAATTTCTGACATATGGTGTAGGCCAATCGGCCACAGTAAGTCACGAGAACTTACCTCTCGTCCCGTGTACACTGAGCTCCTCGTCTCGAGCTTGATCACCTAAATCAATTCATAGCGTCCTTTGTTAAAACTGAGTTTAAACATAAAATCTCATAAATTTACGAAATTCCTAACTAAAGGAAATTTCTTAAAACTCTAATAACTCTCTCTCGGGCATTTCATCGAGCAACTTATGCTCACAAACAACAATCCTCCATTAATGGAGGTTTTCCAAAGCTCCATACTCGACTTTTCAATCAAATGCAAAATACACTCGAATGTTTCACCTACTAACGTTCAATAATCACTAATAAAACAATAACTAACCATTCCTAACCTAACCCGGTTGTTTTCAACGAAATCCGACAAAACCCTAACGGTTTATCAACTTAGAAATATAGAATAACGGCTAGAAAATGCTAGAAACTTACCTAGAATCACGAGGGAAGAAAAAATCTTGAAGGAACCTTGAAGATTTGAGGAAGAATCGATGAAGTGTGGAAATGCCGTGGAGGAAAAGCAAAAATCGCCGTGGGAGGGAAAATTTGGAGGAAAGAAAGGGTTTGTGTATTTAAATAACCTTGACTTGTCAAATGACAAATTTGTCCCTCCATTTGATTTTCTATTTATCTCGTTGTTTGTCTCTAGGTTCGTTTTCTCCAAATTTTCTTATTTCTCCAATAATTTTCATTTATTTCTAGAGCTCTAATAAAACTTTTCGTTCGTCAAAGTGACATAATTTGCTATTTCTACGAATTAAATCGCTATAGGGTCAAAATCGAAACTTAAGCATTATATTTCGGTTTGATTTCCATAAATTTTCATAATTCTCTCAAAATTCATATTAATTATAAGGACTCCATTAAAACCCTCGGTTTACAAAACATGCATATTTCAATTATTTACGAAATTGTCATTGCGCGCACAATTCAAAAACCCGTAAAACTGGGTGTTACAGTGAAGGATGAAGAACGAGCCACGAAGGTAGATTAGTCGTAAGCTCTTTGCTCTTTCAATTTTTGGATGCTTTGAAACTCAAGTCTAGAACCCTACTTTTACTTCTCTGCTCGGACTAGATTTAATGATCTATGGAATAAACAGTAGACTCCTTAGTATTTAGTAAGGAGTAGTTGTTGAAAAATCGAAAACTGGAAAAACAAGTAAAAATAGTGAGAGCCTACACTGTGAGAAAATGAGATTGAAGAAAGGACCATGGATAACTGAAGAAGACCAGATTCTAGTCTCCCATATCAACCTCCACGGCCATGGCAATTGGCGAGCTCTTCCAAAACTGGCTGGTATTTCTCTTTTCTCGTCCTTCAATCTTCCTTTGTGCAAGCGGGTATTTTTTATTTATTTTGGAGATCATAATCATGCTTTCCACTAAGGATTGCTGAGGTGTGGGAAGAGTTTCAGACCGAGGAGGATTAATTATCAACCTGTATCAAATGCTTGGAAAGAAGAGTGTTCTAATCCAATCTCTCTTTCCCAATTGACGAACCAGAACCGAACCGATATTTTTGGTTCGGTTCCAGCTGTTTTGCCAACCGGTTTCGGGTCAAAAATAAAGGAACTGATAGCTTGTTGGTTCGGTTTGGATTTACTCCAAAATTGAACTGAATCGAACCAAACCGACAAATGCACACCCCCTACTTATGAATGTCTTTTTAATTCGATTCCTCCCTATTCATCTCTACGTGTCTTTGGCTCTTTTTTTTTTTCATTTCCTCCGTCCTTTCAACGATCACAAGTTACAACCCTGCTCCGCTTCATGTTTTTTTTTAGGGTATAGCCCCAATCATAAATGATATCTATGTCTCAACCATATGTCTAATAAAGTTTTTTTTTTTTTTTTTTTTTTTTTTTTTTTTTTTTTTTTTTTTTTTTTTTTTTTTTTTTTTTTTTTTTTTTTTTTTTTTTTTTTTTTTTTTTTTTTTTTTTTTTTTTTTTTTTTTTTTTTTTTTTTTTTTTTTTTTTTTTTTTTTTTTTTTTTTTTTTTTTTTTTTTTTTTTTTTTTTTTTTTTTTTTTTTTTTTTTTTTTTTTTTTTTTTTTTTTTTTTTTTTTTTTTTTTTTTTTTTTTTTTTTTTTTTTTTTTTTTTTTTTTTTTTTTTTTTTTTTTTTTTTTTTTTTTTTTTTTTTTTTTTTTTTTTTTTTTTTTTTTTTTTTTTTTTTTTTTTTTTTTTTTTTTTTTTTTTTTTTTTTTTTTTTTTTTTTTTTTTTTTTTTTTTTTTTTTTTTTTTTTTTTTTTTTTTTTTTTTTTTTTTTTTTTTTTTTTTTTTTTTTTTTTTTTTTTTTTTTTTTTTTCATTTCCTCCGTCCTTTCAACGATCACAAGTTACAACCCTGCTCCGCTTCATGTTTTTTTTTAGGGTATAGCGTCTAATAAAGTTTATATCACTCGTCACGTCACATTTGATGAGTCATCCTTCCCTTTTAACTCTCACTCTCCTCAGCCATTAACATCAACTTCCCTTTTTCTTCCTAGTACAACCTTACTTTTTCTCTTTTTTCCATCTCCACATACCAACTTACCTGAACCTCCCAACACTTCCCCTCCATCTCTCCCTTCCACTTCACCTCCCATCCAAATAGAACCTCCTCCTCCTCATGCATTCCCTACTAGCATCTCTAACATGAGTACTAGACACCTACCATCAACCGTCATTCTATGACAACCAGATCCAAGGATGATATTTACAAACCAAAGGCTCTCCTTGCACAATCTGATTTACCCTTGGAACCGAGAACCTTTTAGCAAGCCTCCAAATCTCAACATTGGTTACTTGCAATGAAAGATGAAATTTCAGCCCTTCACAAGAACAATACGTGGCAGCTAGTTTCCTTACCAAGAGGTGCGAAGCTTATTGGTTGCAAGTGAGTTTTCAAAGTCAAACTCAACTCTGATGGTTCCATAAGCAGTTATAAGGCTCGATAGTAGCAAAAGTCTGTGATCAAACGAAAGGTATTGATTACCATGAAGCCTTCAGTCCGGTAGTCAAACCGACAACTATCCGTACAACTTTAGCCTTAGCTCTCTCACTAGGTTGGTTTATCCGACATCTTGATATCAGTAATGCAAGAACCTCCTGGCTTCGTTGATCCATCAAACCCATCTGCTGTCTATCTCTTACGAAAATCACTGTATGGCCTTAGACAATCTCTTAGAGCTTGGTACACCAAGCTGTACACTACTTTTCTTGCATAGGGCTTCATAACATCAAATTCTGACACTTCCATGTTCATCTTTCGGAAGAACTCCTCCATCATCATTATGCTAGTATATGTCAACGACATAATTCTTACGGGTACTTCTTCGTCGTTATTGGACCAGTTTCTTGCTTATCTGCACCTTCAATTTGTGGTTCGTGACCTAGACCCTCTCT
>CM039513.1:24917592-24942592 GCA_022432975.1 Begonia masoniana | reverse complement strand
AAAAAAAAAAAAAAAAAAAAAAAAAAAAAAAAAAAAAAAAAAAAAAAAAAAAAAAAAAAAAAAAAAAAAAAAAAAAAAAAAAAAAAAAAAAAAAAAAAAAAAAAAAAAAAAAAAAAAAAAAAAAAAAAAAAAAAAAAAAAAAAAAAAAAAAAAAAAAAAAAAAAAAAAAAAAAAAAAAAAAAAAAAAAAAAAAAAAAAAAAAAAAAAAAAAAAAAAAAAAAAAAAAAAAAAAAAAAAAAAAAAAAAAAAAAAAAAAAAAAAAAAAAAAAAAAAAAAAAAAAAAAAAAAAAAAAAAAAAAAAAAAAAAAAAAAAAAAAAAAAAAAAAAAAAAAAAAAAAAAAAAAAAAAAAAAAAACATAACAAATCCTGCTCGAAACATACATCTCTTGACGCGAACAAAGAAGGAATTCCAATGGTGACAAAGACAATGGTGACAAGCATGAAAACAGAAATCACCTGTCCAGAAAAACATGTAAAAAAAATAGACCCGAATGATTATTTCTACAGGTGCTGAAATTCAGAATCAAATGTAAGCTTACCCATCGTGGTGTGAGAATTGGCTTACACGCTGGAAGTTCCTGTTGAGTAAACCTAGAATCTGAAACAGAGTGTTCAACTATTAAGATTGTGGGCAAGAACAACAAAATCTTCCATTACGAATCTAGAAGACATATTTATTCATCTAAACACAATGAACATGAAATATTGCGGGCAAACCTGTATATCTCCATTTCCAAACTCTTTGGGGAAACATCATGAAGAAACTTACTCTATCGGAAGGGCAGTATGTTATTTAAATCTACATCTTGGGACATCTGAAGTTAAAGTCCATCTATGTCACATTTATTTAACTATTAATCATTGATATCTATTTGATTCTTGTCTGTTCTTCTGAATGACATTGCCCCCTTATTGCCCCTTTGATAAGCCTCTTATCAGTTTGTCTATGTAAAAAGGCCCAAACCCATTAGAGAGAGAGAGAGAGAGAGAGAGAGAGAGAGAGAGAGAGAGAGAGAGAGAGAGAGAGAGAGAGAGAGAGAGAGAGAGAGAGAGAGAGAGAGAGAGAGAGAGAGAGAGAGAGAGAGAGAGAGAGAGAGAGAGAGAGAGAGAGAGAGAGAGAGAGAGAGAGAGAGAGAGAGAGAGAGAGAGAGAGAGAGAGAGAGAGAGAGAGAGAGAGAGAGAGAGAGAGAGAGAGAGAGAGAGAGAGAGAGAGAGAGAGAGAGAGAGAGAGAGAGAGAGAGAGAGAGAGAGAGAGAGAGAGAGAGAGAGAGAGAGAGAGAGAGAGAGAGAGAGAGAGAGAGAGAGAGAGAGAGAGAGAGAGAGAGAGAGAGAGAGAGAGAGAGAGAGAGAGAGAGAGAGAGAGAGAGAGAGAGAGAGAGAGAGAGAGAGAGAGAGAGAGAGAGAGAGAGAGAGAGAGAGAGAGAGAGAGAGAGAGAGAGAGAGAGAGAGAGAGAGAGAGAGAGAGAGAGAGAGAGAGAGAGAGAGAGAGAGAGAGAGAGAGAGAGAGAGAGAGAGAGAGAGAGAGAGAGAGAGAGAGAGAGAGAGAGAGAGAGAGAGAGAGAGAGAGAGAGAGAGAGAGAGAGAGAGAGAGAGAGAGAGAGAGAGAGAGAGAGAGAGAGAGAGAGAGAGAGAGAGAGAGAGAGAGAGAGAGAGAGAGAGAGAGAGAGAGAGAGAGAGAGAGAGAGAGAGAGAGAGAGAGAGAGAGAGAGAGAGAGAGAGAGAGAGAGAGAGAGAGAGAGAGAGAGAGAGAGAGAGAGAGAGAGAGAGAGAGAGAGAGAGAGAGAGAGAGAGAGAGAGAGAGAGAGAGAGAGAGAGAGAGAGAGAGAGAGAGAGAGAGAGAGAGAGAGAGAGAGAGAGAGAGAGAGAGAGAGAGAGAGAGAGAGAGAGAGAGAGAGAGAGAGAGAGAGAGAGAGAGAGAGAGAGAGAGAGAGAGAGAGAGAGAGAGAGAGAGAGAGAGAGAGAGAGAGAGAGAGAGAGAGAGAGAGAGAGAGAGAGAGAGAGAGAGAGAGAGAGAGAGAGAGAGAGAGAGAGAGAGAGAGAGAGAGAGAGAGAGAGAGAGAGAGAGAGAGAGAGAGAGAGAGAGAGAGAGAGAGAGAGAGAGAGAGAGAGAGAGAGAGAGAGAGAGAGAGAGAGAGAGAGAGAGAGAGAGAGAGAGAGAGAGAGAGAGAGAGAGAGAGAGAGAGAGAGAGAGAGAGAGAGAGAGAGAGAGAGAGAGAGAGAGAGAGAGAGAGAGAGAGAGAGAGAGAGAGAGAGAGAGAGAGAGAGAGAGAGAGAGAGAGAGAGAGAGAGAGAGAGAGAGAGAGAGAGAGAGAGAGAGAGAGAGAGAGAGAGAGAGAGAGAGAGAGAGAGAGAGAGAGAGAGAGAGAGAGAGAGAGAGAGAGAGAGAGAGAGAGAGAGAGAGAGAGAGAGAGAGAGAGAGAGAGAGAGAGAGAGAGAGAGAGAGAGAGAGAGAGAGAGAGAGAGAGAGAGAGAGAGAGAGAGAGAGAGAGAGAGAGAGAGAGAGAGAGAGAGAGAGAGAGAGAGAGAGAGAGAGAGAGAGAGAGAGAGAGAGAGAGAGAGAGAGAGAGAGAGAGAGAGAGAGAGAGAGAGAGAGAGAGAGAGAGAGAGAGAGAGAGAGAGAGAGAGAGAGAGAGAGAGAGAGAGAGAGAGAGAGAGAGAGAGAGAGAGAGAGAGAGAGAGAGAGAGAGAGAGAGAGAGAGAGAGAGAGAGAGAGAGAGAGAGAGAGAGAGAGAGAGAGAGAGAGAGAGAGAGAGAGAGAGAGAGAGAGAGAGAGAGAGAGAGAGAGAGAGAGAGAGAGAGAGAGAGAGAGAGAGAGAGAGAGAGAGAGAGAGAGAGAGAGAGAGAGAGAGAGAGAGAGAGAGAGAGAGAGAGAGAGAGAGAGAGAGAGAGAGAGAGAGAGAGAGAGAGAGAGAGAGAGAGAGAGAGAGAGAGAGAGAGAGAGAGAGAGAGAGAGAGAGAGAGAGAGAGAGAGAGAGAGAGAGAGAGAGAGAGAGAGAGAGAGAGAGAGAGAGAGAGAGAGAGAGAGAGAGAGAGAGAGAGAGAGAGAGAGAGAGAGAGAGAGAGAGAGAGAGAGAGAGAGAGAGAGAGAGAGAGAGAGAGAGAGAGAGAGAGAGAGAGAGAGAGAGAGAGAGAGAGAGAGAGAGAGAGAGAGAGAGAGAGAGAGAGAGAGAGAGAGAGAGAGAGAGAGAGAGAGAGAGAGAGAGAGAGAGAGAGAGAGAGAGAGAGAGAGAGAGAGAGAGAGAGAGAGAGAGAGAGAGAGAGAGAGAGAGAGAGAGAGAGAGAGAGAGAGAGAGAGAGAGAGAGAGAGAGAGAGAGAGAGAGAGAGAGAGAGAGAGAGAGAGAGAGAGAGAGAGAGAGAGAGAGAGAGAGAGAGAGAGAGAGAGAGAGAGAGAGAGAGAGAGAGAGAGAGAGAGAGAGAGAGAGAGAGAGAGAGAGAGAGAGAGAGAGAGAGAGAGAGAGAGAGAGAGAGAGAGAGAGAGAGAGAGAGAGAGAGAGAGAGAGAGAGAGAGAGAGAGAGAGAGAGAGAGAGAGAGAGAGAGAGAGAGAGAGAGAGAGAGAGAGAGAGAGAGAGAGAGAGAGAGAGAGAGAGAGAGAGAGAGAGAGAGAGACTCCTGGAGGAAAGACTGGGGAAACTTCAACGATCAGAAGTCAGACCAATTGAATTAGACAAACAGCGTTGGACTCAGCTTCGGTAGTTCCTCCCATTTTCTGTCAAATCTGTCAATAAAAAAGGCTGGTTTTTTCCTCCGTTCGGGTGTTCCTTTGGTCAAGTGTTTAGTCTTGGAAGTTGGAACGAGACGATGTGTTGTAACAATGAAAGATCTATTTGTTTCAACGAAAGAGAAGGGGAGGAAAAGTCCGTCGATGGCCCACCGAAACTCTAGGAATCGAAAGAAAACAGGAGGAATATGGGAGGAGTGTTTTTTTATCCACCACCAGCAGCATGTTTTTGGAAGAGTTTTGGGTCGGTTCGGTAATTTGATTAAGACAGTTTTGCAATTGCCTGAATAAGGTAGAAATGGAGAGAGAAATGGGCTTTGTTCGGGCTTCGGCAGAGCTGTACAGGCTCAAGACCAATACCGTTTGGACTCAGTTTGCGCACATGTTTGGAGACCTTTGTAGGCCTGCTGCCTGCTGCCTGCCACCTGCCCCACAATCATTGCAAAGCAACGAGACAGATTTCTTACCATTGTAGTATATTATAAGAGAGAGAGTGGAAACTGGAAAGTGTCCTCGGAAGTAGAATAGCCGATCAGCGATTTCAACCAATTTTCCAGAAGAGGGTTGATGTGTAAGAGCAGGAGAATAGATACGTCGAAGGAGGAAGACACGTATCTCTTACAAAGCGCCAACAGACCAGGACACTGCCTCACCAGATTCCCAAAAGGGATTCATTACAAATGATTTCAGCAGCAGTGGCAGCTCGTATGGCCTTTGGATCGACCAGACTTCTCCTCTCTCGCCCATCATATTCGCTTTACACGCATTCTTCCTCTCCTCCCATCTCACGACAGGCAATCACTCTCCCTCTCTCTGAACTTGCTTTTAGTCTATATATAGGATAGCCGTGCTTGTAACTCACCCACATATGTCCTAAATCTCATAACCCAATATTTGTTTCACTTTGATTTGGCATATCAGATACACATGGAGGCTGAGAGAATCAGGACTCAACTGAATGGTTCAGGTATTTGGCGGACCCAAGGCCTCATTGCCGGCAAATGGACTGATGCCTATGATGGGAAAACCATTAAGGTTTATTACAACAAACTGCTCTTCTTTCATATTTCTTATTCTTCTGCTTCACTCTTTGTCCTATACATCCACATAATGCTTTGATGCTTTTTCTTTACAAGTTTGCTTCGATCCAAGTCCCCTGTCGATCTATTTTGACTCTTCAACTACTTCACCTCCGTAATTTTCTACAGAACATCATTCTTATGCACCAGCTAGATGTAATATTAATGTTTTCTTCTAGTCTATTAGCTCAGTCAGCTCTGCTTAATCATCCAAGAAAGCATTATCTTTCACTTTTATTCAGTTGAAAGAAATCAGGGTCTGCTGAAAAAAGATGTTTTTCCTCGCTGCTTCCTCTTGTCGTTTGGTTAATTTGTGGTCCTAGACTGTCATCCTTGCGCTCCCGCTTGTTCTTTTCCATATGCTTCCACTCTGTTGCTGCTTTGTTCTTCTACTTTACTTTTTTTTTTCCTTTAAATTTTTCTGGCAGGTTTACAATCCAGCAACGGGCGAGGCTATAGCAGATGTCCCATGTATGGGTGCCAAGGAGACAAATGATGCTATCTCTTCAGCCTATGATGCTTTTAAGTGCAAGGCTTTCTTACTAATCACTGCATTTATATATGAACTTACGTCTTTTTTTCTTGTCCAGGATTGTATAAGTTGTTATTTTATTATATTTAATGTATACTTAGATAAACTTGATCATTAAGTGGTTCATGTAAAAATATACTATTTGATTTGTTGTTGTTTTTAGCTTGGAGCAAGCTTACTGCTACTGAAAGGTGCCAAACGCCTCAGAAAATGGTAATGAGTGTTCTTATGATACTTTCATTTCAAACAATATTATTGGATTTGCAAATTGTATCGTGGGAACCTGTTTTGCATTGTTTTAAAATTATATAACATCTGCTGAGTGCAAAAATTGGAATCCTCGGCAAGTTCTTGGAAAATTCATGAACATTTGCAATAACCTTTACATTGTTGCCAATCAGAAAGGTAAAAAAATGGATATTGCTTAAATTAGTAGGTGGTTATGTCCCTCATCGGGTAACAAAAACCTGACTTTATTTTATACAACACTACCAAGTAGTTTCTTTGTGTTAAAAGTAATAGTTATCTCCAAACAGTCTTATGATTGCTAAAACTGAAGGACTCTAGATGCTTGGAAATTTCCAAATCTTTATTTTTAGTCGAAAAATGTTTCTAGGTATGATCTACTGATTGCACACAAAGAAGAGCTTGGACAACTTATAACCTTAGAGCAAGGGAAACCTCTTAAAGAAGCCATTGGCGAGGTATTTATATGTGCAAAACAAAATCTAGGTTTTCATTGTTATGGTTTCTGCTCTATATAATGTAATGATTCATGGTGTAGGTTGGCTATGGAGCCAGCTTCATCGAATTCTTTGCAGAAGAAGCTAAACGGGTGTATGGTGATATAATTCCATCCACTTTGGATGATCGCCGACTTTTAGTCATGAAGCAGGTTTTCCCCATTTCTTACAAGTTTTACAAAATATGTGTAAGACTCATGGTAGTACCCTACCACTCTTCAGAAACCTTATTCAGCTTGGCAATGTGCGAGGATAGGGATGCCTGGTGTGATGACTTATACATTATTCTAACAAAAAAAAAAAGTTAAATTTAGTTATTCTTTTTTTCCCTTTTTATATATAATTTTTTTCTGTGCTAAGTTGCACCAATCCTAACTTCCATTCATCAAGAGTGGGATTCAATGCATTGAGCTTGACTTATTCTACTCCATTTGGTAGTTCGTTTGGAAAAGTTGATGTCAACTTTTATAATGGTTTCAGGATATTCATTTCATAAAAAATCTTCTGCACTCTCAAGCAGACATTTGAATATACTTATTGTTGATCAAGCTCTTAATAATATTTCAAACACCAACTTTCCTTAAAAACTATTTTGCAGCCTGTTGGAGTTGTTGGTGCGATTACCCCTTGGAACTTTCCTTTGGCAATGATCACTCGAAAGGTTTGTTCAACATAGTTTCAAAGCACAAATTGCACTATTTGTTTTGTAGAGTTTGGAAATGATCACTCTAATGTGTCTAATTGATCAAACCATTCGTTTTTAGGTTGGTCCTGCTCTTGCTTGTGGCTGTACTGTTGTTATAAAACCATCTGAACTGACACCACTCACAGCTTTAGCAGCTGCTGAGCTTTCTCTTCAGGCGGGAATTCCCCATGTGAGTTACCCGCATGAATATAATTGTGTTGTTTCATAATGCTCATGCTGGAGAATCACCCTCATTTGAAGCTAGTTATTTAAAGTGCAATACAGGTTATATCTGTTGGGTATCTATTGCATTTTCCTTTTCAATTTTTTTTTTCAAATTTTCAATGATGTTTTTTGTTTTGAGATTCGAAATTTGATTTGGGCACAATCTTCTTTTTTGTCCTGTCAGCTTGAATGTTTAATTATAAATTCTCTATGTAGGATGTCCTATTCCTTTCTGTTAAGAAATGAACAAGAGGGGTAGTTTTGGAAATAGCATGTTCAGGTGGAAGTGATTAGGGAGTGAATTATGTGTGAAGTGAGGGAAAATGCTTTGTAAATTAGTAGGATGGGGGAAGAGAGAGTTAGTCAAATATCTTTTACAGGAAAAAGGTTATCTAGGGGGTTTATTTTCCGAGTGAGTCACTTTTGGTCGGATTCTGGGTCTGTGTTTCACTAGACCTATGACGGTTGTTTTTCATTGTGTGTTTTACTAGTGTTATAGTATCACTTCTAAAACTATATTTCTTGGATTTCACATACACGATACGTTGTTTCTGATATGCATATTATTGTATCTGTTGTACATGCATCATGGTTGACTTTTTTCTGTTTAGTGTCTAATTCTCACATGTTGGGTACACAGGGCGCTGTGAATGTGGTGATGGGAAATGCTTCAGAAATTGGGGGTGCTTTACTTGCCAGCAAACAGGTTTCCCTACTTTTCATGTAATAGGAAATAAATTCTCTCCAAATATAATGCTTATTGTTGGTAACCTTAAATTAAAGAGTATGATGGAGCCTTGTTATGACCTTTTCTTTTTATACTATGCATTCAGGTAAGAAAGATAACATTCACAGGCTCAACAGCTGTGGGAAAGAAGCTTATGGCTGGTGCTGCAGAGACTGTTAAAAAGGTTAAAGAGCAATATACTAAATCACGTACTAGTAGAACAAATGTTCTTGACTTCTCCATCGCAGAAAATTTCATCCTGTAATGTGAAATATGAATTAAGATTTTTGTTTCTCAATTTCTCAAGGTGTCTTTGGAACTCGGTGGTAATGCACCTTGTATTGTCTTTGATGATGCAGACATTGAGGTTGCAGTAAAAGGAACTGTAAGTCTCTCTATCATTGGTCATAACATATTTCGGAGTTGTTTATTTATTTTTTGAACAAGGCACAATGTACATGTCCCATTAATTAATTTTTTCATGTCCTTTTACATAAATTGAATTACGTACAATAAGGCAAGCCAGGATAAGACTTTCAATCAATTCCTTCTTTCTTTACAACATATTAAAATACTGTTCCATCAACCTGGAGGAATCCTGCAATAGATTCCTTTGTCTATTTCTTCTTAAATTAGAGTAATGTACATGTATTTTGTAATTTTACCACCTCCAAAATAATTCCGTTTATGCTATTTTTGGGTTCTTTTGGCTCAATCATAATATTTATTTGCTTTAGGATATGTTTCTAATAGTAGTGTTTTGTCATATTTGATTCCTCGTTGCAAAAATAAGCACACACACGAAACACTTGGAGAGTTTTCCTTTCTTTGATCTTTTCCTATTTGTGTGGACATGACAAAAATCTGAAATTGTATTTTTCTTAATTTCTTAATGAACCTTTTTTCCTATATTTTACAAGTTCAATAAAAGTTTTATTTCTTATTAAATATGTATAGTTTCAGTTTCTTATCCTTGAAAAGAGTCATTTCTATCTTTCAATTTTTCTCATTTTGTTATTGCCGCAAAATCCTCTTTTTGGGGCTTTATTGACGATATCATACTTCACTAATAAAGAATATTTGCATTTTTAGTGGAATGAAACTATTATTTTGAGTTTCCAATTATTTAATGATTTATATTTTTTTGTTCTTTCCAACCATGGAGGAAAAGAAATAACTTTTTCTTGATTGTACTTTCCTGGGGAGAACTTTTTATCCTCCGTATAGTGTGATTTTTTTATTTTGTATAGTTCCATTTTACATAAAAACAATTGGATTGGTAGAATCATCCTCAGTTTTGTTGGTATTTTTTATTTTTACTTTTCAGCTAGCTGCGAAGTTCCGGAATAGTGGACAAACTTGTGTTTGTGCCAACAGGGTTCTTGTTCAAGAAGGTATGGATGAAAATGTATTAATTTATTTACAAAGGAATTGCTTCTGATTGTTTTTCTGTTTATTCAATCAGATTCAGTGTTTCTCATTGTTACTACGATAGTCTTTCTGCAAACAATAATTTAAAATGTGTAGTTACAAGTCATACTTATGCCCTTTCTATTATTCTAGACTTTTGCTTCTCACAAAAAAGGGATAAGTATACAGAAGAAAAAGTAATTGTGTGGAAACTCAGCAGAACTATAAGGTCAACAAAAGAAGAAGGGAAACTAGAGATGGGAAAGCTCTACTGTCATTTTTGCAACAAATCTCCATTGAAGCATGAGATGCGAAACATCTATACTTGAGTCTTTATGATTTTTTTAGAAGAAGCTAATTTTATCAAAAAGAGTAGAATGTAGATGAGAGAGGGAGTATAAGGAATTCTACCCAGTGCGGCACAAGGAGATCAAAAAGCATTTAGGCTACAGTTATGTCCATGCAATTAGAAAGAATCATAGGAAACAGATTTCTCAGAAAATGCTTAGACATGTACACTTAATTTGCTACAGGGAAACTAATACTACATTCCAACGTTGTGACGACCTAAAAGGTCGGGCACAGTCTCCGAAATTAAGAATGCTCGGGCGAGAGTAGTACCAAGTTTGGTGACCACTTGGGAAGTCCTCGAAAACAAATTCGTGAGTACGATTACGGGGCAAACCTCGGTTTGCGGGGCAAATCTCGGGGATCTAAGCCTGAGTATAGGCAAATCCCGGAACCGAGTATAGGCAAATCCCACATCGTGACAAAACGGACAATATCTTACTGGAAAAGAGGGGTCGTTACAAATGATATCAGAGCTTTTACCCAACCGGAAATGTTGCCGACGAAGACGTCGGGCCCCCAAGATGGGGGTAATTGTGACGACCCGAAAAAGGGGTCGAGCGCAATCTTACATCGCTTGGGGAGAAGATGGAAATGAAACATATGTAAATGATGCCTCTTTTAAAAAGTAATACGTATTTTGTAGCACATTTGTACCGGATCCCATCAGAATTTCAAAGTTAAGAGTGCTCGGGCGAGAGCAGTACCAAGTTGGGTGACCACTTGAGAAGTTCTCGTTGAAAACAAATCCGTGAGTACGATTGCGGGGCAAACCTCGGGGATCTAAGCCCGAGTATAGACAAATCCCGGATCGTTACAAAGCGGACAATATCTTACTGGAAAAGAGGGGTCGTTACAAACGTCCTATAATTTATTCATGCAATAAAACAGACCAGTAGGAGCCAAGTCTCAGTTCCGTTCTGAATCTCACCAACTCAAAGCTCATCCATAGTTTAAAGGGAGCAAGATCCTTGAAAATCTTTAAGTGTTTATGGAGAAACATGTTCTGCAGATTAAGAAATAGATTCCTTGCAAAGTCATGGTTCCAGATCTAGGAGGAAAACACGTTGTAAGAAAATTCTAAAAATGATTGTTGCTTTCACGAATGAAGAAAACTTATACTAGTACTTTGACTAAATGTTTCCTGTAAATTTGGTACCTTGCTATTAATGTTTCCCCTCTACCATTGTATTTTGACCATTTCATTAGGTATATATGAGAAATTTGCGACCGCCTTTACCAAAGCAGTCCAGAATCTGCAAGTTGGAGATGGCTTCAGTGAAGGTGTGGCTCAGGTAGTCAGTCACTCGGGTGTTTTTTTTTGAGCTACTACTTTGGTTGCCTTGCTGGTCTTTTATTTATGAAACTATCCTCTTATGATACTCTCTCAATGGTTGGCAAAGATGTGTTTGAACTTTTTTTTCATGTATTGTTAATCTATTTAAAATTCAAGTGTTTAATTATTTCATTTCCAGGTTCATATTTTGTTAGATTGATTCACCTGGCCAATTTTTTAATTTTTTTTTATGAAATTAACCAGTAAGTGAACTACTGAATAAAAGCTTTCTAAATGAACTCATTTTTGTAGGGTCCTCTCATTAATGACGCTGCAGTGCAAAAGGTCCATCTCTTCTCTTACTATGCTTCCCGTTTTGAACATTTCTGTGTATTTTAGTTACCTGAACTCTACTCAACTTAACCCTTTAGAGTTTTTATTGGTAGGTTGAATCATTTATTCAAGATGCTGTCTCTAAGGTCAGCTTCTAACCCACCCTGGTTAATTAGGTTGTTGACATTGTTTCAACTTGTAAATAATGGAACTTGGTATGACATTTAATTTTTCTTGGTGGTTTATTTTTCTTATTGAGTTTTTAAATTTTCAACCTCTTAATGAACCATGTGATAGGACCCAAAAATGACAAAAAGATTTAAACCATTTCATATAAGAAAACCAGAAAGATTACACTACCGAGCACCTTAAAGGCGGCTCGCCACCCCCAAAAAACTTTTACCCAATTTTTCCTTATCCCCCACTAAAAACTAAGTACTCCTATATATAGAAAATATTACATTGACCATTACCCATTCTTCCACTAACATTACTTATTCTCCCACTAACATTTTAATTTCATAACTAATTAACGTGTTGAATTCCATTTCTACCCATAACCCACATGGATTAGCCTTATCACTTTGTTTCGTCATTTCTTAAAAAAGAAGAACAAGTAAATTTCTAAAGGGCTCTTTTTATCTTTTAGAAGATAAGTTTGTTCATTTTGCATAGTAGTTTTACCGGGAAAGAAATAGTGTTAAGATTTTTGAGATTATTACGTGACTTCATTTTACCAGCTGAACAAACATCTTGAATACTATATTTCTATTTGTTCATGAAGGTGGGTTACATAATCGTTTGAGCACAATTTTCATCGCAATTATCATATTAAGAAGTGATAGAAAGTGAGATGATAGAACTCGCTCTACAAGTTAGCTCAAGGAGTGAGGGAATTTCCCTTATATTTATACAGGACCGTTTGCTTTGGTTCTATTGATGTGAGACAACACCCGCCCACACGTTTAGCGTGATAGGTTTTTTCTTTCCTTCACGTTTAGCATGTTTATTCGGTCTTCACATCGTACAGATTTAGTTTTGATACCATGATAGAAAGTGATGTAGGATCGATATTGTTTAAGAGAGGGGGTGAATTAGACTTTTTAAATTTTTTTTCTTAATCTAATTGCTTTCTCTCTGGTATGCGATTACTCGATTTACAGTAAACATACGAGCAATAAAAGTAAAGAGAGAGAAAACAATAACACTAGAGTTTTTACGTGATTCGGCCAAAACCTGCTTACGTCCACGCTTCAAGGTTTCCCCCTTGAAGATCCTTTCCTTCTCCTCATAGAATAAACAGATCGCACTTCACGGGCGTCGATCTACAGCCTTTTACAACAACCGGATTGTTCTTCACGGGCAACAATCCACTGCCTTTTACACAATCGTAAGTATGTAGATTTCAGCACAAATTACACTCTCTCAAAGATTGAATCTCAAGTTACAGAGTAGAGAGATGTAGAATACAGAGTATTAAGATTTTGGCTCGTTAGGGCTCAATAAGAATTTTTGCAAAAATTCTTTCTTCGAGCTATCTTCTTGGCTTAAATACTCTTTCTGCAATCGGCTCTTAGACTTGAATGCTCCTTATCTGAATATGGAAATTTTATTACCGTTGGAGCAGCATCCGTACATAGACAGCTAGCCGTTGCTTTCTGAAGTTGTTATTCGCTCGTCGCCATTAATGCTCTGGAGTTTAAGTTCTGGACGAGGTCACTGTTCCTTCGCAGGTATTTTGTTTTTAAATCTGGCAGAAGATATTGTCCATCGGCAGAAGTTGCTTTATAATCTTGAACCGCCATCGGTAGAAGTAAGTTAGAAACTTGAACCGCCTTCAGTAGTTGTAGCTTTATGAACCTTGAACCGGCGTCGGTAGAAATATCTTGAAACTTGGACCGCTATCGGTAGATTAGTTCTTTGAAGCGCTATGATGAGTTCTTTGAAGCACCATCGATAGAAGTCTTCTTTGTACTACCATCGGCAGAAGTCTTCTTTGCAATTATCATCGGTAGAAGTCTTCTTTGCAATTATCATCGGTAGAAGTCTTCTTTGTAATGTCATCGGTAGAAGTCTTCTTTGAGAGTCTGTCTGCGTTGGGTGTAATTCTTTGTCGTTTAGTTGTCGGTAGAAGTTGATCTTTGAAAGACTCTGCCTTTGTCGTTTAGCTATCGGTAGATGTTGATCTTTGAAAGACTCCGCCTTTGTCGTTTAGCTATCGGTAGATGTGGTCTTTGAATGCCAGCTTTGGATGTACAACATTTTCAGCCCTGTTTTGCTATTAAACCCTAAACACTTAACCACATTTGTTAGACTACTAAAATACCCTTTTCAAGGGCATTTCCAACCGATTAAGCTCATATGCATAATTCATTATTCTCATATATTAAACATAATCAAATTACATTTCTTAACTTATAAATACATCATCAAAAGCATCGTTAGACTTAAACACTACTTAAGTCAACAAGTGAGAGGGTAGAACTCACTCCAAAAGCTAGCTCAAGAAGTGAGAGAATTCCTCTCATATTTATACAGGACCGTTTGTTTTGGTTCTTTCGCTGTGTGACAACACTTGCCCACATGTCTAGCGTGATAGGTTTTTTTTTCCCTTCACGTTTAGCGTGTTTAATCGGTCCTCATATCGTACAAATTTAACTCTGATATCATGATAGAAAGTGAGAAGGTAGAACTCACTCCAACAGTTACCTAGCTCAAACATTAAGAGAATCCCCCTCATATTTATACAAGACCATTTGTTTTGGTTCTGTCGACGTGGGACAACAAGAAAATAATACAATTAATGAATATGTTTTTAACAAGAATAGTGAATCTTTTGGGTATGTTGGTGTGTCTGAAATTCAAGAATTTCAATTTGATATTTCTAAGGTGCAATTTTCGTGTTCGCAAGTTGTATATTAGTTAATTTTTGTTTCCAAATTAGCCTTGTACAGTCCAAAGATGAAAAATCTAACCAGTTTTATAAATTTTACTTGTGTAATTTAGTGCAATATGAATGCGGGAGGCTTCATTGAGGCAAAGTGATAGTGTATCTAACTAATACATTTTTAGTATAGACAAACATTTCAATATAAATTTTAGATACATCTTATGATTAATTCAAAGAAATAATTAATTTTTTTCCCTAAAATTTATTGTTTGTAATTTTTTTACTGTCCTAATATGCCAACCTAGATGTGAGGGCATGTTAAAACAAGATGTTGTCAAGATGGCAGCAGCTATATATATGCATTGCATGGGGTCATGCATATGATTATTTCATGGCTCATCAACTAGAAAGAAGAAGTTTTTGAAATATCTGTTTAAGAAATGCGGGATCGTGATTTCTTTTCTTGCTATAAATGGATCACTAAATGTATTCATATGTCTAAAAGTAGTACTCAACTAATATCTATTTGAAGGGTGCAAAAGTTCTTCTGGGGGGTCAAAGGCATAGGCTTGGGATGACATTTTATGAGCCTACAGTTCTTACAAGTGTCAAAAATGATATGCTGGTAGCGAGGTATGAAACTCCAATTATTATTCAGTTAAGCTGTTCTAGCGAGGAAACTCCTTTAGATTTTTGAGCATACTCTAATTTTGTTCCCCAAACCATGATGAAGTTGGTATTTAGGGACGGGTTGTATATGACATCTGTCCCTGTTGTAATTTGTTATTGGTATCTCAAACGTAAAACAGTTGTTTTTATGGTGAAAACAGAATATGTTATTGCCTAGATTGAAGCCTTATCACTTGATAAAAGTTATCGTCTTGATTGATCAATTAAGTAGTCCGCCTTGATACTAATTCGAAGATGTCCTAAGACATGAAAATTCGGGCTAATGTTTTTTCTACCAAAATCATGGAGTTTTACCAGTTTAAGAAAGAGTAATTAAAAAAAAAAAAGTCGAGTTGAGTGTTTAATCTAATTATCTGGTTGTAGTATACTTTGTTAATGTTTCCATCACTCGTCTCTTTCTTCAGAGAGGAAGTATTTGGTCCTGTGGCGCCTCTTTTGCCGTTCAAAACTGAGAATGAAGCAATTTCCATTGCAAATGACACCAATGCAGGTTCTCTGTATTCATGATTCTCATACAATTTCATCTGAGATATATTGGTGCTTAAATCTTTCAACAATCTAGCCAATATTCTTCATAATTCATATGCAGGGTTAGCTGCCTATATATTTACAAACAATGTCCAACGAACTTGGCGTGTTGCTGAATCTCTTGAGTACGGTCTTGTTGGCGTCAACGAAGGATTGATTTCTACAGAGGTAAATTCATTTCTCGCCCATAATAAATAAGTGTGCCAGCAATCAATTAGAACTCTCATTTAGTAAGAGTTTTTTCTTTGAGTAGTCTTCAAGACTTTAGTTGTCATAATATATTGTCATGCTTTAATTAGTAGAATTTTGTAACAAAATTCATTCACATTGCGATTGTGTAAAATGGGCTGATGTCTTCTTGCAGGTAGCTCCATTCGGAGGTTTTAAACAGTCGGGGCTTGGTCGGGAAGGTTCCAAATACGGCATGGATGATTATTTGGAGGTAACTACGTTTGATGAGTACTCTTTAAGTAAATCTTAGTGTTCTTCTTGCATGTTGTCGGCTAAATCAGTTCTGCTGGCTCAATTTATCTCACTTAGTTTAGTAGGAGGACAGGGTGTAGATTGGTTTAGTAAATCTCTCCAAATAATAGCATGTGTGTGATGAGCTGAGGCTGAAAAATGAAGCTTTTTATAATGTTTTGGCATCAAAGTTAGAATTTGTTGATGAAATACTTGCAGATGAAGTATGTGTGCTTTGGGAATATGAAGAGTGGCGAATGAGGGAGAGGTGAGCTGATGGAATATGGAGGTGAAGCTGGTACATGTCAAATAAGTATATACACTTGACCTCGTTAATAAGTATATGCTCTCATTTACCGTGCTCCGAGCTCCTATCATCCTACGCTTTTACTTTGTTTCTTTCTTGTATTTTAGTTTATCCTACCTTTAAATTTTACACTATAGTTTTAACTCTTGCACGTAATGCTTACATGTATTTTGTTAATTTGTGTCATAATTAATTTATAACTAGTAAAAATAATCTTTTAATTGCACCAATTAATAAGTATTAAAATTAGAATGTAAAATTTTTTAAAAAAATATTATTATTCTTTTTAAAATTAGCTTTAATGGGTGGTGACATTGTTGGTGTCAATGGACTTTTGCTGCCTAGAAATCCAACAAATAAATAAATGAGTATTCTTGCTTAGTCTGGTTTGAGAACGATCAATTACGAGAAATGAAAAATCACAAAGAATCTGAAACACTAAAATTCCAGCAATTTTCACTTCTAAAAGAGAGGAATTGAGATTAAGATCTTATTCAACAAATATATATTTTTCATGAAACTCTCAACGATGTCTGCAACGTGGGGCCACTTCTTCGTTTGAGAGAAAAATTTAGATCGCACCCCACTATAAAATTTTTCAAGGGCATATTTAAGAAACACTTGTAAT
This sequence comes from Begonia masoniana, assembly GCA_022432975.1. Taxonomy (NCBI): domain Eukaryota; kingdom Viridiplantae; phylum Streptophyta; class Magnoliopsida; order Cucurbitales; family Begoniaceae; genus Begonia; species Begonia masoniana. The sequence continues at coordinate 24,926,009 of CM039513.1, read as the reverse complement.
GAGATGGCTATAACTTCTCAATCGTCATCTAAATTTTCATAATCAAATAGTGAAATTCATAATCACACCAGCAGAAAATCAAAACTATGAAAAAACTCCAAACTTTGCAAAAACGAATCTGTTACAAAGAACCTCTAATACCAACAACGCGTACAGATTCGACCGCACCGATGGCGGTCTGCGGCCCTCTGTGATGGAATAGAACAACGGGCGGTTGAGTTATGAACGTCCGATATCTTTCGATACGTAAATCGGGACGACTCTTGACAGAGGCTGTGCAGCATACAAGGGCTTGGTAGAGAATGGAAACAGACCTGATTGTCAAGCTTGATGAACAGAGACCGACAAGTGGGATTTCTTCTCTAACAAATCTAAATAGGTGACTATCGCCAGAACAGAGGGTGATGACTCGACCCTGCTGGTTGGTGTCTAGGGTCGGTGTCTTCTCTGGTGACGGAAGAAACAAACGGCGTCAATGGACGTTGTGGCCTTCTTCTTCGGGAAGAAGAAGACGTTAGAATTATAAAGATTTATAATTCTATTTGAATTTAAATTGTTAAACTATAAATTATACATTATGTTATCATCGGGTTTAAATCCATATTAAAGTGATTTAATATGATTTCAACGGACTTTGAAATATATTGAATATAATATGGTTATATTATAATGTGTAGAGACATTAGGGGTAATTTACTAATTTATGATGGGCAAAATGGTAAATTATCCAATTAGATTAACTACATGGTTATGATCCCCAATTCGTAATCAAAACATTTTGCCTCTTTAGAATCGCCATCACTCTAGAGAGCATTTGAAAAGGCGATTGTCGAATTCGGAAGATCCACGTATCCGATTTATGGTATTTTGCATTCAGACAATGGATCCGGGTACGTCTTTCTCGCTTTAATGATTTACTTGTAGAATTTCTAAGGTATGGAGATTGAGAATTAGGTTTTCGTTTATTTTTAGGGATTCAATAATTCTAATTGAATCCAACAATTGGTATCAGAGCCAATCACGTTAGACTACAAGTAAGCGTTGTTTGGAATCAAATCAATTTTGGTATCAATTCGGATTAAAACATCAATTTTTTTTTTTTTAATTTTTGAAATTATTTTTGAGCTATTTTTTATGCATCTAATTCTGCTAGAATGCATGTTTGGAGACCTTAAAAATTGATTTTCTGTGATGCACATCAAGGATTATTGCCCAAACTATCATTATTTTTGATAAATCAGACAATTTTGGGGTGAAAATCCACCATAATTGATAAGATTTTGGTGATTTTCATTGCTGGTTTGCAGTCCCTCTTCGGTAGTTTGGACGGATTCGCTCTGATTGGGTTAGGTTTAGTCCGAATCAGACCAAACCATTTAGGCTCGATCCCACTCGGTCCAAACCAATTCGGCTCGGTTATGGTTCGTACCAGTTCTTAAGTTGGTTCGACCTGAATCGGTTCAGTTCGATTCAGTCAACCCAAAACTGGTTCGGTTCGGTCCAGTTCTGTTAAGTCTGGTTAAAAAAAAAATTTGGGCCTGTCTGTTTGGTTAAATGGTCTCCGGTTCACTTTGGTTCAGCTATTTTGGATCTTTTTAATGACTGTTTCTGGACAATTCAAGACTCAGTTCGTCCCTATTCACCCTGTTTTTGCCCAATTTTGGCTGATTTAAAACATCTGTTCTAGGTTGGTTGATCATTTGGTTTACTGATTGACTACTATGGTTGTCTAGGTATTGAATATGTATATACATGATTTTTTAAACTCATTTTTAGTGCAATTTTATGAAGTTTTACATTGTAAAATAGGATGGTTGGGTAACATGTTATAAAATTAGTCATTTTGGCTTTAACTATCCTGTTTTTATATGTTGGGCATAAGACCTGACATTGTCTGAATATCGACCGGCCCAAAAGAAGGTTGACGTTTATACAGTTGTATGGCTTATTAGTAGTATTAAAAACATGTGACAATTATTATGATGTCATGTGAACACTGAATTTGTCCAAAGATAAGTTCATTGTTTGACAGGTCTAATTGTCAATGTTTATATACTGAACCAAGTTATCAATTACAAGTTAACACTTTTAGTTAAAAGACTAATTGTTAATGTTGTGCCGATTTCTTGTTGATGGATGCACTATATTTAGGTTATGTTATTGTCACATATATGCATATTATTTTGTGAGTGTTTCATTTTCTCTGTTGTTACAGTCAACATCTCAAGTATAATGGATAACGTTAATGCATTTTCTATGTTTAACGGGACTTCCTATAAAATATGGAAAGAGAATGTTATGATTGTTCTCGGGAGCTACCCTTGATGATAAAAGGGAGCTGGAAAGATGAGAGCGTTCGAATCGTGTAAGTCTGATGATCATGAAGTGTGCCATTCCAGAAACATTTCGGGGCAACATGTCGGAAGATACTGATACCAAAACATTCCTTCGAACAACTTGAGCAACGTTTTAAGAAATATGAGAAGGCTGAAACAAACACACTTTTAGCTAAGATTGTCTCATTCAAGTATAATGGAAAGAGGGAATATGAGGGAGTACATAATGAAAATGTCTTATCTTGCTTCTAGACTTAAAGAACTTAAGTTAGAGCTGTCTGAAGACATGTTTGTTCACTTAGTCTTGATTTCTCTTCCTCCTCAGTTTGGGCAGTTTAAGATCAATTATAACTGTCAGAAGGATAAATGAACGCTTAATTAACTAATATCTCATTGTGTCAAAGAGAAAGAGAGAATTAAGCATGATCAGACAGAAAGTGCTCATTTGACATCATCTTCCAAGGACAAAGGAAAGAAAAAGAAGAAGAAAGTTGTTGGTGCTCATTCTCAGTCGAAACAAAAGAAGTCCAAGGGCTTCAGTTGCTTCTTCTGTAATGGAGAAGGATACCAAAAGAAAGATTGTGCCAAGTATCACGTATGACGCGTGAAGAAAGGTACACTTCTAAACCTTGTTTGTTCTGAGATTAATTTGATTTATGTATCTAGACATACGTGGTGGTTAGATTCAGGTGCTACTACTCACATTAGTATGTCTATGCAGGATTGCTTGAGTTGCCGAAAGCCGAATGATGCTGAAAGATTTATCTTTGTGAGCGATGACAAATCAATTAAAGTTGAAGCTATTAGAGACTTTATATTGTTACTAAAATCTTGGACAATTTTTGAATTTGAATGATACTTTTGTTGTATCGTCTTTTAGACGGAATTTAATTTCTATTTCTGCATTGGACAAATTTGATTATTTTTGTTCATTTGGAAATGGAAAATTCAGTTTATCATTAAATTCAAATGTTATGGGTTCTGGATTTTTATCTGTTTATGACAATCTATATATACTAGAAACCATAGCTTCATTTAATGAAATTTTGCGTATTGATTCAAGAGTTACAAAACATAAATTAACTAATAATGATTCAGCTTCGTTATAACACAAATGCTTAGGTCACATATCTCAAAAGAGAATTGAAAAGCTTGTCTCAAACGAGATTTTGGGCCCTCTTGATATGACTGACTTCAAGGTTTGTGTCAGTTGTATTAAAGAGAAACAAACAAGTGTAAGAAGATTGAAAGCTAACCGAGCTTCAGAAGTCCTTGAATTGATACACACGAATATTTGTGGATTTTTCCCTACGGCATCTTGGAATGGTCAACATTATTTCATATAATTCATTGACGATTACTCGCGTTATAGCTACCTATATCTCATTCATGAGAAGTTTCAATTTTTGGACGTGTTCATTTCCTTTAAAGCTGAGGTTGAAAACCAGCTTGATAAAAGGATTAAGGTCGTCAATCCGATCGTAGTAGTGAATACTATGGTCGGTATGACAGGTCGGGTGAACAACATCTAGGACCATTTGCTAAATACCTAGAGAGTGTGCTATTATTCCTCAGTACACCATGCCAAGTTCACCCAACATGAATGGTATCGCTGAAAGACGGAATAAAATGCTTAAGGACATGGTAAGGAGCATGACTGCTCATTCGACCTTACCAGAATCCCTCTGGGTGAAGCATTGAAGACGACAACTTATATCCTTAACAAGGTACCTACTAAGGCGACGGCTAACAAAACTCCATACGAGTGTTGCACGGACTGAAAACCAGTTCTAAAATACTTACACGTGTGGGGGTGTCTAGCTGATGCAAGGCCCAATGAAAAAAAACTTGACTCTAGGACTGTTAGTTGTTATTTTGTGGGGTATCCTGAACGGTCAAGGGGGTACAAATTTTTTCGATCCCACTGTAAAGACATTCTTTGAAATAGAAAATGCCCAGTTTTTTGAGGATGTAGAGTTTGTGAGGGGAGATAAGAAAGACATTGTCTTTGAGAAGGAAGTTTTTCCTCTTCCTTTGGTTTCCCTTGATTTCGATCAAGTGGATAATGAAAAATACAATGTTGAATCACTTCCAGAACCTCTTCAGGAAGTCATTCCCGAGGAACAAACTCAATAACCTCAAGAATGCCATTACGAAGGTCCACTAGAAAGAGAACAAGTACGATTTCAGATTATTCATCGTATTCCTATAAGAACATGAGGAAACTCGGCGAAGTGAAAGATGACCCTGTCACTTTCAACCAAGCCATTAAGAGTTCTGATTCTCAAAAGTGAAATGATGCCGCTTGCAGGTTCGAAACCCGTCAGTTGTAAATGGATTTTTAAATCTAAAAGGGATTCAAAAGGCAACATTGAGAGATTCAAAGCACGTCTTGTTGCTAAGGGTTTTACTCAAAGAGAAGACATCGACTATAAAGAAACTTTCTCTCTGGTATCTACGAAAGATTCCTTTAGAACTATAATGACACTAGTAGCTCATTTTGATTTAGAGGTATATCAGATGGATGTAAAAACAACGTTTCTCAATAGTAACATTGATGAAACGGTATATATGGTGCAACCCGAGTTCTTTGATTAAGATAAATAAAAAAACTTAGTTTGCAAATTAAAGAAATCCATCTACGGGCTAAAACAAGCCTCCCGTCAATGGTATTATAAATTTCATCAAGCAGTCATCTCATATAGTTTTGAGGCGAATAAAGTTGATGATTGTTAATAACTCTTAAATTAGAGTTATTTTATACTCTTTTTAATTGATATAACTTGTATGATCTGAGTGAATGTAAAAAGAAATTAGTGAAATTTATTGAAAATATTGCAGGATGCTGCAGCATCAGGGTATTGACTGAATTTAATGTATTTAACGCAGATTCTCGAAAAAATAAGCAGATTTTTATCACTAATTTAAATTTTATATTTGCAGAAAATTTACCTTGATATAATAATTGAATCAATTATTCAACTGTCTGGATCGATTAAAAGGCATTGAAGAACTCAGATCGTCATCTTCTCTACTTCTACAGCTGCTTTGGCTTCACCTTCGATCTCAATCAAAGTAATTGGTACTCAAGTCTTGACTACCAAATGCCATTCTTTGGAACATTCTGATTTGAGCAGAATGTCGGACAGAATGTTGGGCTGAATCAAACACCCCACTTTGCCCAGATTTTACACAATTTGCAAGATCTGACATTTCATCTAAAGCTCTCATCACCTAATAAAAATACACATGGCACATATTTCATCGAATTTAACTTAACGATATATTTAACTTTATATCGGATAAGATTACTTTCTAAGAATTGAAAATATGCTATTTACTTAACTTGTATTTTCTCCCTTGGTACTTAAAAATATTAAGATGCACAAAACTTGGATATCCAAAAGTAATATTGTGAAGAAAAAAAGAAGAAGGAATGATTAGTTCTTACCCTGCCTCTACCGCCATGGATGGGGCTATTCTAATATTGCAAGAAACGTTCATTTGAGTCGTTTGATTAAGCCATAAGAGCTTTCTAGTTCCTCTATAAATTTAATTAAGCGGTAAAACTCAAATACTCAATTTTTCTCATAGTCTCTCTACCTGTGATTTTTTTTTTCTCGTTACTTAGGGCTTGTCACGTAAGTCTTGATATCCAATTTTAATTATTTCCTCTTCTTGTCCGAAATTTGACGGAACACGTAGAAGAGTTGTAGGCCAAGATCGTTTTTTAAATGAATCTATTTCATCGATCGACGTAGGTTATGTGACGAATCTAGTCGAAACTTTTATAATTTTGTTATTCTATTTCCATTGAAGCTCGGTGTTAATTATTCTTCTTTTATTTTTACTTCCATCAACGATTGCATGCAAGTGAACTTAACCCTAAAATATCTCTAAATTAGGTTATAAAATCATCAAAATTACAAATTAAACATTACATATAAATATTTGATCATTGAAAATTGAAAATTCGTCCAATCACTCCACTAGTCTATACTTGGTGGTTGACTTGGACATGGCAAGTCATCTATTGGAATCTGTCGACATTATTTTAACTTTAGAAACTAAAATAATTATTTGACGTGACTAAAAAATAAAATATTAAAACATTGATAATCGATATTATTTCAACGAAATATACAAAATTTAATATGTTCAAATTATTAATTTTTTTTAAGAGTCTCGATATCATTAGTACAATATTACGTCGATAGTGCAGTTTTATTTTAAGACATTATATTAAAAGATGATTAAAAAATTATTCGACGACATTCGTGATAATAGCGACAAATCTACCATCGAAAATTTTAAATTTACATCAATCATTCATCCCATTTGAAACGTTATACTTTCATGAATAACCATGATTGACGATCAATTGATGAAACATGAAAAATATACGAGCATGTGAAAGAAAATTCACTGTAAAATCAAAAAATTACAAAGAGAATTTCTTGTATGAGATCAGTTGATCTCTTTGATATTACTGCATACTTCTATGAAATTTTTTTTAACTTTATTTAATTATTTTTGTCCCATTACGTTAGCATATAATCAAAGATTGACAAAGGATTATTACCAAAAAAATTGGTTATTATAATATTCCATGAAACTTTGATATCATTTCTCATTACAAGAAAGAGTCCAAACCAAAAATACACCACAATCCCTTGCATCACATATTACATGTAACGACCCCTTTCCCCAGCAAGATATTGTCCGCTCCGGGGATTGGGCCGCAGCCTAATATTCTCCCCTCACGGCTTTGTTTGGCGAGAACTTCCCGGAAGGTCACCCAACCTGAAATTGCTCTCGATGAACCACGCTTAACTTCGGAGTTCTTATGGGATCCGTCGCCAATCGTGCTCCAAAACGCGTCTTGCTATGTTGGGAGAGATCTCTTACATATGTTTCATTTCCATGTACTTCCCCAAGCGATGTGGGTTCGTAACGGCCCCTGCTTCAATGGAGAAACCACTCCGGCCCAGATCAGCCCCAGGATCCGCGGAGCTTTACCCACCTCCGGCCCAGGTCAGCCCCAGGATCCGCGGAGAATGGGTGGTTCCTTATTAGTCCGTTGAAAGACGGGTCGTCACAATCATCCCCCCTCGGGGGCCCAACGTCCTCGTTGGCCACATTTCCGGTTGGGTACAGGCTCTGATACCATTTGTAATGACCCCTTTCCCCAGCAAGATATTGTCCGCTCCGGGGATTGGGCCGCAGCCCAATATCCTCCCCTCACGGCTTTGTTTGGCGAGAACTTTCCGGAAGGTCACCCAACCTGGAATTGCTCTCACAGAAGCACGCTTAACTTCGGAGTTCTTATGGGATCCGTAACCAATCGTGCTCCAAAACGCGTCTTGCTATGTTGGGAGGGATCTCTTACATATGTTTCATTTCCATGTACTTCCTCAAGCGATGTGGGTTCGTAACGGCCCCTGCTTCAACAGAGAAACCACTCCGGCCCAGGTCAGCCCTAGGATCCGCGGAGCTTTATCCACCTCCGGCCCAGGTCAGCCCCAGGATCCACGGAGAATGGGTGGTTCCTTATCAGTCCGTTGAAAGACGGGTCGTCACATTACATTACCCATTTATTTGATTACACCCTTAATCACTTGTGGTTTTCTTAAACAAAGAAACTCGGAGGTTTAAGTTCTTAATTATAATTTCATTTTTTCTTTTTGCAGAAAACCTAGCAATTGCGCTTAAATAAAGTGCAACTCGGATCTTTGGGTGATGGGATGGGTTTACATGAGCTATAGCGTTTTCCTCTCCCGCAATTGAAGACAGGTTTGTTTTTGTCTGCATTATAAACCCGTAAAAAAAACAGAGAATGAATCATGACAATCAAACATGACGTTTATATATTATTTATTAATTGGTCACAGTGATTTATATCATAATTATTTCATCCATCCATTAAAAACACATCAGAATATAAAACTAGAGTGTAGATCAAATGTTACTTTTATGATATTAGCCTGATTTGGCATGAGCAAAGACGAAGTATATAATGTTTAAAGATATTCATGCTTCCAAGTGAGAGAAGAATGCCAATGATAAGTATGGTGTTACCTC
>CM039513.1:24845632-24917492 GCA_022432975.1 Begonia masoniana | reverse complement strand
AAAAAAAAAAAAATAACTCGTTAAAATTATGGTTTTGAGAATATAAAAAATAAAACTCATGGATTGAAGTCTAACATCTTGTTAAAATAAACCTTAATTTTCACTTCTAAAATGTATAAGCGTCATAATTGTCGGACATGTAGGTTTAATGGCATCTACAGGTTTTTATAAAATTATATATATAAAAAGACTGCATCTTGTGTTAGATGAGTGTCGTCAATACACACTTAAGTGTACGACTTGACATGCTGAGTAGCCTCCATGCTTCTTTGGACTACCTATCTATAATTGGCTAATAATAATTCCAACCCACCACAGAAGAAGTTCAGAAAGAAGGAACTTACAGTCTTCATGTAGGTAAGCAATCCCCTGAGCAGCACCGGCAGCAATCCTGGCAGGTGTGGTCGGGTTTTCGCCTCACACCCAAGGGTGGGGCTTTGAAGACTGGAAATTGCTTCGGGCTCGAATCTGAATCATGGTGTGTCGAATCATAACTTTGGGGATGGATTTAAAGGGAAAAGTGTTACTTTTGGAGAGCCTACAACGCCTCTTTCAGGTTCGATGGTAGACCATGGAGAGACTTTTGTGGTGGGTTCCGGTGAGGCAGCCTTGGATTGAGAAAGGTTGCTTGAGAAAATCTCCGACTTTGAAAAAGAGGTTAGTTTTTTTTTGGCATTTCATTTCATAAAATTTAATTGGGATAATTCCATCAATTTTACTTCAAATTGGCTACACGGGATACCACAGCTAATGCTTTTTGGAAGTTCACCAATTCAGAGTCTTTTTCTACTAAAAATAGTTTACTTTTACTTAATATTGTCGCGGAAGTTACTCTGATAATTATAATGTTGCTTGGAAATAGTATGTCTGGCATGATTATATTACAAGGATAGGTACAAAAAGTGAATCTAATAATCATCTTAGTGTGTTGGCATATTGAATTGCATTCACGCAGACACTGAGTTGTATTAAAAAAAAACGAAGTTAAATTGCTGGGTGTTTGAAACTGACATAGACTTGTATAAACAAAATGTGTTATTCACCAACTAAAACTTGTATTTTTGGGAATGTGTGAGAAGACTGGAGCAGATAGGTGCATATTTTAAAATCACCTGCACTTCTGATTTATTTTTTGGTTTTACTTATTTACATAGATTATATTTTATGGAAAAGCTCACAGGGATGTGGGTTTCTGTTCATGTTATTGGAATGGAAACTGATGTTATTTTGCAACATAGTTTAGTATTTTCTTGATCATACTATTTATCTGGGACAGCTAAAGAAGGCTTATCGTGAGATCCTCAATGAAAATTCTGAAATCAAGTTTACCTCTGATTCGAAGTTGGCTGAAGCAAATGCTTTAGCAGCAAGTATTGAAGAGAAATCCTTGGAGGTAGAGGCAAAGCTGCGTGCCAGTGATGCCAAACTTGCTGAAGTGAACAGAAGAAATGCTGAAGCTGACAGAAAGTTACAAGATTTGGAGATTCAAGAAAATTCAATGAGGAGGGATCGGTTATCTTTCAATGCAGAGTATTATATCTGTGTTCATTTCATTCTACTTTCTCTGCAGATGCTTCTGTGCTCCATATGTTGAATTATACAATTTGAATATTGGTAACAATCTTTTCTTCTCTAACAATAATGTTACTATTCTGGTTTTGACTTCCAAAGAAAAGAATCAAAGGATAGCATTTTGTCGAAGCAGCGTGAAGATCTACGGGAGTTGGAAAGAAAATTGCAAGATGGGGAAGAGAGACTTGCAAAGGCTCAAAAAAATATTAACCAAAGAGAGGAGAGGGCAAATGAGAACGATAGGATCGTCAAACTCAAAGAAAAGGACCTTGAAGAGGTGCAGAAGAAAATTGATGCTTCTAATATAGAATTGGATAGGAAAGAAAACGATATAAGCTGCAGGCTTGGAAATATGATTATGAAAGAGAAGGTTTGTATTTTTTTTTTTTCTTCATGTTGTGATATTAAAAATATATTAGTAGTCTTAATATTTGAGTTTGTTGTGGATGAAGGAATCTGAAGCAATGAAAATTAACTTGGAGGTTAAGGAGAATGAGTTACTTGCATTAGGGCAGAAACTTAATGCTAGGGAAGAGGTTCGGTCCTAGGGTAATGGACCACGGTCCGAAGTGCATGGAACTGAAAATTTCGGTCCGGTCCTCGGTCCACAGCCTGATTTCTCGAAGAACCGGGACCGGACCGATTTTAAGCCTCTGCACTCTTCAGGCTTCAGACGGTTCTAAATCCCTAATCCAGAGTCCAGACCAGATTCCACATTCCAGAACACCCGACTCCCGATTTCGACCTCCGAACGGCGAACACCTGACCTCAGAACGGCAAACACCTGACCTTTCACTGGGTGTCTCTCTGCTACTGAAAGGGAGCTTTCTGAGGAATATACTTACGTGACTTCTCATGGACCAAATCTTAGATTTACTCATATATTTGACGACTGCATTGTGGAGAGCTGGTTTATTCTCTGCTTATGTGAAGAAGAAGAAGAATAAGGATCGCCATGAAAATTTCCTCAGCTTTTGTTTCACTTGCAAGAAGGGTCTTGGGCAAGGAAGAGAAGAGATATTTACATGTACAGGTTGCAATTCGAACCCAAAATATTTCACTTTGATCTTCAATTCTGTGCGTTGCTGTTCTTCAGATTATTCAATTTCTTCCATGTTTAAATCAAATGCAACAACGAAATTGTAGAGGGTATATAACTGAAAGGTTGATTAGTTATTGGGATTTGAAATTAGATAATAAAATTGGGGAAAATGCAGAAAGAATGGTCATTTAGATCTTTACTTTTTCGTCGATCGCAGCTTCAAATCCTCTGTTTTGTCGTTGCAGAGGCGAGCAATCATTTTGTAGTGGAGAATGCCGATACCAAGAGGTCAAGTTATCATTTTTTAAAATTTTTTCGTAAAAAATAAAACTTATTCGGTCCGGTCCCAGGTCGGTCCTGGTTCCGCCCGGATCGGTTTCGGTTTCGATTTCGGGATTAAAATCCCGAAACCTTTCGGGCCGGTTTCGTGTCGGGCTTCGGACCAAACCGGCCCGTGCCCACCCCTACCAAAGAGTACATGCTCACATATAAGAAATTATATCAGCTCGAAATCATTGGGTACACTGATTCTGATTTTACTGGATGCCAAGATGACTTGAAGTCAACGTCGGGTTATATTTTTCTTTTATCTAGAGGAGCTATCTCCTGAAAGAGTGTCAAACAGGGTATTACGACCTCTTCTATTATGGCAGCTGAGTTTATAGCATATTATGAGGCATCCAACCAAACATTATGACTGAGAAACTTTGTCACGGGATTAAGAATCTCGAATGGTATTGAAAGACCACTACGGATTTTATGTGACAATCAGTCAGCTGTGATGAAGAGCTTCTCAAAATCTAAATTTGTAGACATCAAGTACCTTGTTGTGAAGGAAAAAGTTCAGAGTGATCAAATACCTATAGATCACATTGAAACAGACTTCATGGTTGCGGGATTACGACCCAAGGTCTTTCATGAGCATGTTGCCCATACGGGGGTTGTATCTTTTAGAGATATTGAGTTTTAATAAGAGTCTGCTGTAATGAATATTTTGCTTACTGCAGTATTCATTTTTATCAGATATTCATTTAATTCACATTGACATTTGAGCTTCAATGATCTCAATAAAGTTTTGGTTGGACCAGTTGGAAATAGGTATGTTAAATCACATTACATGTAATTTTCATACTACACATCCATATTTGATCTATGTCATTTGGTTATGTTGGTGTTTGTGATCTTTGATAGGTTTAGTTATGATAATTATAACGAAATCCGCTTTGATCCTGCATTTGATATAATTGATGGACGAAATTGTTTGAGTATATTCTGTTTAGATGATAACGAAATTTGATATCATAAGGATAATGTTATAATGTGTAATAGATTAGTTTATAATTTGATCCAAGTGGAAGATTGTTAGAATTATAAGAATTTATAATTCTATTTGGATCTAAATTATTAAACTATAAATTATACATTATGTTATTATCGGATTTAAGTATATATTAAAGTGATTTAATATGATTTCAACGAACTTTGAAGTATATTGAAATAATGTGGTTATATTATAATGTGTAGAGACATTAGAGGTAATTTATTAATTTGTGATAGACAAAATGATAAATTATCCAATTAGGTTAGCTAAAGGGTTATGGTCCTCAATTCGTAATCAAAATATTTTGCATCTTTGGAACCGCCATCATTCTAGAGAGCGTTTGAGAAGGCGATTATCAAATTCAGAAGATCTACTTACCCAATTTACGGTATTTTGCATTCAGACAATGAATTCGGGTACGTCTTTCTCGCTTCAATGATTTAGTTGTAGAACTTCTAACTTATGGAGATTGTGGATTAGGTTTTTGTTTATTTTTAGGGATTCAATAATTCTAATTGAATCCAACAGAAGATTGCATAAAACATGGAAACATAATTTACTAGAGAGCTTTAAAGTTTACACAAACATCACCAAAAGTGGCAGCCTTAAATGGCCAGACTACATGTTATCAATAAAAATTGATTAATTTGCAACGCCATTCATCTCCAAGTGAGATATGATAAAGATTATACAATAATGATCTTTCATTGTTCTCACGTAAAATAAGCAAAATAGATATGTTATTCAGTAAAACATAGTCCACAATATAAAACAATAAAATTGTCTAAAACAAACACTTTACAATGATATTTTCAAAACATTACGGTGTTTACTATTTTTGAGCTCATACACCCCAGAGTTACGTTAAGAAATACAGTGAGGAGAATAAGATGAACAGGAGAAAAGAAGAATGGCTAGAGAGAAGATTAAGTTGATAGTTGTTTACTCAATTGTATTCCCTGGTAGAGTTTCTTACAAATATGATCCAAAACAAATAAAAGCAATGATGACAGATTATAAAACGTAACTAGAAAGAATGAACTGTAAATGAATAGTAATTGACATCGGTTAATATTCCCCCACAAGATCAAGGCCGTAGGCCAAAGATCTTGGATAAAAAAAATGGAGAACGGCGTCGGTGGAAGAGGTTTGCTAAGCGCATCAGCAATTTGATTCTACGAAGGAGTGAATTTGACCAATAACTACTTTTGCAGCACTTTTTCCCTAACAAAACGAAAATCAATCTCTACATGTTTGAATTTTGAGTGTCACACTAGGTTGGAAGCAAGATATGTGGCACTCAAGTTGTCACAAAGAATTAGAGGAGCAATGGAGGAGAGAATACCCAGCTTCTTGAGGAGCGACTGTAACCATAGGAGTTTAGCCGCACCATTTGCGACATTGTGGTATTCAGACTCTATGCTGGAGCGTGAGACAACATTCTGTTTGGTGGAAGACCAGGAGATAAGATTGCAGCCAAGATGTATCAGGAGGAGTGGGAGGGATGTGGGGGTAAGGTGGACAAGGAATGGGAAGATCAAACCGGAGAGGGAGGGTGACAGGAAAACTGGAGGAAGAGAAGCGAAATTGTGACTCGACGAACGTAACATAACGAGAGATATAAACTATGTGAGAAGAAGGATCAAGACAGAGGTAACTTTTGTGATGTGGACTAGGGCCTAAGAGAACACAAGGAAGGGATCGAGGCTGGAGTTTATGTTGATTGAAAGGACATAGGAGAGGGAAACAGAGACAACCAAAGACCTCAAGGGAGGAATAATCTGAGAGTGTGTGAAAAAGACATTCGAAAGGGGACTTATGATTGAGGACGAGAGTGGGAAGAAGATTAATTAGTCGAGCAGCGGTGGTAAAAGCATAAGGCCAGAAATGGTGAGGGACTGAGGAATGAAAGAGGAGAACGAGTCCAGTTTCAACAACATGGTGATTTTTGCATTCAACGCGGCCGTTTTGGTTTGGAGTGTAAGGACAGGAAACGGGATGCTGAATGCTAAGATTTAAAAATAGGGGTAAGGGACTGCCACCCTAATCTGATTGAACAGATTTAATTTTAACACCAAACTGGGTGTGAACGAATGTATGGAAAGTTACAAAGATATTGTGCACTTCGCTTTTTAATTTTAGAGGAAACAACCTGGTGAATCGAGTACAATCATCAATAAATAATACAAAATAGCGAGCACCAGTAACAGATTTAATCGGAGAAGGACCCCAAATATCAGTATGAACCAGATCAAAAGGAAAAAGCGCATGAGATTGAGAAAGTGGTAAAAGAAGTTGATGACTTTTGCTCATATGGCAAGGGGTACAATGTTGGGGTACAAAACATTTGAAATTGAGATCACACATTTTTAATACCTGCTGCAAAACGACAGGTAAAGGGTGACCCAATTGGAGATGCCAAAAATCGACCAAAAGAGATGAGGGGTTAAGCCGAGCAGCAAGAGACACCAGTGGACTGGACGATGGAAGACGGTAAAGACCGTCATTGAGAGAGCCACGAAGCAGAGGGGTGTGAGTGATCTGATCCTTAACACAGAAGAAATAAGAGTGAAATTTGATGAAAACAGAGTTATCTTTGCATAATTGGGAAACACTTAACAGATTGTGGGATATGTGAGGAGTGTGAAAGACATTTTGTAAAGAGAGTGATCGGGCGAAGGCCAGGATGGCAGCCGAACCGGAGAGAAGAAGAGGAATCAACGTACCTTCGGCCGTGGCGACGTGGGACGGACCGCGAAGAGTTTGGAGATGACTGAGGGCAGTTTGGTGCGGGGAGAAGTGTGGGTCGCACCAGAATCGAGAATCCACGGTGCGGTTGACGACGACGCCGATGAAGTGGGGAGGAGGCCGGAAGTGTTGAGAGTACTCGGGAGATTTGCAGACGAGTAAGAACATGGAGGTGGGGGTGGTTCGGGTGAGTATGGTGGGTGGGTGGAAGGGAAGAGGTAAGGGTCAGGTGTGATGGGTGGGTTATCTGAAGGGAATGAATATGGGTCGGGTGAGGAGGATGGGTTGGCCGGGTAGGGATAAGGGTAAGGATAATTGGCCTGGGCCGGGTCAGAATTGAATGTGGTGAAATGGGCTTGAGCTGGAGGAAAAGGGTAATGGGCTCTTGGGGCAGGAGAGCGGTAATTTGGGCCGAGGAAGTAACAGCACTTCAGGGCCGAGTGGCTCATGCGGTTGCAAATCTGGCAATGGGGCCGGTTATAATTCATGGGCCAAGGAGAACGCCATGGACCCTGGAGATTTAGGGTCGGGCCGGTCGGATAAAGGGAAGGCGGAAAAGAAAAACGAACCTGGGCGTGTGGCCGAGGAATCCACGGGGTGCGGGGAGGTCACTAAGAAACGAAATTCGCCTGCATTTGGGACAGCAGCGGCAGAGAGAAGGCAGAGTTCTGCTTTTTCAGACGAAAGTCGAAGCGTTGAAGGAGGCTCTAGATTTCTTCCAACGAAGGCTGTTTGGTGCGGTTGGTAATCGAGGAGATCAAAGTTACCAACGAGTTGTATTCACTGCCCAAGCCATTGAGAAAATAGATGATTTTGTCCCGGTGTGAGACAGGTTCGCCAATGGCAGCAAGGGTGTTGCAGAGGGAGGTGAGTTTCTGAAAATAACTGGACGCAGAGAGTCCGTCTTTGGACAGGGAATGAAGTCGACTTCGCAGGTCTGTAATTCGTGCTAGGGAGGAGGAGGCGAAAGTTCTTTCGAGGGCAGTCCAGACTTCGCTAGCGGTGGAGAAGGTAATCATTTGGGGAAGAAGGTCCTCGGACATAGAGGCAAAAATCCAGCTCAGAAGCAGGCTGTTAAAGCGTTGCCAGACATAGAACTCTGGATTTTCCTGAAAGGAAAGAGCATCCAGAAATTGGGGAGGTGGAGTCGAAGAACTGGCCAGAAAATGTTGGATGCCGTTGGCAGTGGCAATGTGAAGAAGCTGAGTCTTCCACACAAGGTAATTTGAGCCATTTCATTTTACTGTAAGCGTTTGGTGGTGAGAGGGTAAGGGAGGGAGAGGGGGAGGAATAGAAGAGGTGAGGGTGGGAAAGGAAGGAATTGAGCTGGACGATGCCATTACTGACTCTGATACTATGTTAAGAAATACAGTGGGCAGAAGAAGATGAACAGAAAAAAAGAACGACTAGAGAAAAGATTGAGTTGATAGTTGTTTACTCAATTGTATTCCCCGATAGAGTTTCTAACAAATATTATCCAAAACAAATAAAAGCAATGATGACACATTATAAACGTAACTAGAAAGAATGAACTATAAATAAACAGTAATTGACATCGGTTAATAAGTTATTCTTATGCCATATACTTCTTGCTCTTCTATTGACTTTGGATTTCCTTTTTGAATAGTTGTCCCCTGACTTTGAATATTTAACAACAGTGCTGAGATTCGAGAATCCATTTAGTAATTCTAATGGATAAGAATTACTAAACTGATGGGTCATGCCTCATGTGGTCCATCACATGTTTAATTTTAGGAAAAAAGATAAAAGAGAGAAATAAGAGTTGTTTTAAAAAAAGATTTGAAAACAGAAAAAGAAAAGGAGTAATGGTACAACTAAAGAGGGGGAAATGATGATTTTCTCTCAGGATATTTCAATCATTTCATGCAAGATCGAGCATTTATTCTTCTCCGTATTAGTCAAGATTTCAAGAGGTTCTTCGTGTCAAAATGATCTAGGTTTCGATTTTCAAATAGTTTAAGTCACTCGAATTGTGTTATCAGTTGATTTGGTGAGATCTCTTTAATTTTTGAGATTATTGATTATTGAGATCTATTGGTCTTACTTTTGTCGCTTTTAATTTATTCTAGAAATTATTATTGTGTACCCATTATTTTATAAAAAAGATCAGATCAAATTTTAGTATAGTAGACGTGATACATTGTCAAATCACGTTGAAAATTTGGTGTCTCTTTACTTTCTGTTTTATTTGTGGAATATTATTAATTGATATAATAATCTATTTTAATAGCACAAAGAGGGAAGAATTTATGCCTATAATAAAAAATATATAGGTTATTCTTTCCAACAAATACTATGAGAGCCATAATGCTATATAGTCAAATTTTGTCAGAATTTATCATAGTTAGTAAATTTGTGACTTTATAATATTTTTTTTCTTCTGTGGATTAAAATGACTAGGGTTCAATGATAAAGTTTGATGATAAGAGTGAGGTCTGACAATTATTGTAACGTATCAAAAATTATCACTAAATTAAATCAATCAAACCCTAATTAACACTCAATTAAACCAATTTCCCGCACAATTAATTCATAGCTGGAGATTCGATTTAGAATCAAATTGCTGATTTTCAGCAGTATATCCGTTGTGAATCAGAAAATCAACTTTGAACCTAGACCTTCCTAAGGGGAGTGTTCAGAAACCTCAAACGCTCTCCCCACTAGAATCCGGCGCCGATCTGGTAATAGCTCGGAAAATCCGCGAAAATGGCGGATTTCTCGGAGGCGCGGGGTGAAGTTTTTCCCCTATAAATAGAACCTTCGGTGGAGGAGGAAACTCACACCGAAGCTCTCATCTCCCTCTCAGTTCTTCAGAAAGGATGAAGGACTTACCTCGGTCTTCAAAGCAACTAGCTCCGACCACCGTCGAGCCTCCGACGAGAAGGAACTCCTCGGTTGAAAGCTCCGACGAAGCCTCTCGGCCTCCGCCGACGAACCATCAGAGTAAGACTTCCCCTCTCTCTCGGTTATCCCTTTGTCGCTCGCTCGATCGCTCTCTGTTTCTCAGCTCTCCCTCTCTGTTACTCTCTCTTTGTCTCACACTCTTCTCTCTCTATCGGCAGGAATCACGAAGAAGAAAAGGGCAGCGGTTCAGCTTTAAAGAAAAACTGAACCGATCCACTTAAGTTAACCCAGACCGAACCAGCTGACCCAAACCGGTCCAACAGTGAACCAACCCGACCAACAGAGAACCAAACTGACCCGACCCAAGTACTGTTCACCCGACCCGACCCAGTACTATTCACCGAACTGGACCCGACCCGATTTTCGACCCGAACCGATCAAAGATTTAACCGGTAAGAATTTCTGTCCAAATTCTTTTAAAGTTGGATTAAAATTAAGTGAGATATTAATATTATTATTCGAATTAGGCAGAAAATATTTTGGAACCGTCCGATTCGATCCTAATCGACTCAACCGATCCGATCTGACCCAATAACGCAACGTAAGTAACTTCTGCTCAAATTACTTTGAAATTGGATTTATTAAGTAGGAATTTAAAATCAAAGATTTGATTTGAGCAGGATATTATTTGGAATTTTTGGAGAATCCCGATAAACTCTAATTGCTCGGAATCCAGGTAAGTGAAATACAAGTTTTGGCTACGGCCCTACATCACAAGATTATTTTATTATTTTTCAGTCACACGTTTTCAATGATTGAGCACGTATGTTAGAATATCGACATAGAATAGTTTAAAAGATAAAATGGATAGGTTATTTGCATGTGTATGAAAAAGTAAAAGAAATGCGATAGCAAAAGCCGGAACGACAGTGAGATGGTGAGCTTGAGCATATGTTTTAACGTGATAGCAAAAGCCTGAACGACAGTGAGATGGTGAGCTTGATCGTTAAAATTAAAAGTAAAAGATGACGAAGCCTGAACGACAATGAGATGGCTAAGTCTTAACAGGATTCGGTAAAAGTAAAAGTAAAAGTAAAAGTTTTGCACGTATTCTCACTTACTGAGATTTTCTCACCTTTTTGTTTTAACTTGTGATGTAGGTGAGTTTTTATCTGAGGAAGAAATTGCTGCAATTGAGAACCCTCCAGTGGCAAGCGAACATACAGATGAAGATAATATTGTGAATTTCGAAGAAAGTGATTTTAATTAGTATGCCTTATTTTTTTCAAAAGATAATGCTTTGTTTTAATTTAAGACTTTGAAACTTATGATGGAATTTTTATCATTAAATAAAGTTTTATTTATTGTTTTAATTATGTGTTGGTTTCAAGAGTTCAAAGCTTCCGTATTAATTAAGTTTTTAATTAATATGTTTTAAATTTTAAAATTTTGATTTAACGCTCGATTTCAAAAATCAATTTGGGGAAAAATTCTAGGGTTTTCAAAATTAGGGTTTCAAATTAGGGATTTTAAATTGGGGCGTTACAAAATGGTATCAGAGCGACAAGGTTTATAAAACGATTCTGTAAACTACTCTGTATGTTCACGTGCACCTGAAAGATTGTCAATCAGCAAGTAAGTGATCAAAAGTTTATATTTTGGATATAAAAGTATGATAATTTTTGTAGGTAATTTTAAAGTAAGTAAATTTCCCTTTTATTATTTTACAAATACTTTTATAAAATCTTAAATATGTTTTAGAACTTCAATATATATATTTTATTTAAGAATTTCAAGTATTTATTTAAAGCAATTTCAAACTATTTTAAATTATATTTTAGCACAAGTTTTTAAATTTTTGGAGTTATCTCTGTGATGTAGATCCGTCCCAATTGAAAGATTTGATCCAGATTAATAAACTTCCTTAAAACATATATAAACCGTAGAGTCTAATGTACACATAATAAGCAAGTAAATCATGATTGGACGTCTGAGGAGAAACAACATTAACCTTGTAAGTTTTCTAACCAAGTTTAAAAACCTTTATGGACTCCTCTATAAAAATTTAGAATATTGATGTGCAATGGTTAAGATCTAAATTATGAAAGATACATTAGTCACAACTTAAACATTTTGGATAGTAGAGCCTATAAATATATATAAATGATTTTATTTTCTTCAAATGCAAAAATGACCAAATTTTCGATTTAAGGATTTCCTAAAGATAAGAGATAGAGTAATATTATGGATTAATTTGAGAACTTAAACGAGACAATGAATGATGATGATAAATTTAAGGATGCTTAGATGTTGACACCTACTCCTTAGAAATTGGTAACCTCAACTCCATTAGCAACCACTTAAGAATCCTCTTTCGGAGTACACCATAATCTCAAGTTTTAGATCGACCTAATCCTTTAACACAAATAGTTCATAGGAGAAAATCAAGTTATTTGATACCTGAAAGATTAACAGGGCAAACTGCTAGTTTTCAGATACGAAATATCTATCCTAGTCATTATGGACGCATTTGCCCAACTGACACGTCTGAAGAAATTCATGTCTCCAGTAATATTTTGCCCATAAGATTTATATTAGAAGAGGATTTACTAAAAATATTGTTTAAGTACTTAGAAGTTGGATTTAAGTTAAGAAACTAATAATGTGGATAAAGTCAGCCAATAAGAAGTTGATGAAACAAAGGATGCTAGAATATACCTTACGATTTAGTTCAGAAATTCAATGATTTTATCTTATATGTTTATTGAGTTATATAAGTTTTTAATGACTTGGGGAATTAGAAATGAAATTAGATTTTATTTTGGAGAATTATATGGGATCAAGATAATATTAAGAAATTATGTTAAGTTGATTATTGTTCGAAGAGATGAGTGACATCATTAGTATAGGAGTATAAGAAAAGAGAATTTAATGATGTGAGAATTTAGAATTATTATGGTATAGGGAAAAGCTATAGGTGACCAATAAGTAATGATAGTATTGCGGATCTTGTGAAGGAAAATATTGGAATGATTAAAAAAATAAAAAAATAAAAAAAATAAAAAATAACAATTTTCTTAAATAATTATTTGGTTACATAAATTTTAAACAACTTAGAAAATAAGAAATGATATCAGATTTTAATTTGAAGTTATATGAGATTCATTAAATTATTTATAGATTTTATAATGAAGTGGGAATCTGAAGTTGGTTATTACTCAATAAAATAGATGTCATCTAAAAATAGTTAAGGAGGAGAAATTAAGTGATTTGAGAATTTATAATAATCACGGGATAAGAAAACGTTTGATGTTAAATCTGATTTGAGGATATAATTGAGTAATAGGTAGTGGAAGTATTGAGGATCTTATATTGGAATGTTTAAATGTACGAAAATTTTGAGAAAGTATCAATGTTGGATTCTATTTGACAAATTTTTAGAATATAATTAATTAGATTGAAGTTGAGAATTTAGGATAAGAATTTTGCTTTCTAAGTATTCGATGTTGCTCGATTGAGGAAATATAAAGGTTAGACTTTATTAAATGAAATAATATATCATGAGGTCTTTAAATATGAGATAGAAATTTTGAGAATATAAGATTATCATAGATTGAAGAATATAATTAAATCATAAAGAAGTTAAGGAACTAAGTTTGAAATTCTATATTTTAGTGTTTATATTGGGAAGTAAATAGATTAGATTATATTGAAGAAAATATCAGTCTTTCTATTATAATTGATCAAGATAAATTGAGGATATGAGGTGAAACTTTTATAAAGTGTTAAAGTCTACATGTTTGTGAGAACATAAAGGTTAAAACTTACATAAACACCTTAATATTTTAACTAATCAAAGAAAAGTTAGAAATCTTAAGTTTAAAAGTTATATTTGGAGATTTAATATGACATGAGCATTGCTAGAGGAATATATGGAAGTTACATTTCAGTATAGTATTATAAAACTAACGAGTTGAGGATTAAAAATAATAATATTTTGGAGAAGACATATATATGGAGTTAAAATTGATGACTTTGAAAATTTTAAGATTTTAATTATTGAAGTGAAGTAGGAGAACATAGATATGAATTATGTATTCAAGTGCATAGTTTATAATGATTTAATTTTGGAGATATATGAATTATATAATATTTGATAAATAATCGAGGTTATAGGTGAACAAGATGAATACAGTGAACGTAATTATGAGGATTATATTCAAGTATGTGGTTAGAGAGATCATTGTTTGGGAAACCATAGAGATTAAATCTTAGTTGATGAATTACTAAAATTTGAGGATATTGTTTATCAAAATAAAACCAAGGTCTTTAAATAAGAATTTAATTTTGAGGATGTAGTTGATCGGAATAGACTCGAGAATTTATATAGAGATCATTATTTCGGTAAGCATAGATTGATCATTGTGAATAATTAGATTTTGAGAATATAATTGAGGTATTAAATATGAAATTGATATTTAGGTATTTAATTTAAATAAACATTGCTCGAGGAATTTGGAAGTATAGATTTTTCTTAGAAAATTATTAAAAAAAAAAAAAAAAAAAATTTAGGATATTTTGATGTTGTAGTTGATCAAAATGACATTGAGATATATAGGTTTGATATTTATCTATATTCAATTTAGAACCGTCATTACTCGAGGAAAATTTGGAGTTTATATCTTATTGATGAACTATTAAATTTTGAGGATTTTAAGGATGAAATTTACATTGAATACATAAATTATAATAATTACAACTAAAGAAAAACATGAACGCTAGATTGTATTAAAGAAATTGGACATTAGGTCAATATTAAAATTGAAGAACAATGAATATTTAAGAATTGCAATTATTATATCAACATAAATATAGTTATAGAGGTTTAACGATAGATAGCAGTTAAAATTAATTCTTGACAAAATAAGAAAAGCTTAAGTATATGGATGGAGATATTTAGGAATAAACAAATACAGTTATAAATTAGAGTGATGCAGCGAAAGCTTGGTGAGTCTAACCTACAAACTCGAGGATGATACAAGGATTAGTGATATTAGATAGGTAAGAAGAAATAAGAAGATAGAAAGTTAGGGAATAAGAAGGTTTCACTAGTCTGAGTTCTATGGAGAAATAGAAATATTGAGGATACAACTTGAGAAAGAGAAGAGAGAATGAGAAAGATTTACCAGGAGTTACTCATGTAATCGTTTAAATTTCGAGGACGAAATTTCTTTAAGGAGGGTAGATTGTAACGTAGCAAAAATTATCACTAAATTAAATCAATCAAACCCTAATTAACACTCAATTAAACCAATTTCCCGCACAATTAATTCATAGCTGGAGATTCGATTTAGAATCAAATTGCTGATTTTCAGCAGTATATCCGTTGTGAATCAGAAAATCAACTTTGAACCTAGACCTTCCTAAGGGGAGTGTTCAGAAACCTCAAACGCTCTCCCCACTAGAATCCGGCGCCGATCTGGTAATAGCTCGGAAAATCCGCGAAAATGGCGGATTTCTCGGAGGCGCGGGGTGAAGTTTTTCCCCTATAAATAGAACCTTCGGTGGAGGAGGAAACTCACACCGAAGCTCTCATCTCCCTCTCAGTTCTTCAGAAAGGATGAAGGACTTACCTCGGTCTTCAAAGCAGCTAGCTCCGACCACCGCCGAGCCTCCGACGAGAAGGAACTCCTCGGTTGAAAGCTCCGACGAAGCCTCTCGGCCTCCGCCGACGAACCATCAGAGTAAGACTTCCCCTCTCTCTCGGTTATCCCTCTGTCGCTCGCTCGATCGCTCTCTGTTTCTCAGCTCTCCCTCTCTGTTACTCTCTCTTTGTCTCACACTCTTCTCTCTCTATCGGCAGGAATCACGAAGAAGAAAAGGGCAGCGGTTCAGCTTTAAAGAAAAACTGAACCGATCCACTTAAGTTAACCCAGACCGAACCAGCTGACCCAAACCGGTCCAACAGTGAACTAACCCGACCAACAGAGAACCAAACTGACCCGACCCAAGTACTGTTCACCCGACCCGACCCAGTACTATTCACCGAACCGGACCCGACCCGATTTTTGACCCGAACCGATCAAAGATTTAACCGGTAAGAATTTCTGTCCAAATTCTTTTAAAGTTGGATTAAAATTAAGTGAGATATTAATATTATTATTCGAATTAGGCAGAAAATATTTTGGAACCGTCCGATTCGATCCTAATCGACTCAACCGATCCGATCTGACCCAATAACGCAACGTAAGTAACTTCTGCTCAAATTACTTTGAAATTGGATTTATTAAGTAGGAATTTAAAATCAAAGATTTGATTTGAGCAGGATATTATTTGGAATTTTTGGAGAATCCCGATAAACTCTAATTGCTCGGAATCCAGGTAAGTGAAATACAAGTTTTGGCTACGGCCCTACATCACAAGATTATTTTATTATTTTTCAGTCACACGTTTTCAATGATTGAGCACGTATGTTAGAATATCGACATAGAATAGTTTAAAAGATAAAATGGATAGGTTATTTGCATGTGTATGAAAAAGTAAAAGAAATGCGATAGCAAAAGCCTGAACGACAGTGAGATGGTGAGCTTGAGCATATGTTTTAACGTGATAGCAAAAGCCTGAACGACAGTGAGATGGTGAGCTTGATCGTTAAAATTAAAAGTAAAAGATGACGAAGCCTGAACGACAATGAGATGGCTAAGTCTTAACAGGATTCGGTAAAAGTAAAAGTAAAAGTAAAAGTTTTGCACGTATTCTCACTTACTGAGATTTTCTCACCTTTTTGTTTTAACTTGTGATGTAGGTGAGTTTTTATCTGAGGAAGAAATTGCTGCAATTGAGAACCCTCCAGTGGCAAGCGAACATACAGATGAAGATAATATTGTGAATTTCGAAGAAAGTGATTTTAATTAGTATGCCTTATTTTTTTCAAAAGATAATGCTTTGTTTTAATTTAAGACTTTGAAACTTATGATGGAATTTTTATCATTAAATAAAGTTTTATTTATTGTTTTAATTATGTGTTGGTTTCAAGAGTTCAAAGCTTCCGTATTAATTAAGTTTTCAATTAATATGTTTTAAATTTTAAAATTTTGATTTAACGCTCGATTTCAAAAATCAATTTGGGGAAAAATTCTAGGGTTTTCAAAATTAGGGTTTCAAATTAGGGATTTTAAATTGGGGCATTACAATTATTATATATGTAGCAAATGATGGAAGATATATTTTACTATAAAGATTTACATGAGAATGGGATGAAACATGAACAAAAGGCAAGACAACTAAAGATTGAGAAATGGTACATAAAAAATGTGTCCCTTATATTTAGACAATAGTTTGATGTTAGTTTGTTTCGCAGTATTACAATAGAGACTAGAGTTTGTATTACAATAGAGACTAGAGTTTATCAACTGTCGAAGAAATTATATTGATTGTTTGAAAATCAAAGTGTTAGAATAAAGATCTTATGGTTAAGAGATGTGAATTTGAAATACATAGATGAGTGAAGTATCAACAAGCACATGATTGAGTTTTTGTATTAAGTGAATCAACTACTGGATATGAGTATCACATTAGAGAACGAGTTACAAACTTTGCTACTGGTTAGTTATATGATAGGCAGTTTAGAAACATTTGTGATTATAGTTAGAACTTCAGCGCCATATGATATTAACTGTGGATGTGG
Source organism: Begonia masoniana (assembly GCA_022432975.1). NCBI lineage: Eukaryota > Viridiplantae > Streptophyta > Magnoliopsida > Cucurbitales > Begoniaceae > Begonia > Begonia masoniana. The sequence continues at coordinate 24,900,257 of CM039513.1, read as the reverse complement.
TTCAAGATAATTTACTCAACAAGAAAGTTAAAAGAAATGATTCAAGTCATTTTTTTAATGGAGGTACTCTTGTTAGTGAGAAACATGAAAGACAAGGTTGAAACCAAATTAAAAACCAACGTGAAAGAAGTTCCTTCAGAGGAAGATTTAAGTCGAAAGGAAAAAAAATAAAATGCTATCACTGTAGGAGCTGAGACATATGAAAAGAAATTGCAGCATATGTAAGGAAAAAACAATTCAAAAGGAAATATAGTGAGAGTGACACAGAAATTACTACAGTTGCTGTTGATGGTAGTATGATTATCGTCTATGATAAAAGTTGTGTGAATTTGACACTTCAACTGTGCATTGGGATTATTTATTTTGATGCTTCATATCATGTTACGTTACATGATGAATACTTCGCATTCTATATTAGTGGTGAATATGGTCAAATAGAGATGAGAAATGATGGTATGTTGCGCATTTATGCGAGATTTAATCAAGAAGAATTAATAAAAACAAAATACAAATTACGTGGTTTGGAAAAAATTCATCCTAAGTCCATATCACAAGACTCCACAAACAAATTTATTAAATAATCAAGAAAATAATTATTTTCGTAATGCTATAGCATCAAACATAAATCACCTGAGAATACAAAAAAAACAACTTTTCCCGAGCTAACCTTCTCTCTCTTTTTTTTCTCTCTCTCTTACTTTCTCTTTGATTCATTCTTTTTTTTTTTTACTTCTAATTTTTTTTATTGATCTTCATCTGACTAATCAATTTATTTATAACAAAGTAATACAACTCCTAAAAGGATTAAGAAAACTGCTAAAATAAGTCGAGCCGAATTGAAACTGTGAACCATCATTTACAATCTCCTCATTGTTTCCAGCTTCGACATCTTCACGCTACTATTCGGAGAATCTGCATCCACTTGCATATATAACGCACTCTAACTATAACAGAAAATCATCAGAACAGTCACAAACACTCCAAATTTTGAAGCTAACCCTCTTAACCAGAGAGCTTCATTTACTTAATACTTTCAGTCGCAAAAATATACTCCGCCTGTGTAGTTGATAATGCAATAGTTTTTTGTAATTGAGTTTTTCAATTTATGGCTCCTCCATAAGTTGTAAACACACATCTTGAAGTTGAAAGAGCAGAACCCAAACTACCAACAAAATCAGAATAAACATATCTGATTATAGATTTTGCTTTTGATTCTGATGCTGAAGCCGATGTTGCAGCATTTCTTACATATAATAATTTCATATCCAGTAAACCTGAAATATACCTCATCACCCATTGTAGAGCTTCCAATGATATTTTTCCAGATTTGACATAAACCTGCTAATAACACTAACACATAAGCCTAGTTTGGCCGAGTATATATCATTACATACATAATGCAGCTGATAACATTTGCTTATGGAATTTTCTCCATAAATTGCCTCTCTTATTAATTTCTAAGAGCTTGTTTCTTCAACTTGAAATGAGTTCCCAGTGGCTTGCTAACAGGCCTCGAATTTTGAAGATTAAACTTGCTGAGAACACGTCTAAAGTTTTCTTGTTGAGAGAGCTCCATTATATGATGTGCTAAGCGGACTCCTTACAAGATCCCGAGCCAAGAGGCTCACTAACCTATTTGTTCATTTTGCAGGAACTTCACTATCTAATAGCTTGGAGAAGATCCAAATGCAAGAGGTAAATATAAGCCAATGCATACAATTTGTTGGCTTATGGCTTAGTAACTCGATCTCCGAGCCATCATCACATTCATTCAATCACCTGATGTGCGACCAAATTGGAAAGGTTGCAATTACTGCGATAACTCTGTTTTTTGACAGATCTCGAGGCAAATCTTAACTGCAATAAAAGTGGATCTAACGAACTAATTTTCACACAATTTTTGAGCTGTAACGACTTCTAGATTGTAGAATAAACCCTCAAAATTTTCAAGCCAAAATAATCCTAGACAAAAACATTATAGATGAACGATTGCAAGTTTGTCTGGAAATCATATAGTCGTGACTCCCAACTCCAAAGACGACTCTTTTAAGAAAGAGAAGCACTCCAACTTGGTTGTTTGAGAGTTTGTACAATCTTACTGTCAAATTCACCTCTTCAAAAAGAGGATGAGAAAGTTGCAATAGTAGAAAAGTTTAATCACATTCACAAAGATCATACCAAATGTTTGACAAAAGCAATTGGATTGAAAACAAGCCAAAAAGAATGTTGTCTCCGCAAAAAATGAATCCAATCAAAGGAACACAATTTTTTTTGTAACGCCCCGAGTTATCTGAACCCGGTTCGCTACTCATTACTTGACCATGACTAAGAAATTTCAAATAAATTTAAAACTTCATTTGACATACAAAATTTGACGTTTACTAAACGTTCAAAACATTTGAAAACTTTGCAGCGGAAAAATTATTTAAAACTACAATGGGGTTAAACTAGCGGTGAAAATATTGTTGGAAAGATTAATGGAAATATCTCAAGTGTCCGGTCAAAAGAATTAAGGTTTTAAGTGATGGACTACTCAAGGAATTACAAAAGTCGAATTCATCTGCCGACGACAAAGTCAACAGAAGAAGCAGAAGTAGAAAACCAAAGGCTTCTGCCGATGACGTCTACACGACCTCACCCACAACTTCATCTGCCGATGAAGTCGTGAGAACTTCATACACCGCTTCATCTGCCGATGAAGTCAACATAACTTCATCTGCCGATGAAGTCAGCGCAATTTCATCTCTCAATAGATAAACACACGACATCTTCCGATAACAACAATATGACTCCTTCCGATAGAATTAAAACATACACTTCATCTTCCGATTCACTAAACGACAAACAGATTACTCTACATCTTCCGATTCGCTAAACGACAAAACCCCCTTAACTCTCTCAGACTACACCTGCCGATCACTACTCGACGACTCAATACTCTACACCTTCCGATCGAATAGACTACATTTGCCGACACGTGCTTCTCACATGACTCCTTACGGCATTTGCCGATAGACTTACATCTTCCGACAGACTGACACACCACATCTACCGATAGACTTCCTTCTTCCGATAGACATCAACACGATTTCCTTCCACAGAACGCAATAAACCTCTACACATATCCTCTGATACAAAAATTATTCAATTCCTACCAATGGACTAAACAACCTGTCTATAACCCGAGAAAGCTTCGACTATCTAACAGACTTAAAACATTTTACCAAAAATCCATTCATAACACTCCAAGTCATTGTATTGATCAAATTCAGTAAAAACATGAAAATCAGAGATTCTCGAAAACAAAGTCAAATAGCTGTAATCTCATTTACTAAAAACTTCATATACTCGATTAAATCATTATCCACTAAACCTCCACATCTGTAGACAACATGCTAAACCGCCCCATCAGTTACCATGCCGAAGCCTGAATGCACTCCTCCAACGTCCACTATTCCTCAACACGATCAGGAGACACACCTGCTAACACTTCTTCACCTACATCACAAAACTCATCTATTAGCCTAATGCTAAGTAAGTAAAGCAGTATATGAATGAAGTAAAATGCTGAACTTAAACTCCTAAATATGCAGTTTCTATTTTTCTCATCTCAGTGGCATACGCATTCGTTCATAACATGATCTGATCCCATAGTTCCCTTGGGAGTGGGATCAATTCTCCCAATGTCTACATCCTCCTACTTAATTAAGGGGCAGATGAATTCCCTTAACACTTGATCTGATCCCATGGTTCCCTTGGGAGTGGGATCAATTCTCCCAATGTCTAAATCCCTTCATAAGTTAAGGGGTGGATTAGTTCCCTTAATAGCTTGTCTGTCGCATACAGTTCATACCTTACCATTCCTTACATGAAATTCATTTTCGTAACTTTTAACAAAACATGATGCATGGACAATAGAAACATTCAAGCATACATAAACCTACTGTTTTGTGATGTAGGCCCGAAGGCACAAGCAATACTTTACTTACCTGGCTCCTGAAAATCTGTCTGGTTGCTAGCTACTTCGGAGGTCTGTTCACCTAAGTTCATACAGAATATAAATCAAGGCTTCACTAAACCTTTCAAAATATCAAACAGCGGTTCGAGAGATCTAGTTAGAAACTCTACTACCCGAGCATTCCTACTTATCGCTAAAACCCGAATCTACACTCAATCTCAGCATCCTCAAAATCCTCACATTGCAATCCTCCAGGCATTTCACCACTATACCACAAGAGAAATAAGGAAAAGAAACTTACCTAAGTCGAAGGAGAACCGAGCGAGGAGAATCGCCTAGAGAGCTCGGCTGCTTGAGCTGAAAGTTTCCGAAGAGAAGAGTATGAGAGGGGAGTGGCGGCTACAGTGCAATAAACCCAACCCTTATCCTTAAATACGTTACCCAACTTTTGAACATTGTAAATTACTCTAATACCCTTAACAAGTTGTTCAATAACCTTATTTAATTCATTACCTAGTCAAGTGTATTACTTTAAAAATAAAAGGCTGGTTCGATAGAACCAGGTGCTACATTTTTATTTTCAAAAGCTCCCTTAATATCCCCTAAGAGAGACTTAAATAATTCTCCAATATTAGGGTTACATCGAAAAGATGAATGACCAAAATAATCGAACTAAATATGTCTGTCAACTAGGTTATGCACTAGCCAAATCCTTTCTTTATTTAAATAAAACTAATGACTAAATAAACATTTAAATAACCAATAATTCTTCAAAAATTCTTGATATCCTGAATTGGGGCAACTAATCTCTTCAAAATATTTTAAAATTCTCTTCAAACGAGATTATTCGTATCTACAAGAATTTGAGTATGCAGACCCCACTAGATCCATATGCTTCATTATCTCTATATAACTTTGAGTAGGTGCCTTTACCAAGCTATCTTGAAACTTATAACCATATGATATCTTCAAGAATGACTAATGTCCATCTTCAAAGAGGCATGCTTGAATTTAAACAAAAACATGGGCTTTGACACTCCTTCATCCTTTAAGCTTCTTTGGTAGAAATAATGCTCTCTATAATGTGCATGATTAACAAAGCAAATGATATTTGATTTTCACGATCCACCTCAATCTTAAAAGCCTAAGATATTAGCTACAATCTTCATGAATAACACTTTTTATTGAAAAGTTGGGAAAGCCACTAAATTCCTCAAATATTTCTCTGAGGTTAGATTGTAGGCACATTGAATGCATCATAAATCTCCTAGCTTGGGCTTAGATTTTCACTTTTTCTTTTTCATGAAAAATCTCCATAATGATGTGCCAAAAGGAGTCATTACTCGATCGCGAGCCAAATTGATGCAACACAGGACAGTTCATGTAAATTAATACACCAAACAGAAAATAGAGGGTCGGGACTCTCGGGTTAATCCAAAGAGTACCCCAAATTTCAGTATATTTGTTCGCCTCGAAAAAAAAGAGTCTAATGCTTGGACAATGGAACTTCGCTTACTTAGTGTAAAATCAGCAACTAACCTGTGAAACTTACTCAAACAAGGACGATGAAATGCACTAGCTGAGGTGACGACTGATGCTGGTCCGGAAGGCAACGTTGGCACCTTTGGACAATGAACTCCCCAAAGACGAAGAGTGCTCCAGCACGAAGTCTAGTTTTCCACCCTCATACTATTTTTCCAACCCAGAAAGGTCGGAGAAGAGGATGTCGATTAAGAGCTACCAAGTAACTTGGGAATTGACAGACAATGATGGAGCCTAACTCGGATATGACGCACCCGATTTTGGAAGATAAATTTCACCATATTCAATTCATCAAAAGTCCTTTACAATGCCGCAACACAACAATTTATAGCTCCTGAAGATCAGAAACTTCTAAAGAAACAAAACAGAGAAAGAAGAAAAACTAGCCATTGAGAAGTTACTAGCTGTTGGAGTCGTCGCTAGGTATCGGCGCCCCGACCACGCACACGTGCGCACAACATTGGCCCTACATCAGTGCGTGCCTGAGTGTCCCCGCACGTGCCCTTACTCGGACCACCCTTTGTGCGCACCCAAACATCTTCGTGCACACTACTGTGTCCTCGTGCGCGCCAGCACGCATGCCTCAATGCTCAATCAAGCCTCCACCCGTGTGTGCCACTCCTCGATCACCCGATCCAACCTTAAGATTAACTAAGCATGCATACCAAATAATACAAGACTAATGTTTACCACAAAATAAAATAAGAAGGGCTAATGTTTGCCTTAGAAAACAAAGAGAATGCTTGATTACACGAATTTGTCTTCGAGAAGATAAATTCCCTCTTTAACGCTTGATGGTGCCGGTAGTGTCTTCCAAGAAAGGACATGTGTGGGCTTGTCTTTGTCTTGAGAATTTGGCTCCCACTCCAAGCTATTAAAAAGATCTTTTCTTGCAAGACTAACAAACTTGTAAGATGAAAGATTGGTTAAGTGACGTACCTTGGTTTGTGAATGAGTCATAGGCCTCCGAGGCATATCATCCTCCCTGGGTGAGTGAGAATTTGACCTCAAATTCAAGGGTTCGTCAGTCTCGAGGTTGTCTTCTTCACCCATGTAAGATGATAGGTCCTGTACGTTAAAAGTGGCTGACACCCCGTAATCTCCAAGCAATTCTAACTTATACACATTGTTGTTAATCCGCTCCAAAATCTTGAAAGGACCGTTGGCCCGTGAGAGAAGTTTGGATCGCCGTTTCTTAGGAAAACGCTCTTCTCTTAGGTGGAGCCATACTAAATCTCCATTGAATATCACTTCCTTACGTCCCTTGTTAGCCTGTTTCCATACATCTTATTTTTCTTCTCAATGGTCTTCCGAACCATCTCGTGTATCTGATTGACTTAGGTTGCTTTGTTAGCTCCTACCGGATTTGCAAGATCCTTAAAAGGGAGTGGTACGAGGTCCAATGGTGTGAGGGTTTAACGACCCCAGAGAAATCGTCACACAATTCATGACTTTCTTAATCATTTAATTCTTATTACTCACACTTTATCCATTTTTGGTAATATATATTTTTCTGAAACATAATTTAGCTTAAGACATCACACATTAGGCATCGCTCGGCAGAGGAGTACATTATACATCTGCCGGCGGGCAGGATAAAATGCTCCATCCGATAAAAGACTTTAGCTCTTAAGCTGCACCTACCGATGGAGAAATAAACTTGCATCTGCCGATCATACCCCAACAGATTTCTATACTTAATCACTTACTCCTGCCGGTCGCTAAATGACAAACAAGGAGTTCACATCTTCCGGTAGAGAAAGATTTCATCATCCGATTTGTCACGTGAAACTCGCGTGACTCACTTATCACCGCCTAATAGAGGATATCTTCCGATGAGCACGTGCTTAACACGTGACCCTTTAAAACTTCACTAGATAGAAGATATCATCCGGTGGGCACGTGCATCACTCGTGGTTCATTAACCTTGTTCAGCATCAGCAATACGCTACACATACCGGTCACTAGACGACAAAATAACGTCTTCATCGTCTGGTGACTCAAATACACTACTCATACCGGTCACTAAACGACAAGATAACCCTCACATCATCCGGTAGCTAGATGACAAAATTAAACTTACATCTTCCGATGGCTTAAACACTCTACATCTACCGGTCACTGGGCGATGAAATAACACTTACATCATCCAGTAACTTAAATACACCTCATCTGCCGATCACTAGACGACAAAATAGCACTCTCATCATCCGATAGCTTAAACACACTACATCTACCGATCACTAGATGACAAAATAACACTCTCATCATCCGATAGCTTAAACATACTACATCTACCGATCACTAGATGACAAACTACATCTACCGATCACTAGATGACAAAATAGCACTCTCATCATCCGATAGCTTAAACACACTACATCTACCGATCACTAGATGACAAAATAACACTCTCATCATCCGATAGCTTAAACATACTACATCTACCGATCACTAGATGACAAAATAGCACTCTCATCATCCGATAGCTTAAACACACTACATCTACCGATCACTAGATGACAAAATAACACTCTCATCATCCGATAGCTTAAACACACTACATCTACCGATCACTAGATGACAAAATAACACTCTCATCATCCGATAGCTTAAACACACTACATCTACCGATCACTAGATGACAAAATAACACTCTCATCATCCGATAGCTTAAACACACTACATCTACCGATCACTAGATGACAAAATAACACTCTCATCATCCGATAGCTTAAACACACTACATCTACCGATCACTAGATGACAAAATAACACTCTCATCATCCGATAGCTTAAACACACTACATCTACCGAAGACTAAGCAAACAGACCAACCAATGCTCCTTAAAATTATTTCCAGATTCAGTGGTCAACAGACATCTTTAAAAGAAGACTCAATGTTATAAGATAGACTCATCCAACTTAAACTATCATATTCATTATCATAACTAAAATCATAAAAACATTAACCAGAGGTCTCATTTGCCATCCAACCACAGATTTGCTCCCTGAACACCTTCCAACAACCGAGCTTAGACGTCCTCATTAACTTTGAGATCCTCACCTGAAAACTCGTCACCTACATCATAAGGTTTATACTATAAGCCTAATGCTTAGTAAGGAATGCAGTACCAATAAGTATGCATGAATGCTCATTTTGAGAAAACAAATGCTCATGAATCTTTTCTTATTCATATTCATTGTTCTTCATATCATGTTCATAATCATCATTATACTTCATTCATATTTATCGTTCATATTCATTGTTCATCATCATCATTCATATACTTCATTCATGTTCATCATTCATATTCATTGTTCACGTTGTGTGGAATAAGGGAGGATTTGTGCCGGTAAAGGGGGTTTGACAGTGAGAGTGCACATAGTTCCCTTGCGGGTCGTATCATGGTCCTTCTTTTGGACAGTGACATATGCCAAACCGCCCCCAACCCTCACTTAATTCACGTTGCATAAGTTTTATATTCTTATCTTGTTCATGAGAAAGTATACTCTTAAAACATTTTCATATCCATAAAACATTTATGATGCATGAACATGAAGATTCTTTAAATCATCAAGCTACAGAACAGAGCACCATTCGACGTGAAACCTTACCATTGAGCTAATCATTAGCATAAACATTAGACAGTAACATAAGGGAAACTTCTAATCATCATATGGGTTTCTACCTAGCATCCTTTGATGTAGGGTCCTAATGACCGAGAAACCTACACATTCACTTACCTAGTCTCCTCAGCAATTTGAGCTTCTTTCTCTTCAAACTTCTTCACCTAAACCATTTACATTGCAGTAGTTAAAACAAAATCCTATTAGTTCTAATCACAAGTCATCCTAGGATATAATAGCTATAGTCACTTCCGAATCCTTAGTATAGTTCTCTGTGCAGTTTGAAATCCAAAACCCAAAACAGACAGATTCGATTAGCGATAACTCAGGGTTGGTTGTTTAATGTCCAAGATCGATTCGGAATGACATTACCACTTTTAGATTTTAAAATACCCTTACTAATACTCGGCCATTGAAGAATCCAAAACTTCAACATATAGCTGAAAACAGAGCTTAACGACTAAAAGATAGCTACATTGCCAAACTCGTACCTCGAGCACAAGGTAGCCGAGAAGCAGCAAGGAAACTGATCGTCGAAAGAGGGATTCCCAGCTGACAGAGAGCGAGAGCTCGGGAGGGGAAATCGCCGAGAGTAAGAGATGACGGCTACAGTGGTTTAAATGAGGTTTGAATCCTTTCCTTTTTCTTTAAATACTGGTCTCAATCCTCTATTATTTACAACTTTTCCACTCAACTTAGTTTAAATCCACATGTAATTAATTAAGCTTGGCATAAAATTCTAAACCGTGAAGATTGAATATTCATGACTGTTAATACAGTTAGGAAGTCACCTGGTTGAAGTTGTCGGGTGTTACAGAGGGGGTTGAAACCATATACTACTTCAAAAGGGGTCCTCTACGTGGAAGAGTGGACACTCCAGTTATAAGCAAATTCCAAATGTGGGAGTTGGGTATCCCAATCTGTTAGCTTCTTTCCCACAATACTTCTTAAGGGAATTCTTAGGGTACGGTTGACCACTTCTGTCTGGCTGTTAGTTTGTGGGTGGAAAGAAGTATTGAATAGTAATTCGGTTCCAATATTCTTCCATAAGATTTTCCAGAATGTGCTCAGAAATTTAGTATCTCTGTCACACACAATGGATTGTGGTACCCCGTGTAACCTGACTATTTCCATAAAAAAAAATCAGCAGTGGTGATGGAGTCATCCATCTTGTGCAGGCGATGAAATGTGCCATCTTGGAGAATCAATCCACGACTACTATGATAGAATCCCTAGCTCTGGCTATTCGTGGAAGTCCTAGGATGAAGTCCATGCTAATCTCAACCCAAGGGTGCGTAGGAACCGAAAGTGATAGGTATAGCCCTTGAGATAGGACTCTGCTCTTTGCCTTCTTATATACAATGCATTGCTCTATTACCCAATGTACATCACGCGAAAGATGAGGCCAGAAGAAATGCTCATTGAGCATGTCCAGGATTTTCTTTTCCCTGAAATGGTTGGATAAGCCCCCACTGTGAGCTTCCTTGACAAGACATTTCCTTAGACCTCCACTAGGAAATTCACCCTGGAGCACTTGGAGGAAGCTACGACTCGGCCCATGAGAATTTGTCTTCCCGGCCCATTTAAATTTGTAATTTTTATTTTTGAACTCATTTAGCATACTCTAGCCTTTATTATATGGATTATATATTTGTATTTCATACATTAGATTGTGTGGTTAGGGTTAGATGAATGTGATGGATTATGGGTTGAAGATTTATTCACCAAGAGGAGAAAGCTACTTCAACAAATTGAGCCCAAGGTAAGCCTTAGCCCAAAGAAAAGCCCACATTTTAAGGTATGAATTTTGCAGGTACAATTGGAAGTGGCCACAAAGATGGATGACATGGCAATTTAGCATCATTGATCAAGTCAAACAAGGGAAGCACCTCAACCATTGGATGAAGCACATGGATTGCAATCTTGTCCCTTCATCTTGGTCTTCATCAACGGCTCCAATCTTTTCTTTCCCTAATCATCTACCCTAGGTTTATCTATTTAAGCATATCATTGGTGTGTGTAAAAGAACTTTTTGCCAAATCAATAAAATACCTCTTTTCTTTCAAGTTTTTGTCCTTTTTTTTCCTTGATTCTTTGAATCAAGTGGAGAAGCCCTCCATTATTAGCCTAGCTTCGGGTTGCTAGGTTAATTCTTACCCATTCTCTCGCCTTTTCTAACGGAATTAGGAGTTGAGGACGAAAACCTAGGCCCTAGGTGGTCGGTTTTCCTACGGAAAAATTGTTTGTTCAAAGAGCCTAACGTAGGATAGCTCTTTGAACCCGCCAAAGGTATTTCCATTTTTATCATTTCCGCTACATTTTCACACACTATCACTCTTTTATTTTCGGCCATACACATCCACATACTCCACTTTTATTTTCTTGAAATTTTATTCTTCATCTTCATCTACTAATTCTTCACCATATCACACACTCTTTCTCTTCATCTTCTTCTTTATTTTTCTCCATATTTCTTGCCTTCATAATGCATATCATATTCGGAAACTCTCACACACGTTCACCTACCATTCATTTGCATTTTATTCTCCATTTTGTTCACTTTATTTTCGGTTTGCACTTCACTTGTCACCCGAGCACTTCTTGAATATTTGTAGATTATACACGGACCCTTTTATAAGGGATCCCGTGTCAAGTTGTATCGGAGACAAAAGGCTTCCCATGATGCGTTTTAGTTGCCTTGACGTTAGTCAAAAGTTGGCACAAAACCGGGAAAGCCGCTCTTACTTTTTAGCATTATTTTTGATTCTATCTTTGTGCCAACTTGTGCTAATTATCTCTTAATATTTGCTGCCATTATTTTTGTCATTTGATAGCATAAAATGTGTGTTAAAATCGGAATATGCTAAGGGTAAAAATCGGCCAAGGTAATCTTCTTTCTTTCCCTCGGTTTTTGCTTGTTCTTATTGCTCGATGTCTATGGCATATTACTTAATGTTTGCACTTGGATTTAGCTTATGATTCATCTATTATATGTTATCATTTGTGCACTCTAAATTGATTCTAAAATTTGTAGCAAAGATGAGCTAAAATCGGCCATATTGAATATTATGCTAACATGAAAAATTCTGCTATGTTTTAATGGAAATTTCAGCATGTTATCGTTGATAAAACCTGTGTTTTAATTTTAATACTCGCTTTTTTTGAAGTTATTTAGTAGAATTAATATTATCTTAAGTGAATCTAGCCTAAAGTTGTTAACTTTGTTAAATTTGGTTGGAATTGTGGTAATAGAAAACTTATTGAAAATCTAATTTCTAAAGTAGTTTACTAAATGTTTGTTGAAATTCCTAAGTTGTTATGACTATAAATTTTGAAATGATAAGTGTTGATTTTGATTTCCACTAATTATTGTTTTAGCTAAGAATTATTCCTTCATGCGTAAAATTCACATAAGACATTAATTAGACAAACACTATCCCTAATTTTGGAGAAGGCAACTTAGGAAAAAAATAAAATCTAACTATGTCATATTTTTAAACTTGGATTTAATTGCCTAACACTTAGTAATGACCAATAAGAGTGAATTTTCACGTGGCTTACCACATACCCAAGAATACCATTTTAAGGACAAAATCTTTAAAGAAGATCACCCTAGATATTACCCTAACTCCTCCAAATTTAGGAATCAAAATAGTCTTGAATATCCTTCCCCTCATGGAAGTAAGGTAAGGGATAAATTGAGGATAAGGACTAGGGTCAACCAATCACCAATTCTACCTCCCAAACCAATTGTGAAAAGGGATATAAGACAACTAGATGAGATCATACACGGACTTGAAACTACTGGTCACCTTTTGGAAAAGTGGGTTCAAGAAACTTCGAGTAAACTTGTAAATCCACTAACCACCTCTAGACCACCGCCTTCTATGCCCAAAAGGTTTAATGAACTCAATCAAGAATTCTTAAGTAACGTTGAAAAGCAAGAAATTTTAGAGAAAACACCGAACTTAAGTGTAGAAGAGGAAGAGACACTAGACGAAGCTAATTGTTATCCCGAGAAAGTCCCTCGTCTTGTAATGGATAGTCAAAAGGAGGAAGAAAGTTTGAAGGGAGAAAATATTAAACAAGTCCCTTCACAAGAAACCTCCTCTAGGATCATTCCCAAACGTCCTAAACGTCGTAATCCTACCCCTCAACCTCCCATAGAGAAAGAATGGGTTGAACCCCAAAGAAAAAGATCTCGTTATTCGGAGGATGAGGATTGGACCAGAGACGATGAAGAGTACCAGCCAAATCATCGTAGGGACAACGACGACCTCCGTAATATTAAGATTACAATTCCCCCTTTCTATGGAACGTGTGACGGGCACACTTATTTAGATTGGGTTGACAAGGTCGAGAGAGTTTTTAAATGTCATAACTACTCCGATCGAGTAAAAATCCAACTAGCCTCCCTTGAACTTACGGGCCACGCCGCCTTGTGGTGGTCCAATCTCAAAGCCCAACGAATGAGAACATTAGGATACCCCGTTACTACTTGGACTTCCATGAAGGAATTAATGCATCATAGGTTCGTCTCCCGTCACTACAAACATGAACTCTTTCATCAACTCCATAATCTAAAACAAAATAGCCTCTCGGTAGATGAATACCTTATCGAATTTGAAACTCTTAATATACGATGCGCAATTGATGAACCAGTGGAACAACTTATCGCTAGATTTGTAAGATGCTTAAATCTAGACATTGGAGATGTCGTCGAAATACAACAATTGGAGACCATGGATATGGTCATACAATTGGCCCTCACGGTGGAGAGGCAACTTAAGAGAAAGCGTAAGACCGACTTGCCTAACAAATTTCCATCCTGTAATTTCAATTCTGACAAATCTGTCCCAAGACAAGAAGACAAGAGGCCCTTTAATCGAAATTGGCCCCCGAAAACACCTAACACCCCTCACCATCCCCCACCAAACAAAAGCCAAGAATTCCAACCTAAAGGACCAAGAGCACGTGATGTCCAATGCTTCAAATGTTTGGGCAAAGGGCACTATGCAAACGAATGCACCAACCATCGTGTCATGGTTATTAAAGAATCTACGGGTGAATGAGAGAGTGAAGAGGATGAAGGCCAATACAATAAAGTCGATAAGAACGAAGCAGTAGGAGAAAGTGAAGACGAAGCCGATGAATGCAAGCCTCAAGATGGACCCCTGTTATTGGTTATAAGGCGAGCATTACTATTTAATAATACGGACAAGGACTGTCAACGAGAAAACCTTTTCCATAGTCGTTGTGTGGTCAAAGACAAGGTTTGCTCGATGATAATTGACGGAGGAAGTTGCATAAATGCAGCTTCCCAAGACATGGTCAAAAAATTAGGATTAGTAGCCACTAATCATCCTACACTCTACAAATTGAATTGGTTGGACGATAAAAATGAATATGTGATAACCACACAAGTAGCCGTTGAATTTACCATTGGAAAATATAAGGACTCGGTTATTTGTGACGTTGTTCCAATGAGTGCCAGCCATATCCTATTAGGACGACCATGGCATTATGACCGCCGGGTTCATTACGACGGATTCCTCAACCGATACATTTTCGACTGTGGAGGAAGAAAATTAAAATTACTACCGATGACCCACGAGCAAGTGGCTCAAGATGAGGCCACTCGTAAAGAAGGACAAATTAAGAAAAATCTTTTAATATCTAAGCTCGGATCGGTATCGTCAAGGGAACAAAAACCCCCTCATATCAATTGTCATGACAATTCCTTGTACGATGAAGAGATGTTGTATCCCATCAAGTGGTATTCCAATCATTTATATAATGAAGAGATGCAATTGGATGACATACCCTTGTGTTTTCAAGAAAAAAGAGATTTAAGTGAAGAAAGTATTTTTGGTATCGGAAATATGATTATTACTCCTTTTCTTTCTATCCCAAGTTTTAAGGAAATTCTCACACCATTCCCAACCATTAGGAAGAAGTTAGTTTATGGTCTTGAGCCTAACTATTACCTTCCTACTTCCGTTCTTAGAGCTACACACACAAGTAGGAATTTTAATTCCTTTATAGACAACAAGCGCTCTTTCCTACAATTTGGTGGATCACCAAAACCGCATTTCCCACCATTTGACTACCATAAATTCTACCATAGAACTAGAGTTAAAGTTCAATTGGTAAGAAAATTTTTCTTTGAGGTCTTAAGAGTACATGGAATATTTCTTTAGTCGGAGGATTATATCATTTCCACGTCGCTTCTTGTCGGATTCGACTACTTTGGAAACCTTCATCCCATCATTGAGCAATCGCCTTCCAAAGTAGTTATCGAGTTCTGTTTTTCCACCCTTGCCAAAGAAAACTTTAGTAAGACCACCCGGACTTTCGTAACAACCTTCACCTCCAATTTTGGTGCTCAAGTGTCGATTCCTTTCACCATTATTGGGACTCATGAAGAGGTAGCTAAAACAATGGATTTGAGGTCAAATCCTCAACCACCCGGAGGGGATGACGTGCCAACAAGGCCCATAACCCGATCACAACCCGAGGCCCATGAATTAATTAGCAAATTAACTAATGAAAATTATTATTTTTTTATTGCAGGTAGTTGATGATCGTGGTGGAAATTCACCCTGGAGCACTTGGAGGAAGCTATGACTCGGCTCATGGGAATTTGTCTTCCTGGCCCGTTTAAATTTGTAATTTTTATTTTTGAACTCATTTGGCATACTCTATCCTTTATTGTATGGATTATATATTTGCATTTCATGCATTAGATTGTGTGGTTAGGGTTAGATCAATGTGGTGGATTATGGGTTGAAGATTTATTCACCAAGAGGAAAAAGCTACTTCAACAAATTGAGCCCAAGGTAAGCCTTAGCCCAAAGAAAAGCCCACATTTTAAGGTATGAATTTTGCAGGTACAATTGGAAGTGGCCACAAGGATGGACGACATGGCAATTTAGCACCATTGATCAAGCAAAACAAGAGAAGCACCTCAACCCTCGGATGAAGCACATGGATTGCAATATTGTCCTTTCATCTTGGTCTTCATCAACGGCTCCAATCCTTTTTTTTCTAATCATCCACCCTAGGTTTATCTATTTAAGCATAGCATTGGTTGGTGTGTGTAAAAGAACTTTTTGCCAAATCAATAAAATACCTCTTTTCTTTCAAGTTTTTGTGCTTGTTTTTCCTTGATTCTTTGAATCAAGTGGAGAAGCCCTCAATTATTAGCCTAGCTTCGGGTTGCTAGGTTAATTCTTACCCATTCCCTCGCCTTTTCCAACAGGATTAGGAGTTGAGGACGAAAACCTAGGCCCTAGGTGGTCGGTTTTCCTACGAAAAAATCGTTTGTTTAAAGAGCCTAACGTAGGATAGCTCTTTGAACCCGCCAAAGGTATTTCCATTTTTATCATTTCCGCTACATTTTCACACACTATCACTCTTTTATTTTCGGCCATACACATCCACACACTCCACTTTTATTTTCTTGCAATTTTATTCTTCATCTACATCTACTAATTCTTCACCATATCACACACTCTTTCTCTTCATCTTCTTCTTTATTTTTCTCCATATTCCATGCCTTCATAATGCATATTATATTCGGCCACTCTCACACACCTTCACCTACCATTCATTTGTATTTTATTCTCCATTTTGTTCATTTTATTTTCGGTTTACACTTCACTTGTCACCCGAGCACTTCTTGAATATTTGTGGGTTATACACGGACCCTTTTCTAAGGGATCCCATGTCAACTAAGGCGAGAGATTAATACATTTTCTCTTTAATCAGCTCAAAACTGCGTTGACAAGCTGGAGTCCACTAGAAGTCTCTTCCTTTCTTGGTGCAGTCCGTGATAGGAGCCATGATAAAACTGAAGTCCTTAATAAATCTTCGATAGAATGAGTCTAATCCGTGGAAACTACGCACCTATGATATGCCTATAGGGTTGGACCAATCCTTGATGGCCTCCATCTTGGTCTCATCCACCTCCATTCCATCTTTAGTGATGATAAACCCTAAAAAGTAAACTCTCTCTTGGGAAAATGAACATTTCTTTAGGTTGCCGAACAACCTTGCATCCCTGAGGGTCCTGAACAAAATGCTGAGATGTTCCAGGTGTGAAGGTAAGTTTATACTGTAGACTAGGATGTCGTCAAAGTAAACGACTATGAATTTACTCAAAAACTCCTTTAAAACATGGTACATCAATCGCATAAGCGTGCTAGGAGCATTGGATAAATAGAAAGGTATGACCATCCATTCAAACATGCCATAATTGGTCTTAAAGGCTGTCTTCCATTCATCGCCTTCCCTCATCCTGATTTGATGACATCCGCTCTTGAGGTCAATATTTGAAAACACTGAAGCTCTACTGAGTTCATGTAGCATATCCTCCAGTCAAGGATTAGGAAATTGGTATTTGATGGTTATCTGGTTGATGGTTGTTCACACACATTCTCATAGAGCCATCTTTGTTGGGCACTAGTAATAAGGGCACCACACAAGGGCTCAAAGACCCTATGATATAACTATTTTTCCAATAGATCCTGTACTTGACTCTGCAGTTCCTTAACTTCTTTGGGGTTCATCTTATAAGCAAGATAGGTTGGTAACACAACTCCTAGCAGCAAGTCAATCTGATGTTCAATTCCACGTAAAGGAGGCAACCCTTGTGGTAATTCCTAAGAGAATACGTCTTCAAATTGATTCAGTAGGTTTTGTATTGGTTTTGGTATATCCCCTAACTCCTTCACTTGGTCTCGGAAGAGTATTATAACGAGGGGTCCTCCCTCTAGTAAGGATGTCACTAGTTCTCCTTTTGACATGAGAAGGTTGGTCTTGTTCTTTTCTCTCTTTCTTGATGCTTCATCCTGGGGTATTTGATCAAGTTTTAACGGTGCAAGTTTGACTGTCTTTACCTCAAACTTCAAAGAGTAACAGTTGGAATAGCCATCATGAGAAACCTTTTTGTCATACTGACATGGTCTACCCAGAAGTAGGTGGCTGACACTCATTGGCACAACGTCACATGTAACTGAATCTTTGTACCCGCCAATAGTGAACTCTAAGGTAACTTGTTTGGTGACCTTAATACGGCCTCTATCATCGAGCCATCATAATTTGTATGGCCTTGGATGTGTACTAGTTTCTAATCCTAATTTATCAACCGTGTCTCGGGAGGCTACGTTAGTGCAGCTTCCTCCGTCAATGATTATAGAGCACACTCGATCCTTGATTAAACAGCGATTGTGAAAAATATTTTTTCCCGGTGGCAGTTATCTTCAGTATGCTTTGATATGAGGACCCTTCGTATAACCATTAACAACGGACCTTCTTGTTAATGAAAGATCTCATCGGCCGACTCACTATCCTCTTCAACCTCTACTATTGGTTTGTCCTCACTTTCAACTTCTCTCGTACTCTCTCTGAGTACCATTACACGTCGGTTCGGGCATTGAGTTGCCATATGTCCCAGACAAAGACATTTGGAACACTTAATTTCATGTGCTCTTGTTCGGTTTGCATCTTCCACCGTGGGCTTGCTGGCAGCTTCCTTAGCAGGCCAACTCCTAACAAAAGGCTTTTTCTCTTCCACTTTAGATGTTGCCTTGAAAGGCTATGGGCCTTGGAAGTGATTCGATTGGTCATTGCTTTTCTCTTTTGCCTTAGTTGCCTTTCAACTTTTATGGCCAACTGTATGACCAGATCCATCAAATCCAGGGTGTGATGACCATTGCGGGTCCCCCACGTGACTTGGCGTACATTGACATACTTAATTTTTTAGTGTATAAATTTTTTTTTCGACTTTATTTAATGACTTTATTCATTTCCTCTAGCGACATTGTTTAAAATGTTAAACCTTGGTAACGGAAAATATTCGTGCGTGGAAGACTCATTATAAAAATAAAATTAACCAAAATCCTAAGTTTGAAAACAACAAAGAGAATCTCGGTCGACCCTCACGAGTTTCGATCGACACCTCATTTGCCTCTGTTTTCTATTTGTACAGAGACCGATCGACACCTTGCAATAACGGTCGACACCTCATTTGTCTCTATTTTCTGTTTGTACAGAGACCGATCGACACCTTGCAATAGCGGTCGACACCTCATTTGTCTCTGTTTTCTGTTTGTACAGAGACTCGTCAATACCTTGCAATAGCGGTCGACACCTTAAAGGTTACCATCCTTATTACGCCTAACACTTACCATTTCCTCCACACTCAACAAATTCTATTACTCATCATCAATTCACTTCCTTTACACTCTAAACCTCTTTCAACATCAAATACACTCTTAAATACGCTATAAACTCAACGATTATACTTTAATAACATAATAATTTGTCACCATATATACACCATGAGAACTTAGCAAAATTCTAGAAACGAATTGCATGGATACGTCTAAAATGAACGTATCCATACAGACGAAAAACAAAAGACTCCCAAACATCTCTAGTATTTCAAAATAGGAAATCTAACTATCTATAAGCTACTTATACATATCAAAATTAGAAACGTCACCCATGACACATATACACATTGCCCACGGGTCAAAATACGCTCCAACAGCCACGAGCACCCTACCACGGCCATCCTTCTTCAACGGCGTCACTCGTCAGGTTGAGGTACAAAATCCTCACATTTTTCTATGTCACCTACCCCACAAAGACATCTATGAGCTAAAGGCTCAGCAAGTCACTGTAAATGTAAATGCGTGCTGTACATATGCAGTTCATAAAACATGCAGTTATTTTATGCATTTTGTTACATAGCGGGATGTCACCAGAGGTTTACTCTCACCAGATGGAGATGACATATCTCGCAGTTAGATAGCCATTTCCATCTACTGGGGGGAAAACATGCTCCTCCTCTCAAGACATCCATGTCTGAACCTCACCCCGACATGACCGGAATTACATATATTCATATCTTTTCATTAGTCGTTTCTTTTTAGTAAAACGTGTGCATAAACTCGTTTCATGCCATTTTGAAAAGACATGATGCATGGACAGTTCATATTGCATAAACTTATAAAAGCGTAGAAAACAATCAATAGAAACATAAAAGACATTCTACAACTTAAACATCCTAACTACCCATTTAAATTACACTAAACAATCTAAATCATCATATCCTCAAAAACAGAATTTCTCGTGGTGTAGGCCATATCGGCCAAGTAAATCACGAAGACTTACCTCAGGTCCTTAGCAATTCAAGCTTAAAATCTGTTAACTTGTTCTTGTCGATTTCAAACAACCTAACAAAATATTCAATTTAGAAACTTAACTCAACCAAGTAAAATTTTTGGATTTCACTTCACCTTTTTTTATCCAAATTCAAATGATCATAACTTTCTCAATTTTTATCCGAATTGAACGATTCAACATGTTTCAAAAATCTCATTATGCTAGTTTAACATAGAACCATCCACTTATCAAAAGAGAAACAGAATAAGGGTCATAATTTCACCAACCAAACTACCCTCCGTAATTTTCCAGATTTTTGTACAATAACTTCAAAAATCCATAACTTATTCAATTCTTATCCGTTTTTAATGATTCAACAGCCAAATTAAACCTTACGATGTATAGTTTATAATAACATCAATCATTTTGCAAAAGAAGAACAGAAACAAGAGTAGAATTTCGAATTTCGTTGACTGCCCTGTTTATCGACTTCTCAAACTAATTTCCAAATCTCCACTTCTATCATGCATAGTTTTCTATCCAATCATCCAAGACCATAGCATAAGTCTTAAATCAAGAAGAACCATCAAATTATAGAAGAAAAACCAGCCCTAAGTTTGAATTTTTGAAATTTCTAAACCCATAAGAAAATCTCATTCAAAACTCTAGATTAACAACTATTTATCGATCAAAACTAAACCTCTAAACTTTCCTTACCTTTTTGTCTCCCGAAATGAAGGTCTTGACTGAGGAGAAGAACTTCAATGGAGGATGAGGAGTGCTGCGTTTTTATGTGAAGGAGAAGAAGAAGTTGAAGAAAAGTAGGTTAAATTACTTTAATCACAATTAACCACCCTCAACTTTGCTTAAATTCAAATTTCACTCCACCTTTGCCTCATCTTTTCATTCCAATCCCTTTTATCACTTTCTCTTTGCTTATCAAACATCAATCTCTCTTTCATTAAACCTTAAATCGTGTCTTTCGTCTCTTAATTATGACCATTCAATGTATCCTACTAATTTTCATCTCTTTTTGTTTTATTTTCATCAATCACTCGATCTATCAAAATCTCCATCCAAAATAAGCCTTACATCGATGATGTATTTATACGTATTATTTTAGGGACAATTATATGACAAGAAATTCCGGGCGTTACACAGGGGTTGTAATTCCACCATGTCACTGATATCTTGGTTCAACCCTCTAATGAATCTAGCGATTACTTGTTCCTCAGGTTCATCTATTTCTCCTCGGATTTTGAGCATCTCAAATTCTTGAGATACTCTACCACAGACTACCCTCCTTGTCTTAAATTCTGCATTTGCAGAAATTGTAACGCCCCTAGTCTTCCAGACCCAAGAGGTTGAACCGAACTAAGAGAGATTACGGAAAATTTTAAATTTCCTCTCAGTGATGATAATTCTTATCTTTAATCCTTGACTTTATAGCGGAAAACTCAATAAGTAGACAACGTTCATAATTAGACAAAACGTTAAGACATTTGGCTGAAGGGAATTGGAAACTCAAGGACATCTACCGATCGCAAAACGACAAGGCATGGTGCACACTCCTACCGATCGACACATGCATCCCACTTGATTTATTAAACTTCAACTGATCACAAAACGACAAGACTCAATATCGGCTTCTACCGATTGACACATGCACATCACTTGACTCATTGAACTTCATCCGATCACAAAACGACAAGACTTAATATCGGCTTCTACCAATTGACACATGCATATCACGTGACTCATTAAACTTCATCCGATC
Source organism: Begonia masoniana (assembly GCA_022432975.1). NCBI lineage: Eukaryota > Viridiplantae > Streptophyta > Magnoliopsida > Cucurbitales > Begoniaceae > Begonia > Begonia masoniana. The sequence continues at coordinate 24,878,178 of CM039513.1, read as the reverse complement.
ACAAGACGACAAGACTTAATATCGGCTTTTACCGATTGACACATGCACATCATGTGACTCATTAAGCCTCATTCCGATAGAAGACATCATCCGATAGAAGATATTATCTGATGAAAAACATCATCCGATGGAAGACATCATCCGATGCCGATTGACACATGCATATCACGTGATTCATTAAACCTCATTCCGACAGAAGACATCATCCGATAGAAGACATCATCTGATGGAAAACATCATCCGATGAAAGACATCATCCGATGAAAGACATCATCCGATGAAAGACATCATCCGATGCCGATTGACACATGCATATCACGTGACTCATTAAACCTCATTTCGATAGAGGACATCATCCGATAGAAGACATCATCCGATGAAAGACATCACCCGATGGTAGACATCATCCGATGGAAGTCATCATCTGATGGACAGGAAACTTTCAGACTTTCAAAAACTTCAACATGACTGAATAAACTAATACACAGTTGGACCATAACCTCATTTAGAATACGTGTAGCGAGAGACTCTAATAAAACAGATCATTCTATCATTTCACGATCATTCTCAAACTCAGAAGTTAATCAATCAGGTTCATTCCAGACCTCAGTGTTCATAACTCAGTATTCATAACCTTACTAATACGATAAAGTAGTAACCAGGAGTTGAAATCGCCTTTCCAGCCACTAATCTGTCACCCTGAGCACCTTCCAGCAACCAGCCTTAAACATCCTCATTAGACTTGAAATCCTCACCTGGTAGTTCTTCACCTACATCATAAGGTTTAAACTATAAGCTTAATGCTTAGTAAGGAGTGCAATGCTAACGTGTATGCATGAATGCACAAATTAAAGAAACACATGTTCATCGTTTACATCACGTTCATCGTTTACATCACGTTCTTGTTCATCATTTACATCATGTGGATTAAGGGAGGATTTGTGTCAAAAAGGGGGTTGACAGTGAAAGTGTACATAGTCCCTTACGGGCCGTATTCATGGTCCTTCTTTTGGATAGTGACATACGCCAAACCGCCCCCAACCCTCTCTTAATCCTTGTTGCATCAGTTTCATGTTCATATCTTGATCGTGAAGGAAAACATGAACTTAAAACATTTTCATATGCTTGAAAAAGAAAACAATCGTGAAGCATGAGTATGAGTACTCTCATTTCATCAGACTAAAAGGACAGCTCATTCATTTATCAAAAGATCATAACATCAACTTGAGTATCTTACCCAAACAGACAATAGCACAGATAACCTTTAAACATCATAGACAACTTTTACCTAGTACCCTTGCAATGTAGGGCCTTATTGGCCGGAAATTTTACTCACTCACTTACCTGGTTTCCATGTCTTTTGTCCTAAACTCCCAATCCAAGTTTTCAAAAATATCATCGAATTTATCATCACCTGTAAAAAAATTAAATGAAATACCATGCACCTCTAAAGTATACATGTAAAACGTATGTACATATACGTAAAAACTAACATGCTGGCAATCAAGCCTCGTTAGAATTTTTCATAAGTGTCAATCCACCAAAATAGGTTTTTGAAAACTATTAAATGTAAATACATAATAATATAGAAACTCCTACCTCAATTACGACTGCAAAACTACTGACTAGATGACACATGCTATCAAGAACAGGCACCAGAACAAGGAACATCTTCAGAACCTATAACAATCTCGACATCAAAAATCCCTAATCAAAACACGAGGGATAAAAGGGTGGATCCTAATTGAAACTAGGAACCCAAGCCTAAGAGGATAACAAACAGTTTCAAACCTCGCTGAGGCGACAAAAGTTTCCTAAATAAAATCATATTAAATTACACTGCAGGGTCAACTGCTTCCAGCAAGGGTTAACCCTTCATAGACTCTACAACACAAGGGTCGACTACTCTGGTCGACCGTTCATAAAAGCTAGACACAGTAGCGATCGACACTTGTAGGAAGGGTTGACCCTTTTCCTCAAGGTGTCGACCCACAATAATAAAACCATGCATTATTGGTAAACGTATACACATAAAAGACTGACGTGCTGACAACCAGGTCTCGCCATATTTTCATGAGTGATAGCTCACAAAAATAAGATTTTCTTAAAAACCATGCACTGCAGTGCAAATAATATAAAACCTCTACCTTTATGCAGAGCGTTCATTCTTCCAACTCGAGGCGCAACCTCAGCAATTGACTCGAAGTCTTCCAAGTCGTCTGAGCCTAACATAAAACCAAACTGTGCGATCGACACTTTATGAGGGACCGGTCGACACTTATAAGTCGGGGTGGACTAATCGGTCGACACTTAGAACAATCGGGTTGGCCGTGGTCGACACTTCCTTTAAGCTATCGATACTTGAAGCTCTCAAGTTTATTTATCAAATGGCCTAGCGGTCGACACTTTATCCACAACTATCGACACTTGCACAGTCGACACTTCCCCTGAAGTGTCGACACCCCAAACTCTCAGGTTTCAATCCATTTACCCTAGTGGTCGACACTTCCCTTGAAGTGTCAACACTTACAGCTCTTTGTTCCCAGCACAGAGCTTGAAGTGTCGATCGACCAACTACAGTGGTCGCACTTGGGCAATTTCTAGCGACGAAAAGTCTTGGAAATCACCCCCCTTCGCCGGTTTTTGCCTCCAAACGGTGACAACACGACCTTCATTGCTCAAATCCATCCTTAATCTAAAATTCTAAGCTTTATTCACATAGATGGAGGTTGAAAACTTACCCTCGTTCAAAATTATTTCATAAAAGGTGGTGTATGAAGCCTCACGAACAATCCGTCAGCCACCGAACACGATGAAATGCGCAAAGCGGAATCAACCTTCTCTCCCTCTCTTTGGGGGCTCCAAGAAAAATTAGAATAGGGTTTCCCTAACCCTATTCATCAAATTTCTACAAATTTACACTCTAACCTCACAACTTCAAGAATTTGTAAATGTTACCCAAATTTAATATTACACTAAAAAAATTTATAAAAATACCGATTTTTACTGAACACACCTTCATGGTCCTTCGAGAATTGTTGAAGATTGATTTGTCCATTATCCTTATCTATCTTAGTAATTTTTTTAATTTACCATCAAAACTTAGTCTTTTCTGATCAAATTCCAAATTTAGACAAAAACTAAGAGATTTGTGTTAAATCTTGACTTACCCTTGTAGATTGACCTTCCAATAACATTGTTACGTCGTCATTTTAAGATACATTTGAATTGGATTTACAAGTTAAAATTTATGGTTTCTATAAAACAACAAACCAATAGAGAGCCACCACCCTTATAAGATCTTTTAAGTATATTGTATTTGTATGTGTCAAAATCTTTGAACTGCTATTGATTTGACAAAATCTCGCTCATTGGTTCTTACTCTCAAACACACACAACTAGAAGTGTTAAACAAGCGAGCTGGAGCCAGCCCACTTGACCGGTTGGGCACTATAGCGGGCTCAACTCATTTAACAATGACTCGCGAGCCGACTAGAGTTGAATTTTTGTTTGGCAAACTCGTTAGGCTCATCTCGTTTAACTTGATAGGTTCAATGAGCCATAGTTTTTAATGGTTGGCTTGTTGAGCCTCAGTCGGCTCGTTTCTCATCTTAATTGCAAATTATTGGCAATTAGATAAGTGTCAATCCAGTCAATATGTGTATAATTTGTAAGGATACAACTATCAAATATTTGTAATGATATTCGTGTGATACTTTTTTATTAGATTATCTCAAATAATTTTTGATGCGATGCTGAAGCAAAATAAAAATGATAACTTTAAAACCCTGGTTGGTTCGATGGAGGTACTAAGTAGGATATCTGTCGACCTTGTCTCCAATAGATTAGGAGAACTCCAATGAGGCAGTTTGAGAGTTCGTACCCCTTATGTTTATGCTCTACCTTCAAATAAGACAATAGAAAGGAATGCACTCGTAAGAATCTTCATTGGACTTACAATATGAAGATAATTTTAACGACAATTAATCTCAGAAAGGAAGAATAGCCGCGCGAAACGTTCTAAGGAAGAACTCGACTTTTGGGAGAGGAAAACCTCAAATTTTCTATTTAATCAAATCTTCTAAACATAAGAGTCTTGAGGGTTTTTAATAAACGACTCTTGAAATAAAACATAAGCTAAAAACTAAAGTAAGAATTAAATGAAAAGATGAACGCATGGGCGCGCACGCAAGGATGAGCCGCGGGCTCCCTTGAAATAAGGAACCTTTTGTTATCTTTCCTTGAAATAAGGAACCCTTCCTTATCTTTGTAAATTACTAAGGAATCATTCCTTATGTCACCTTGATCAAGGGAGACAAATATCTTCTTCTTGGGTTGATGTGATCTCGGGTTTATTCCACTTAAGTGAATGGAATGCCTTTTCTTTATCTTAAGGCGTGAGATCAAATACATCTTTAGCTTTGAGAAATTCACCTACATATGACATGAGTAGATTAATTAGCTTCTTGGATCGGGCTCTAGTGATCGGGCCTTAAGGCACATCAATTTTTTTTCTAAATGCATATCATTTTATACATTAATAAAATTATTTTGTTAATTAAATGACTATCTATTATATTTTGACATTATAATGATAAATAATCATTATAATTTTAATAACTAATTTTTTCAAAAATAAATATTATTTTTATATAAATTAAAAACATTTATATATGTTTGGTTCATTAGGTTTTATTCGTTAAGACTCGTTAGCCTCGTTTAGCCGGCTAGACTCGGCTCATTTAACATTGACTCGCGAGGCAGCTCAGGTTGAATTTTTTTTTTATCGGGTTCATTGGGCTCGCTAGGCTTCACTCATTTAACTCGTTAGAATCAGTAAGCTATATTTTTTCATACTCGGCTCGGCTCAGCCGGTTCGTTTGTTATCTCTAACGCATACCAAATGAAATATATTATGGTTTTTATATCATTTCATGACCACCTGCCACGACCCATCAAGCAAAATCTCACCATTATGAACCGGAAAATCTTTATGGTAATGGAAATTTTCAATTTCAATAAGGTACAATAAGTGATGGGATTTCACAATTAATGGCAATTACCACAAAATACATGTAATCGCACTCTTAAAATTATAAATTATATTTATTCAAAATAATATTAGATGATATACTGATTATATATGTATTGATCCTCTATTGAGATTTGCAATAATACTATGTTTAAAATCCATCAACCTCTCATGTTACGTCTTTATTTTCAACTACCATTAGGTCTTTATCAAATAATTAATTCATAATATTTATAAATTGTGTGAGAATTATTTGATCTATGAACTAACAAATAATGTAATAGAAAATAATGGATTCAAATCAATGTATTAGTATTCCTAACTGCTCATTTGATATATTTTCATAATACAAGGTTTATAAAATGTGCCTAAGACAAAAGTTTACAAAGTAAATCAAATAATAAATTAATATGGAATATGAGTGTGTTAAGTACTATGAATTATGATCATACATACATGTTTATCATTATGATAAAATGAATTGTTCTTTATTTAACAAAAATTAGAATAACAGTTTAATTTCATTTAGTTCAATCATATATAACTATATTATATAAAACATCTTCATTTCTATATCACAACATATATAGTCGAGATCTAATTATACATTCTCAATAGAATGAATTGTGACTTTTGACTTTATATTATTTGAAAATCTCTAACTTCAAATATGTTAGAGGCTTATTTAAGTTATCTCTTTATACATTTTATCCATATATACACAATGTAGGCTAATATAAAATTGCAAACACAAAAAATTAGTTAACAAAAATATTTATTCATTACATCAATAAAGGTTCATTACTTGTTGTACAAAGAACTCTAAAGTACATAAAGAGGTACATGATAGTAGTGGCGCTGCATGTGATAACTAATTATAAATCTTTTATAAAAGTAAACAGTTACTTAAGAGTAACTCTAATGTTCTTTTGTTTTTTACAATTTTATGGAGATTATTCCCCCTTGTGCAACTAACGATGGATGCCTAAACACAGTGATGAGCTACCTCCAAGATACAACTAACAAGTAATTACCTAGTTACATGAGTTACAAATATATTTATAACTTTAGAGGTTGTTTACAGCAAACAATTCAATTTTTTTTTAACAAAATAGATCATAATTTTATTATTATCAACAAATATACTCTTGTAGTGATTTAATCTATTAAATTCATCATGTGAAATATAATTGACTGATTTTCTTTTTAATTCTAATTAAAGTTCTAACAAATCTCGTCTGATATGTCTTCTAAAGGTGATGATTTGTCGGCATTTTTTTCGTTCCTGTACTACAATTCTTCTGTATAACGCAATTTCTATCTAATCTGAAAGTGGGTTAGATTTAGAAACAAAGTTTGACATGTGCATTCTATTTGTAGAATTAAACAAATTAAGTAACGACTATATTTATTGACGGCGAAAAGAATGTTGTCTATTTTGCCCAAAATAAAATTTGAAATATATGTTGTGATGTTTACCCAGTATTTAAATGCTACAGCCATGCGTCACTTATCAGCTCTGATCTTTGGTGGATATATACAAAGAAAAACAAAAGAAAATCCCTCGAAGCCTGTTGAGGTATTCAAATTGTTTTGGCAGAAAGATATGTCCAGCAAGCTCACTTTCCAAGGAATATATTCATTTTTTTTTTACGAAAGGAATAATTCTCTGCAGTCTGGAGCTACAAAGATGCTTGAAATTCAAGCGAACATGTTCTTAACTCTTAAGGTAACCTACTTTTCCACTCATCTTATGGTGTTGATGAAACACATTTAGCTAAAAGTTAGATTATCACTTTGTTAAAATATATTGTAATGGAAAAAAATTACAGTAAAAAGGTATTATCTAAAAACGAATCTTTGAGTTCTAACTGAATGTAAACAGATATAATCATCTAATAATAGTAGTTCTGGTTTAGTTTGTCGACTTGATCTTTTCGGCGTATGGCTCATGGCTCATGGCTCATAGATATACAGGCAGTGCATCGGGTTACGACCGTCTCACTAACGAAGATAGGGCGAACGGGGCGTGGTGGCGAGTTTAATGGCGGCTTTGAGAGAAGAATCTTTCTTTTATCGTCAAAGCAGAAAGCATATATTCTTGATTTGGATGCGATAGTGTGTGATTTGGATTTCTCCAGATTTGAACTCTCTTTGAACTGCATTGCATTGAATGGGCCTTCTCTTTATCAAGCTTGTGTTTGTGTGTTTTGATTTGAGCCCTACACCATAGGCTTCCTCACACCACTTGTTAGAGAAAGCACCCCATATCACTACACTTTGAGGCATAGCCCTTGCCTATCGTGGTTTAACTTAAATGATCTGACTCGCCTTACTAGCCTTGTCAGTTCGCTCATATGACTTCAAAAATTACCTGCCAAATACAAAAAAATATTGTAGAACAAAAAAAATGTGAATGTCTGTGGTCGTCCGCCTTGTGAAGCCGAGGACGACTAAAGATTCTGTTGATGGTGAGTGTTCATTCCATACCAGTGGGGGTACACAATCTCACATCACTTGAGAGAGTAGAGTTCTCCTTCCTACTTAGTACAATGCGTTTTGGGTTAATTCCAAAAATAAATCTGTGCGAGTTCCGACCTAAAACGGATAATATTGTACTAGAATTACTTGGGACTTCACAATAGTGTAGGTGTATTTATAACGTGGTAACCTTCTACCCTCTTGTAACCAATATGTCACACATTTTATTACCCAAATACATGAAAATTAACTTCATCCTAGATGGTTATATATTGGTTATATTGTGTACATAGCGAATGTGATGGAGAGAAACAATTACGATAAACGGTTTACATGCCATAGAATTGAAAATCACTCTCCAAACACCTTTTCTTTTACTTTTGTACGGTAAATCTATTTACACTCATCATTTACGATCAAAACTCTAGCCAACAACAGATCTCTATTTATCTGGATCTAACGACTCTCTCTCAGACAGTGAATACAAGGTAAAGGACTGGCTACGTAGTCAGGAAAGAGAATGTCGGTCCCCAAGAGAGAGAAAAAGTTGAGCATAATGGGAGACTTGCGTATAAGAATAAGTGCTCTTTAAGAAGTTGTATACTTTGTTTTGAACAAGGGTTTAACTCATCATCTTCAAATTTTCTTTCTAACTCTTCTTGTTTGGCATTCAATTATTTCTTATTTGCTGCGCATTTGTTCTTGAATCCAATTGTATTCCGAAAAAAGCCGGTAACTAGCTGCAGAAAGATCAAGCCAAGGAATGTTCCAGCAGGTCAAGAAGGCCTCCCCTATGAATTCCCATGAGAGACCCATCTGCCTTCAAGGGGACTCTGGTCTGGTCCTCACCACTGACCCCAAGCCCCGTCTCCGATGGACTTCCGAGCTCCACGAGCGCTTTGTCGATGCCGTCACTCAGCTTGGCGGTCCAGATAGTACTACTTCTTTCCATACTTAAGTACAATCTCTTTTGATCTCTCCTCCACTTTACATGACGTTTCTAATTCTAACAGTTTCTATCCTTTGCCCTTGTTTTCAGAGGCCACTCCAAAGACAATCATGAGGGTCATGGGTGTGAAGGGTCTTACTCTTTACCACCTCAAGAGCCACCTTCAGGTTTTATCAATTAATTGCATAAGTCTCATTCTTCAGGTTTTATAATTCTTTAATTGTTCGACTCTTCCACCTTATTTAGAAATACAGGCTTGGAAAGCAACCGCATAAGGAATTCAACGATCACTCAATCAAGGATGGAATGAGAGGTGATGATTCAGAAAATACATTGACGTTCTTTATTTACAACTTTATTTTTTTCGTTAGAAAAAGTAGATTATAAGATATTTGATTTTCTAAAAAAACATTTGCTTGGATGTTGTTTTCTGAGCCAGCTGCGGCTTTAGATCTTCAACGAAACATTTCATCTTCTTCCAGCATGATGGAACGCAGCATGAATGAGTACGCTACCTTTTTTTTTTTTTTAATAGTGAAAGTAAAGAATTAAGATTTAATTCATGATAATACACCACTTTGTCAGTTATTAGCTTGACTGAATTTATTTATTTATTTTTTGAAATATGTAGCAGTAACTCACACACGGTTGATGCAATTAGGACGCAAATGGAGGTACAGAGAAGATTACAGGAGCAGCTAGAGGTAAAGTGATAATGATATGCAACATAATGTTTCCAATCTCAAAGATAAACTTAATCTTACCATTGAAATGGAAGTACGGCAGGTTCAGAAACACCTTCAGCTGAGGATTGAAGCGCAAGGGAAGTACATGCAAAGCATACTGGAGAAGGCATGTCAAACCCTCGCCGGGGAAAACAGTACGAGTAATGCAGCTGTGCCGTTCAAGACAGCAAGAAATAACAATGCTAGTCCAAGTCCAGATCATGCTATTCCCCCTTTTAAGTTCGCATGCTTTGGAGACGCTGGTAATATCAGCGGCGGCGATAATGGTAGCGACCAAATTGACCATCTTCGTCAGAACATGGAAAAATGCAACAACGAGAGTGGTTTCATGTCGAGCAGTGGCAACTACTTGTGCTCGGAGAAGAAGAAGCCTGGCTCTTATGGAAAGAGCCCATTCATCTGGTGTGATGACATCCGACTGCAAGATAGCACTTTCAATTCAGATTGCTGCGCCAACATCATCCGTTGAAATTAGATGGAAGAGTCCGGATTCCAAGGCAAGGATAAACGTCTGTTTGCTGAGACCGCCGTTTTCTTGCAATAACTTCAGGCTTTTTCTTTTTTTGCTACATGGAATATTACCAAACCCTTTAAACATCATCGTCATCAAGCTGTAATCTTACCTTCGTAACCCAAAACAAAAAACATTAATATTATCCGCGGGTTATTATATCTAGAAAACTTACATTAATTCATCCCCTTTTATTAATGGAGATCTGGAGCTCTTGCACCACACACAAACATTATAATCTTGATTTCTTTCCCTTACCTGTAATGGTAACGTTTCTCTAGGGTCATGTAACCACTTGTGCTGAGGCCGCAACAAAAATTCAAGACTGACAACCGAACCCGATCTTCAAAGAGAGCTCGATAGTCAACACAAGGATACTAAGAGTGGCATGCAATGGAAGACTTAGAAACCAACTCCAAGCTCCAAGCCTACGAAATGGGTCAAATTTCACGTAGGTGCTAATCAATCAAAATAAAAGCCTAACGAAATGGGTCAACTTGCCGGCGACGATTTCGAACTTCAACCTCAACGTTCTACTACCATTTGAAAGCTCACGTCAAGAGAAAGAGTTTAGACTTCAAAAAAAACACGAAACTAGTGCCAGAGGGGGGTCGTCGGAGGTTTTCCAGAAAATGGAACCTGCCCCTTTAATCTTAGATATTGGGCGTTCTAAGAGAGCCGAACAAGTGTCGACCCCAAATGAGGCAGAACCAAACAAGTGTTGACCGCTGCCCCGTATGTGTCTACTCCTAATCAACAATACCGAGCGAGGGTCGACCCCTGCAGAGTCTAAGTTTGCGGTTGTTTATAGTATCCTTTTGGTTTGGGTTCCCAGACCCAATATAAAACTCATATGTGTATCCCTAGTGTTTGAGAGGGATATTCATTGATTTTCTTTTATGCTCGAGTGACTGTGTGGATTTCGAGTCAGTGCTAGAGGATGTAGTTCCGGTTTGCAAAAAAGAGCAATTATCATTGAGGTAGGCTCACCATTATGTAAGTATGTTTTACATGTTTACTATTGATGTATAATATTTCATTTCTATTGTGTGTATATATACTAGAGGATGAATTCTCTTGATGCTTTGGAAGGTTTCAGTTTCAAAGTATCACGAGGTTATCCCAACACATCTTCTGCTGCGTGAAGATGTTTTGTTTGTACATCACGAAAATGGATAATAGGTCGGTAATAACGCACTATTTGGATTTGAAATCCTTAAATTTGATAAGGTGACGTGCTACGATGGGGATAGAAGTTAAAACATAAAAGTGTTGTTCTCGGCTATGTGTTGTTTTGACTCAAAAGAGCAGTAACTTCTCCCAAGCACAACTCCATCAATTATTAGACTTTGAGACTGAAATTTGGACAACTACTCGTGGAGGGAGTGAATAGAATGTGCTCCAAATTTGGGGGCAAAACAATTTGTGAAGCAAAAGTTAATATGAAAAGAGTGGGCGGTGTTGTAAAGAAAGAATACTAATCTGGTTGAGAATATAGGTGATCTTTGTAGATGTATAACTCACTAGATTGATGGCTTCTTAAAAAGCTTTTTGGACAGAATGAAGCTGTTTGTGTGAGGATGATTGTCCCCAAAAATAGAGGGCTGAATCATTGTGGATTAAAATATATGGTTACAGGTTGGTCAAGAGATGCTACGACTACACCTTCTTGTGTTCTTCGACTTTCTTGGATGAAAGGTTCCAACTTTATATGATTAGAGATTTTTCTAAACCCTTGTTGGATATGCAATTTTTATGGAGAGAGGGAAAGAAAGGTTTAGTAACATAAGGATTTGATGCGCCACAGGAATCTTCAACCCACCATCGACGATGAAGGTTTCATAATCATGTTTCTAGTGTTTATTTTGTAGGTGATCGAGGAATATGCATCCAAGCTATCAAATATATCAATTACACTACAAAATATTATATGGAGATTTTTATGATAAAACATAAGTGGAGGTTCAAGCATAAAATTACAAGAATTATGAAACATTCCAAAATTGTCGGCAACCTGGCCTCCCTAATTTTATATCAAAAAGTGCTCTTCATGAATATTGTAGCCAACTTCTTTAGCTTTCCAAAATAGAGATTGCATAATTATTGGACTTCCTTTTCTATGCTAAATAGGCCCAAAACATAGACATTCATTTTCTGCCCATTTTCTTTATTTTCCAAACTAAAAACCCAAATACACTCAAAAAGAGCTTGAAGATAATCCAATAGACCATTGCTGCACCCAAAGACTCAAGAAGAATTTATATTCAAAAAGGTTAGAAGCACTTCCATTACATTTAGATGAAGGAAATTTGAATCATTTACTAAAATGGGAGTTCGAGGAATTAAATGTGTAGATAAAGACAACAAATAAAGGAAGTAACGACATGCAAGGTGTGACACGGATCAATGACTTGAAAAGGGAATTAAAGGTGTGCATAGAGGGAATTAAAAATGTGCAAACATCAAGGGTTGGAATAGCATTTCATCTAAATAAGTAAACAATGTTAATGTTGCATCAATTTTCAATTCGGCTTTATTGTTTTAAAAATGTGCAAACATCAAGGGTTGGAATAGCATTTCATCTAAATAAGTAAACAATGTTAATGTTGCATCAATTTTCAATTCGGCTTTATTGTTTTTAGCCATTTGAATAAGGACCAATTATTGGTTTCCTCATTTTGGTAATTTTGTTAAGGGTTGTAACCATCAATGTAGGGTATATATACCCCAATTGAGGGCTGTTTTGATCATCTTTAAATGATAGAAAACCCTAAAACAAGTTCTTGTTTTGCAAGTCTCCACTTTCGACTGGTCGTTTCTGGTGTTTTGTTACAAATTTGATTATCGATTTGTGAGAGTTTGAATAATCATCTCTTACTCTAACTTTCTCACTTCTTAAGAGGTGACATGCTTTAGTAAAGTTGAAGCAAACTCATAAGGACCAAGCTGGAGTGCTACCGTCTTTTCAAAGAGCCCTTAGAGAGTAGAGGTGTGTGATTACCACCCCTAAGTCCAACTTGTATTGTTTCTGCCAAAACTTCCTTTTCCATCCGAATTTGCTGACGACATTTTGAGGTATCTTTCTTCATTGATAACCTAGAAAGATGTCTAAAAATTGTGCCAAAATTCTTTCATTTGATATATGTTATTGCTTCCTTAAAATGGCCTTAACCTTAAACTTTGATTACTAACAACCCTCACCATTTCAGTTATATCTTCCAATTCCTTTAACATTAACCCCTGTATTTTTTAGGGTAACATTTAGTCATATGAGAGAAGATTTGGGTTCCAATTTCACTACAAATCAAGTAAAATTGATAGAGATATGATGCGTGCAAGTTGACTCCAAAATCTTCCAAATGCGTGTTCTTTCCTTAACGGTTGTCATCCTTTCCAAAATCTATTTTGGAAATAACACACAATTCGCTTGGATGTTACTCAACAAGGGAGAGACAGCAACTTAAAGAAAACTTTAAGCTTTGTGAAGACACTTCAACATGATTTTTCATTCAACTTTTGCTACCTATTACAAGCCTTAAGGATGATATAAATAATACCTCTTAAGAGAATTAGAGTTTTCACCCAAAAATAGCTAGTCACATGATATGCAAAACAAAAGGAAAGGAAATACTTGGCTAGGCCATGTAGCCAAGTACCTATAAGCCCTATTTTGGGTAAGTTGACTACCCAATCCCAAAAAATGTCTTTTCTAGGACCTAGTACATTAAAACCATAATAATAATGCTTTTGGACTTCCAAAAATATAACACAAAAATTTACTAGCACAACATACGACTAGTTCTATTTTCTTTATGGGAATGTGTTGTGGCCAAGATGGAAAGTGGCTTGGTTGCCGAGTTGCTTTGTCTACAAATTTCAAATGTTTTGTCTTCCCTTTAACCCTTGGACATAACATTGAAATAAGGGCGAACCTTCTTGACTTGTCTTCATTGGATTTGGTTTCAAGCCAGCAAAGGAGAGTGGGCCAAGTTGATCTCATGTGGAGTGTTTTATGTTAGGAAGATTGTTGGGCCAAATGTCATGCCAATGCTCCATGGACTCAGAAGCTTTGACTTCTCATTGTGTATCTAACTATCCTTCTCCTCAAAACTAGTTAGAAGGGAGAGTCCTACAAAATGAACAAAGAGGTTAGAAAATCTCTTGGTTCAGAACCTTGTGAGGGAGCCCTGTGGCACATCATAAGTGTGTATTTGATTTATTATGATTTTACAGGTGGTGTTGCTGCATGATCTTTGCAAGTCACCTTGTAATGTGGCTTGATCATCAGATCGCATTCATCTTTTACTTATTCGTTCGGACTCGTAAGGTGTTGCTTGGTCTTTGGATCACCATCTTTCTTTTATATTGTGTCAAAAGGGTCCTTGTATGATCATTATTTTTCAACTAAAGTGATTTTAAAATGAAAAGTATGATGATTACTTATTTTATGTAACATATCAAAATTTTATCCCCAAATTAGTCTAAATTAAGGATTCAAACCTAAATTGATTCCCTCAATTTTAGCTCAATCAACCCTAAATGGAATAGATTTCTAATTTGACACGCTACGGATTTAAATCAAAATCAATTCCTTCCATGAATGCAAATGGAAATTATCAATTAAATTCGAAATAACTACCTAAAGAAATTAATCAACAGTAATTTAAGATTCTATCAATCTACAAACAAATGAAACGATTGTAAAAATTTAATTCTTCCATAATAAATTCATGCGATTTTACAAGGAAGAGAAAATGGAAAGTATTAATAGATATCAATTAAAGATATAATTGAGAATTTAATTATGAATTTCCTAACTTAAAAATAACCAGTTACCAAATATAACCTATTATATTAAACTCTGCAAAACGTAAATTGAGAAATAAATTAAATGTCTTTGATCTACTAAATCATAAACGAATTTGAACGTAGCCAAGAATTTAAGGAAATTTTGTAGCCACCTTCCTAGGATGGAAACCTAATTTATGCTCTACCTAACATTTAAAATCAAACCAAAATTCCATCTTGCAATTCTTTCTCCTCCTTCCTTGTACAGGACCGATCTGCTCTTCCTAATAAGAAACAAAACAACTATGCCTCCATAACTCTCTCTTCACTCCACATTCTCCCTCCATTTCACTTTCAGAAAATCTCCTTCCCATATTGCTCAATTCAGAAAAATTATATTTCTAAAGAATCCTTAACAAAACAATTATATTAATAATAAAATAATTGCTTTAGGTGACCAAGATCCCATGATTTCGCTGACGAAGCCGAACCTTATTCCTTCAAATAAGGGTAAGTAAAAACAGTAGGTTTTGTCAAATTATAATTTTTACTTGGACACGCATGTATAGGCATATAACGTAGGAATGTAGAAAGATAAAAATAGTATGACATAATGTATGCGAGTATGAATGCATAAAAATGAATGGAATCGATGAAAAATATGAGATTACTAATGAAAGCTTGAACGCATGAGATGAAAAATGAAAGCCTTAGATGGCTGATAAAACTTTATGAGGGTAAGTAACCGCTAGTTTCTAAAAGCCTCAACGCATAATATGAATGAAAAATGAGTTTCATCCAGTATGTAACTTTAAGCATAGAATTCGGTATCGTATGCAATTAAATTGATATACACGTATTTTTATCTTACTGAGTTTATCTCACGCATTAGTTTTGTGATATAGATGAGTTGTTATCTGAAAATGAATTGGCGCTGATCAAGAATTTTTTGGAGACGGGCGAGCATACAGATGAAAATGTTGTTGGTTCAGAAAAGTAATTTCAAGTTCTTTTCAATTTTATTATCATTCAAAGGATATTTATAATTTAACTTTTGTTTTAAATAAATTGTTGTTACCTTATTAGCAAATAAAGTTTAAATAATTTATTAGTTGTTGGATTTTAAATTGACTTTGTTGTTGTTGGCAATTTAATAAATAAGGTTTTATTTAATGGTTCTTTAATATTGAATTTAGTTGTTTAAAAGCTTCCGTCTAAGAAATGATTTTCACTATTTTTTTCAAGGATTTCTTAATATGGTAATTCAAAAATTAGGGTTTTTATAACGATCCAATTAAAGCTAATTTGTAATTCGATCTGGGGAGAAATTTTAGGGATTTCAATTGGGAAAAAACGAAAATGAATTTTTGTGGTTGTTACATTTTCATATAGTTGTCTATGTATACAATGACGTTTTGATTATTGCTTCATCGATGGTTCGTAGAGTATGTTTTCTTAAAGTGAGAGAAATGAGTTTTCCTTTGAAACGATATTCGAAAACTATTTACGAATTGAACATTGTTTGAGATGAAAGGTTAAACATGTTTTACACACACTGCATGTAGTATATTATTTGCGTTGTATTTGTATCATTGTTTTCTAAAATCCTATTTGGGTGAGTTGTAACCTATAGAAAACCTGATCAGAGTATTATTTATTGATTATCGTTTATACGGATTTCTTCATAGATGACCATTGTTCATTGACTACCCGAGTAACAGGGCTAGATCCTCAAATTGCACGTTGCTTGTTTATTCCTTCTTGCTCATGAGGTGTTGCTAGACTTCGGTCGCCATCTTTCATTGTTTATGTGCCGGAGAGGTCCTTGAGTGACCTTCTTTTTTACTGAGATGATTTTCATATGATAAATACGATGATGATGTATTTTTATATAGTCGTCTATGTATGCGACAATGTTTAGCTTAATGCATCATCGGTGGCTAGCATGTTTTATAAAAATGTTGAAAAAAATGAGTTTTCATCAGACAATATTTGAAAACCATTTATTATCATCATATTTGAAAAGAAAGTTAAAAGAAGTTTTACATGTATTTAGTATAACGCTTCTACTAAGTCACTCACCCCAAACGACCCCCTCACTCTTTAGGAAAGAACAAGAACAATGAGTAGCTGGAGTTCCTAAAAGAAGTTGTTTCCTTTATTTATTTTTCGTGTTGAGTGTCTAGTTGAATTCTTGGTGGGGACTTAACTTTTATTTTGACTTGTATTAGTTTATGAATTTGGACATGGACTTGTAGATCTTATTGACCGGCTTTACTTTATTGCTATATTATATCAGTGATCACTGTGTGCATCTTGGCCTTTGATTTATGTTTAAGTCTTTCGTTGCAAACCAAGCCTCGGGCTGGGTGAATGGGTCCTCTCCGATGATTGAGTTCCCTGACTCAGTGTTCTGTTAGGACTGCCTCCTGGTCGTGTGTAACACCCCAAATTATATAAACCAGGTTCGCTACACATAATACTGAACCGAACTATGACATTTTGAGAAAATCTTAAAATTTCACTCAAAAATCAAAATTTGATCCTTAAACGTAAAAACTTGCAGCGGAAAATATCTGTATAAAACGACATTCATTAAATAATTAAAATATTAAGGACTGTTGGTTGAAAAAAGACAAAAGAAAAAAAGAACACATCTACCGCTGAACAGTGTCGGCGGTAGAAGCAGAAACAAAAGGCTTCTTTTGCTACCAATGTCCACCGCTCACGTCAGCCAAACGACACGTCGACTTCTCACGTCTACCGCTCACATCCACCGATCACAAAGCGACAAAATTACTACCCACATCTACCGCTCACACCCACCCATCACAAAACGACAAAATCTATTACTCACGTCCATCGATCCAAAAAAAAAATGACAAAACCTATTACTCACATCCACCGATCACAAAACGACAAAACCTATTACTCACGTCTACCGTTCGACAACAACTACCGATAGACTATATCCACCGATAGACTATATCCACCGATAGACTACATCCACGGGTGAACAGTAACATTCTAAACAAAACGACAACTCTGCCTACTAAAAGAACTTGTAAATTTTAATAGCAGCTATTCAAAATAACATAAATCCACAACTTTATAAATCCAGAATAACAATCTACAACTAAAACGAAATCGTGTTTTTCATAATCAGAAAAGCTCCAAAATTAATAAAAACATTAAACTCCTGCTGTCATTAACATTCTTAGCATACTAAAACTGAACCATTGTTAACTAGACTTTCACACCTACTAACATTAGTTAAACCGCCTCATCAGAGCACCGAACCGTGGCATAGCTGTGCTCCATCAACTTCACCTATTCTTTAATACATTCAGAGAATTCACCTGTTGCAACCTCAGCACCTACATCACAAAACTCTTCTATTAGCCTAATGCTAAATAAGTAGAGCAATAATGAAATGATAAGCTGAAACATAATTCCTAGTCATGCAGTTTCTACTTTCACATCTCAGTTGCATTCGCCTTCTTTCTCTGATCTGATCCTTCGGTTCCATTGGGAGTTGGATCAATTTTTCCAAAGTCATACATCCTCTTCATCGATTAAGGGGCAGATTAATTCCCTTAACTGCTGATCTGATCCTATATTCCATTGGGAAGCAGATCAATTTCCCAAAGTCATACATCCTCTTCATCGATTAAAGGGCGGATTAGTTTCCTTAACAGTTGGTCTATTACAATCTGTTCGTACCTTACCATATCATTACATGTAAATTCATTTTCGTGTTCTTTCCAAAAACATGATACATGACATACAGAAAACATTCAAAACAAGCATAAACCTACTGTTTTGTGATGTAGGCCCGAAGGCACACACATACTCCAGTTACTTGGTCTCTTGAAAGAGCTTGGTTGAAATCTACCTCGGGAGTTTGCTTAGACCTAAAACCATAAACCGAGCATTAATTAAATCTTCACTAAACTTCATTCTAACCATCCAGAAATCTAAGGAAATTAATTTGGGAGCTCAGTTCATTGTGCATTTCCGATTCACCCCAAAACCCGAGCTAGTTCTTACTCACAGCATTCCCAAAACTCACATTACAATTTCTCCCAATCATAGACAGTTACAATGCAGAAAGAAATCGAAGTAGGACTCACCTAGCTTGAAGAAAATGGGAGAGAAAATCGCCGAGAGAAATTTTGCTTAGCTGAGCTGAACGCCAAAAGAAGAAACGAAACAGTGGCTGCTAAAACCCTTAGCTGACCTCATTTATACACTAGTCTTCCCAAATTACACCTTTGCCCTTAGTTAGCAAATCCTTAACCTATTTAAACAACTAATCATAATCACTCATTTTCACAAGAATGAAAGTTACTAAATGATGTTATTAATTAAGGTGGACCATACCGGGTGCTACATCGTGACAAATACGTCATCCATAAATCTTCATCGGGCATTTTGGCGGCTACAACCACATGGTGACCGTGAAAGCAGGTTGCATGTGTTGCTGGCTTTCATGTTATATGTTCGTATTAACTTAGACATTACAAAATGTTAATTTGAAAGATGCTCCCTATCAATAAAGATATTATATCGACAAATAGCACGTGCTAATATGAAGGATAATAATGAATATAAATTGAACATATTCATTGGAGGTGTATGCATTATAATTAATGCATATAAGTCTATAAACATTAGAATCTACCTATGTTAATGTAGTCTAACTTGATTAATTGCATTGGAGGTTTATCTATGTAGTCATTAGCATATGCATGTAGATAGATGTTCATTAAAATCTTCTATGATGAATTCAGTTAGGGATTAAGATGATTGCATTGGTTGGTTTTTTACTCCATAGACACTCTTGTGTACACATAAGTTGATTTGATATTATTCTACATAGGAGACAGTGCAATTAGATTGAGTAATTGCACTTGACATAGTTTTACATGTAGTGTTAAATAAGTTAAGCTCTAGGCAAAATTGGAGAATCAGTGCATAGAATTAGTTGTACTTAACTATAGGTGTGCATGAGATTAGTTGCATATTTTGCTAGAGAATTTATTACAAGCTATTCATGTGACATTGTTATCTATATTGATCACAACATATAGGCTATGATTCATAACATCATATGTCTTCGTAGTCATTACATGTCTTTTAAACATATAGGAGAAGTGTATGATATCACGGGAATAAGTGAATATAAGTGCCTGATTGACTCGTCACAAAAATTGAGGCTGTAAAGACGAATCAAGTATAGCGTTATACATGATTAGGTTGAATACCTTGAATGTTAGAAATTAGATAGAATGTTTTGGAAGGCGCAATACATATGAGAGCTAACCAACAAACAAATGACACGTGTAAGAAAGAAAAAATATAAGATAAATAATAAAATTTAGAATAATTATTATAAAAACCTTTAAACTATGGGGTCATTAACAAACTTGCTCTTAAACTATGTTTGTCAACAAAATTGCCATTAAACTATGTTTATCAACAAAATCGCCCTTAAACTCAGAGGGAGCTTTGGCTCATAGGCAGGAGCCCGCCATCTAATTTATCGTAAAAAATTCAAACAGTAGGCTCCCATCGCGAGATCCTGCTCTATAGAAAGAAAAAAAAGTCGGATCCTGTTTCAGAGAACATTTGTAAGAGCGGGATAACTCTCTTAAACAGGGCGCTCCCACTACTGAACACTTTATGAGTAAACAGGAGTTGTCTCTCTCCTCTATACGATGAAACCCTCTCGATTGCTAACCCTTTTTTGATGCAAATATCTTGCATTTTTGTGCCAAATTGTTGATTCTTCTCTCTCATAATTGATTTCCTTGATCAATTCCACTCTTTTCCCTCCAATTTATCAGTTTTTTTTGTGCCCTAATGTTGTTCTAATGACATCAAAAGATTCTAGGTCGAGCAGAGGTAATTTATGTTAAAAACTATGTTCTATTTACACTCTTTGAAGATTACTTGCACATATTATAGTGCATTCTTAATTTGAGATAATTTGTTGACTTATACGAGGCAACAAGTTATGATTCAAACATGGAGGAGGATTGATGTGAACCAAGGTGTCATCAAGTCCAAGCCCAATGACCACGCCCTAATACTACATGAACAAAGACTAATAATTATGCTAAGTGTAGGGAAGGAAGCAAAAATGGCAAACAATGCATAAGGAGACAAGATGGTGCAAATTCAGCTCGCCAATGCGCGCACGACACATAGCTAGTCTGCCAGTGCGTGCACGACACATAGCCAGTCTACCAACGCGCGTGCCTACAACAAGACAGAGCACGCGCGACAGACATTGTGCTTAGTCCCTATGTAAGCACCACGTGCACCCCATGACATACCTCGCGTACCCCGCATTTGAGATTCTCGCAACTGTGCGCCCAACGTGCTCCACATGCCCATCCTTGCGTCCATGCCCATGTGCCCTACACCTAGTGCGGTCCAGCACCACCTGCATATGCCTCGCACCAAGCACGGCCCCACATGCCCTGCGCACTCCACGATCCATCCGTGCACCCATGCCCGTGCGCCAAGCGACCCAACATCCCTTCTGCGCCCACCTACACGCTCCACAAGCCCCGCCAAGCACCCATTCACGTCTAACCTTTAGTTTTTAGGGTTCCTTTAGTTTAGTTTATTTTATTTTTGTATTTTACTTATTTTGCCTATTTAAACATATGAGTTAGACTTTGTTTTGGGAGTTTTTAATGATTAATGAAAATTAACTTTTTGCTTTTTGAGAGATTCGTGAGAATTCTTCTCTTAAGTTCTTTGTGAAGAACTTGATCTTCATCAAGTATTGACTTGATAGATCACCTTTGATAGTTTTGGTTCTTACCAATGAGTTTGGTTTGGGTCAACCTCCTCTTTTGATAACTTTGATTCCATCAACAAAGTTCGATCGGAGTCCAGTTCCCATCTTTTCTTGAATCACACGGCTATCATATCGTTATTTTGCGTTGTGACGGGTCCCGAATTTCCTACATCCGAGGTTTGCTTCATATGGTTTCAGAGCTTTAGCTCTGCCGATTCAAGGTGCTATCTTTAATTTTGTTTTCAATCTTTTCTTTATCTTATTCTATTCGTCATACTAGTCAAAAAGTACAAATAAAATTTTATTTTATTTCCAACCTTATATCAAAGTCTCGAGTTTTATCATCAATTCTTTCTCCTGTGGAATTTCTCTTTTTGAAGTTAAAAACAGTACAAAAAAATATATTCTTTGTCAATTTTGAAACAAATTTTGACAAAGGTATAAAAAAAAAGATGGTGTCAAAAAGTAAAAAAAAAGATGTTATCAAAATAAAAAAAAAAGTTTTGAAAACAGTAAAAAAGAAATCAAGTATCTAATAATGATATAACCAAGTTAATTTGCAAGTTTCGAAACTTATACATTTAATAACAAGTTAGGATTTCACTTCGATTACACGTAAAATGTCAGTAAGGAATTGCGAAACACGAAGACCACCATAGCATCAACCTATGAAAAGTGTCACAAAAAATGAGGTCTGAGGAATTTTTGACAGCGTTGGCATTACATAAAGGTGGTCAAAGTTTTACCTAACCCGAAAGTCAAAGTCAGCGGTCAACAGTAGGACCAGTTAAGGTCAATGTGACACCTCACTTGCCCGTCAAGCTTCGTTGGCAATAAGGGAGAGACTTTTCTGGAAAAACGAAGTCAGATGGGAAGGAAAAACCAAGTTTAGGGTTTTGAAGATCTGAGCTTGAGATGTCCATTGGTAACGTCATTTTTTCAGGCAGCTCAACTAGATTAGCCAAAAAGATGAGATTAATGCGGAGGCTTTGATTTTTGAACGATGGGGATGGCTCTAAGCAGACACTTTGGCAACCATTTGAAACGATCACCATGTCTAAACATTCGCCTCTGGAGCATTCTAAGTGAGGTAGGTTAAAAATGTCCAAGATCGGAGGTCGAAATCAACATCATTCTTGAGTAATTTGAAGTTCAAGAAAAACGTTTTCAAGTATGATCGGGGTTCAAGTTCCTATTCTTTTCTAAATCACACGGCGATCCTATCTTTATTTCTACTGTTGACGGGTCCCGATTTCCTACATAACGAGCGTTTGCATAATAGGTTTATTGGCTCCGCCGATTTAACGGTGCTATCTTCTATTGTTTTCAATTTTTTCAATCTTATTCAGTGTTCTACTAGTCAAAAAGCACAGAAAAAGTTATTATGTTTTGCATAAAGGAACCAGAAAGGGAAGATTGAGTTTGTAAAGGGGGAAAGAAATGGTGTAGGAAATTATTTAAAAAGCAGAATTTTGCGCCGAAACATAGTGAAGTGACATAATTGAGCGACACAGTGTGGGAGAATGTGCGGTCATAAGTTATTATTTTGATTACTAACATTATATTTGTTTGATTCTTTTAGCCAAAAACATATGAGTTGGGGAGCAAACTGAAGTTGATCATATGAGAGCCATGGCCAACGATCAAGTCACTGATTCTACCATGGAGGATGATAGTTTGGAAATTCCATCCATAGCCAGGCACTACGAAGGAAAGATTTTGATGAAAGCTTTGAAGAGATAGTGGTTATCTGAAGGAAATGAAAGATGTTATAGTATCCGGGGGGAAGAAATGAATCGTCTATAATATCAGGTAAATTCCACCTTTTCAAGGGAAAGAACGACGAAAACCGAGGCTGGATTTGGATAGGGAATGACAAAGTGACTGGGTAGTTTGGTCCCAAAAATTACAGGAAGATAAAAAGCCTCCACATAGATGAACATGGATATGCTAGTATTTGGTTGGGTCAAACTAGGTTGAGAAGCCAAAGGAGGTCCGGTTAATCACAAATCCCGACAGTAGGCGGAGAACTTGAGAGCCCACGTGAAAAGTGGTTAGCTCCAAAATTTGACCCTAGGTGTTCAAAAGCGGGAAGAATATTATAAGGAGATGAAAATAACCATGGTTGAGGGCAATGTGTGAGGAAGATGTAGAAGATTAACAAGACCGGTCATTAGGAGGCTTACACCAAAGACATGGGATGTAGTGGATCTAGAAACCATAATCCACATGGAAGGAGTTGCTACAGAAATGATCAAGTTGAGAGGCAACTAAGGGCCATAAAGAGACATTTAATTGGTGGTGTGTAACGTCCCCAGAAACCGCCTCGTTGGGTGCGCTATTGCGAAACAATCCCGCGATTTAAAACGATGTGTAAAATAATTTTTGAGTAAAAGGTTGTTGACTCAGTTTTTGGGTTTTTTGAACCTCAAAAAAGTGGAAAACGGCATAAAATACATTAAAAAATACGTCAGAAAGGTTTTCTGGTGCAAATAGTTAGAAATGAGGCAAAATTAAAAAAAATGAAAAGTGTGTGCTGGGCTCGTGGCGACCAGGTGGTACCTGGGCTAACCCTTGGTTTGTAGACAGGGGGCCAAGGTTCTAAATCTCCGGAGCAAAACAATCTCATTTACCAGGTGGTGGGAGAAGACGTGAGTACAGATAGGATGGCCTGAGGCGAAACCAAGTGGCAGTGTCGGTTGGCTAGTGGCCAGAATGTACGGCTGTCGGGGGAGCAGACGGGTTCGTTACAAAGTGCTCAAGTGGTATCCTGGGATGTGAACCATTGGTTATGTAGAAAGGGGGCCAGAGGGTCTATCTAAGGAAGGCAAAAACTTCATTTACCAGTTAGTGGGAAGAAAGACGTGCGGACACGTGGGACGGCCTGAGGGAAACCACGTCAGAACAACGTGTCGGTTGGCTAGGGGCGGACTGCACGGCCTATCGGGGGGGAGCCCGGCAGGTCGTTACAAGTGGTCAACTTAAAATTCATCTGGGGAAATCAAATTGAGAGGATAAAAAGCTGAAACCAGACACGGAACCTAAGAAACCAAAATGCGGCTACCAATGATGCTATAAAAAAATCAAGACCCAAATCTTATACAACAACTCGACCTGTGAAATTAAGTGTTTCTGAGACAAAAGTTTTTGACATATTGCTTCAAATGTCCAAATAAGAGAGTTATGTTTTGATGGACAATAGGCGAGTGGGTATGTGCGTTCAAGTGCCAATGAGATGTCCCAATTGAGGAGCTGTAGTGATATGGATGTGGAGAAACCCATGAAAGGTGACTTGTTGGTCACAAGGAGAGCTTTAAGCGTCCAACAAGGAAGACGGAGACAAGGTGCAAAGGGAGCATACTTTTCATACTAGATGTCATATGAATAACAAGGTATGTGGTTTGAGTATTGATTGTGAAAGTTACACTGATGTTGTTAGTACTTTGATGAAGATAAATTGGGCCTAGAAACAAAGAGACATCCAAACTCTTATAAACTCCAATGCTGAGTAATTATGGATAAATCAAAGTAACTCAGAAAGTAGAATTAGTGCTATCAATTGGAAAATATAAAGATGAAATTCCTATGTGATGTAGCGTCCATAAATGTCGCACATGTCTTATTGGAAGACCTTGATAATTCGATGAAAGGCCAATATAATGGATTCAAAAATGAGTATTTTTTTACTCAAAATGGAGGAGTTGTAATCCTAAAACCACTCAAACCATTTGATATTGTGAAGATTAAGAAAGAATTGATAAAGAATTGCGGAAAAGGGGAAAGAGTCAATAACAAAAAAGAGAGAAGCAAAACGGTGAGAAAAAGTGTGTTGTTAGCAAAACAACGACACTTGTACCATTATTCAAGGAAGACTACTTTTTAACTAAAGATCTAACATTTTCTCGTCCAAGTGTTGAATTTTCTCTGCAGTAACTTAAAGGTGTAATGGCTGAAGATTGTTCAATAAACAAACAAATTGTGATCCCTGTCTATAACAAGATTCAAGGACGAATCTTCTTCATTATCGGAGGGAATGGTGTGAACCAATGTACCACCAAATCCAAGCCCAAGAACCATGCCCCATTACAACATGAGCAAAGACCAATAATTACGCTAAGTGTGGGGAAGTAAGCAAAAATGGAAAAACAATGCATGGGGAGACAAGATGATGCAACATTCAGCCTGTCATCGCGCGCACTGCACACAGCCAGTTCACCAGCACACGCCAAGCCAAACAGCACGCGGGCACCGCGCGCCTAGCCAGACAGCTCGCGAGCACCGCGCAATGACCACACTCAATCCCCTGTATGTACCGTGCGTGCCCCACGACACATCTCATGCATCCCACATCTAAGATTTGTGCGACTGCGCTCCTAGCACAGCCCTATTATGAGCGCATAGCGTGGCCCAGGGCGCTTCACGAGCCCATTCTCGCTCCCATGCCTGTGCACCCAGTGCAGTCTAGCATCCCCTGCACATGCCTTGCACGTTCCAAAGGCCATTCACGTGCCCACGCCTATGCGCCATGCTTCTTGCGTGGCCCAACACCTCTCTACACCCACCTATGCGCCCCATCAACCACAATGCGCACCCATCGCTCCTATTCGCGACTAACCTTTAGTTTTTAAGGTTTCTTTAGTTTATTTTATTATATTTTTGTATTTTCGTATTTTACTTAGTATGCCTATTTAAACATATGAGTTGTCTTGTTTGAGAGTTTGTGTGATAATTAATGAAAATTATCCTTTTGCTTTTTGAGAGATTCGGAAGAATTCTTCTCTTAAGTTATTGGTGAAGAACTTGATCTTCATCAAATATTACTTGATAGATCACCTTGATAGCTTTGGTTCTTACCCAACGAGTTTGATTTGGGTCAAGCTGCTCTTTGATACTTCGTGTTCATCGGCAAGGTTCGATCGAGTGAAGTTCTCATCTTTTTTTGAATCACACAGCAATCCTATCGTTTATTCTGCGTTGTGACAGGTCTTGAATTTCCTACATCTGAGGTTTGCATCAAGGATTTTGTAACATATCGACTTTCATCCCCAAATAGTTCAAAATTAGTGATTCAAATAATGTAATTAATCAAATATAACCTTAATTGGCATGCAATTATAAAAATTTCCCAATTTTCAGCTCAATTAAACCCTAAATTATATAATATTTTTGAAATTTGAAAGGAAAGGAAATTACTCCCAATCAGAATTATCCCCTTCCTTTAATTATGAACATCTCAACGAGTTAAATTCCCAAAGTTAGTAAATAACTCAACACTAATGGGTTTCCAATCTTGTAACGCATGAGAATTAAGAAAGACTCGAATTCGACTTTGAATCTGACAAATTATAGAGGTCGCATTTTATTTCTCTTTTAAGGAAAGTTTTGGTAACCTTGGGAAATCGCATACCTAGGACACCACAACTTCTCTCAAGTTCTAAAAACCAGAGATATGCAAAGGGCGGCCTTCACTCTACCTCGCCAAGGTCCTTGGCCGAGCCTTTTATTTAATGTGTTGGCTCACTTTGTAGATGATGAATTAGGAGACCAAGTGGAGTTAAAGCATAACCTTCGACACAAGCATTGAGAACCAAGAAGAAGGCTCAACCAAACCAAGGGAGAGGAAGCATCCGAAGGTGATGAGCATGGTGGCCTTCATGCATGGCACGACCATCAAGAAGAGATAAAAAAATGACAAGTTGAAGCATTACAATGAGAAAATGAGGTCAAAGCCAGATGCTCAAGACATGAAGAGGTCAAACCACTTTCCATCATGGAGCACACTCTCGGCCACACCAAATTGAAGGAGGAATTTGTTTTCCTTTTTGACAAGTGATGTCACCGAGCACATTTTGAACTTTTCTTTCAATACTCTTTAGTTTATTTTATGTTTACATTTGCATGCTTGGTTGAACATTTTATGGTAGGATTAGGGCTGCATTTAGGAGAGAGAATGAGCTACATTTGGAGGGAAGAAAGTACATAGGAACTTGGGGAGAGAGAAGAAGGGTACTCGGCTGATGAGGTGGTCGAATGGCCTGCACTTCTAGAGCCTTCTTCCACCTTTTTGTGTGCTAAACCCTAATTGTAATTGGAGGAGGCATTTAATCCCTCCTTAATCTATTGTAGGCAGCTATCTTGGTTGGAATTGAAAAGCTGAATTTCATCTTCAAAATCGAGGCCTCCATCGAGTCTCAAACTCATTGTCGTCGGTGAGTAATATTCGACCAGTTTTTGGTGCACATTGTCTTCTAAGTTGTGAGTATTCTTAGAAGCCCTTATTATTGCTCTTTTCCCTGCCTGTCTTCGAGGTAGTATCCATAGCAAAGAGTATTAAACTCTCTTCCATAGATCATGGGAGTGCCCTCCTTCAAAAAGGAGCCAAAAGCCGAGAGTTTCTTCTGTTATACCCTCTTCAGACCAACCAGCACCATTTTCTGCCATATCGACTCATCCCTTCAATTCAACCTTTTCATTTTTATATACACTCACGCAGCTTTAACCTGCCACAAATATCACTCCATTTGGTTCGGCATGCAAGAGTTAAGCCTTTTCAACTCGGACCCATCAGAGCAGTAAGTCTCCGGTGACCGCCATTCCCATTTGCATAGCTTTTTCTTCCACTGCGTATTCGACTCTGAAAGTTAAGCGCATTCAGTTACTCATAAAGTAAGTGCGTGTTAAAATTTCAAACTCATTTGGATTGTCCTAGAAAAAGTTATACTTTCTGGAATTTGAGGTTTTCCAGTCAAACTAAGTTAGACCAAACAGATTTTTGTGCTTGTCTTTTTGTGTGGCATTTGTTCCATAGGTTTGAAGCACGTCACTAGAGAAACAATCGGAGTTTCCAAACTTGCGAGGATCACCTCATTCGATATCTGACAACCACAAGCAACTCTGAGGCGTTCGAAGTTTTCAAGGAAAGCTCTAACTCTACCTTGAATAGCCGAGCGACTCCTCTGACGAAACTATCTCTCTCAGCCAAAACTCCAATTCACATCAACCTAGGCATATCCGAACCAGGTACGTAACTTAACTAATATTTCATCTGACCGGTTTGGGAGTTTTGTATGTAAAGTTCTTCTTATAGCTTGGATGAGGAGCATTGAAGAGGGAATTGTCTTCCTATTAACAAATCTTGTAACCGAGCTATTTGTTATTTTTATACATGACTTTTAGCATTGGGCAAACGTTAGCCTTCCTTGCATTTATTAGCAAACTTGTAGCCTTATTATTAGGATGTTTGTATACTTAGTGATATTTAAGAATGCTCTTGGATCGGGATTGACGCATGAGAAGGGTGATACGATCGAAACCATTGTGTGCATGGAAGGGAACCAAGCCATGGAGGAGAGACGTGTAACAACGTGTGCACGAGTGGAGCAAAAGGTGCGCGCGGAGTGAAGCAAATGGCACTGGGCGGGCAAGCGCACAGCGCCGGAGGGAAGCAAGAGGTGCACATGAGGTGAAGAAGGCAACAGCAGCTGCGCAGTGCACAAGTGGAGAAAGAGGTGCATGCGAGTGAAGAAGGAAAAAAGGCAGCATAAGTGGAGCAGAGCGAGGCAGCTGCAGGCGCTGGTGAAGGAGCAATGGAGCTCAGACATGCGCGCAGCAGGAGCACATCAGTGTGCGCTTATGAAAGGAGGAGTTGGTTCAGGAACGACGGGTGGCAAGCACGAGGCGGCAGCAATGCAAGCGTGAACAGTGCCAGGACGCTTAACAACTCATTTTTCACTAACCGAACTATGCATTGTTCCTTTTTTGATTTGCAACAATTGTCTCTATTATTTTAAACTCTCTTTGACGCATTGTTAATTCAGTTTTTGCTGAACATACAAAAATATAGTGAATTTTATCTTGACTCACAACACGATGGGGCTCCGGGAGTTTATACGTTTCTTCATTCTCGGTGTGTATAGTGTTAGTTGCTTTTCTACATGGCCTAACGCAGTGCACGTTTGCTAAGAAGTAATAAAGTAAGGTAACAGTTCCTAAAAAAAAATCCCACGAGGATTTTTAATAAATCATCTTGCTATAAATTTTTATCAAATAAAGCTGAAAAATTGAAATTTTAATAAATAGTAAGGAATGATGAACTACAATTACTCGAAATGAAATAAGATTAAAAATAGAAATTGATTTTAAAAAGGTAATATGGGACAAGCCTTGGTTAATGTGATTTCCTCTATTACATGCAATTTTTACTGTGCTGCAGCCTTAGGTACAGAATAGCAGGATCATAACGTTTCTAGGGTTCCGGCGGAATTACTAGATAAATTCGTTTCAGCAATTCTTTTCAACTTGAAAAAGATAAATACTAATCAGATATTTTGGTGTAACCTATTCTTTAACGCTAAATAAAATTATGGTTTAGTATTTTGCAATAAGTTAAATTTATTTAATTATCAGCATCTTTAACATCATATTAGACTATATCCGAACAATAGGAACTGTGATGAATTTAAATGCATACGAATAATGTAGTTTATGCAAAAAACCATGAGCAATTGTGCAATGAAAAATACTAGCATTCATAGATCAGAATAAAATAACATAAAAGAGTACTTTCTTGTCATAACAAGAGAAAAGAATGCAAAAGCATAATAATAAAACTAAAAAATAATAGTCATAAAAAAAATGAAAGTAGAAGCGCATAGAACGAAGAATGTCGTGCCGCCGACCCGGCTTTCAAAATAATAAAAAATCTTCTTTCCCTCGTTTTGCGTTGGTACCTTTGTTTGATTATCTCCAGTCTGTTCCTTCTTTTTTTCTAATCCGCGGATCCTTGATCAACGGCTGATAAGTAGATAAAATACTTCTGATTTGCTCTCTTGACGGAACAGTCTTCTAAGTCATCCGTTGCGGTGTCTTGTTGCTTGTCAATCGAGTGCTATTTTATATGCTGTGTTACGTTTTCATTTGTGGACCGTTCTGGTAATCATTTTATGTTCTGTCATCGATTGTATTTTATGATGCACTATCTCTGATTGATAACATCTCTTACTTCTGATTTGTGATTCGCCATCTGATTGCTACTCTGTCATCTGATTTGTAATTTGTCATCGTTTTGGTCATCCATTTTCATTTTCGATGTTCCGTAATCCGATTATCTACCGTTTATGTCATCTGATTGCATCCTTTCTCTTCATTATCTTCTTTCAAATATTCTAGCAACGGTTCCTTGATTAGATTCCTTTATTTTTAGATTGAACCCTCCTCTCCTGCAATTTTCCTGCTTCCTAATCTTCATCCTTTTAATGCGCTTTCCGTAATAACTCTGTCAAATATAAATCACATCAGTGATAAAAATCGTTGTTTTTCCAATAAAATCTAGAGTAAATACATTAAATTCAGTCAATGTTCTGATATTGCGACATCCTGCAGGCAATTATAGTAATTCCAAATTTTTCGCCCTACATCACTCAAATTATACAAGTTATATCAATAAAAGTGATATAAAATAACTATAATTTAAGAGTTATCAAAAATCTTAGGTTACCATTGCCACCAAGTTTTGGTTGGCGGTGGTCTCGTAGCACTTATTCCTTCTTGTTGTCATTTTTGAGGGTGAGGCAAACAGAAAAAGGCGTGACAACCTGGTTCGTAGCTGGTGTGTTCTCATCGCGGAGGGACCCTAATTGTAGAAAATGGCAGACCCCAGAGGGCTTCCTGGACAGCCAGAACGCTTAGTCTAGGGTCCCCACCAATATTCGAAACCTTTCTGAGGAAGAATCCCAGGTGGGACAGTCTCCCATAATGGTTTTAATATATTTCTCTGTTTTTCTGCATGCAATGAGTTTGTGTTGTTTTGTTTTGCAACTTTCAACGAAAGACTGTTGAACCGTTGTCACATGTCCTGCTTAGTGATGAGATTGCAGGAACTTACGTGGTGTCAGAACAAACCGAAAAAATGTAAGTAGAAGTACTTAAGTTTCTCGAGGTCTCCGGGCTACGAGGAGGTTGGGAGAGGATTTCGAAGGATAATATGCCACATCCGCTCACAAGACTAACAGAAAAGGTGTTAAGTTATCAATGGAATGAAGATTTGATAAGAGCTTCAAGAATACAGAACAAGATGAATTTAGTACCATACTCACTATACCCTCAAATGTAGAGAATTTGGTTGTGTATAGTGGATTTACCTCAAAAATATGGACTGGATCCTGTCTGTTCTATAGAAGAGGGTCAAGAATAGATTATGACTCTAGACAACTAAATTGAGCACCGAGTAATGAATGACCAAATCACATTTAGAAGCTTGCTGCTGTGTGATTATTGACTCAAATAATAGAGCCACTATCTTTATGGAAAAGACTGTGAAATTTCCAGGAACCATAAGAGTTGAAGTACTGTTTGATGCAACGCACCTGTTATATAAGGGCAGCACAAATGATGGAATTGGTTGAAAGTTATGATGGTGACCTCACTATAGACCCCAAGAAAGGCAAACATGGTAGCCGAAGCATAGGATTAAGAGAGGCCTCTTCAAGTAGTTTTCACTACAACTCATTGAGGAGATTAGCAGCTGAGTTGCAGAAATTTGAATTGAGATTGGCCATTTGGATTATAGAAAGATTATTCGCAATGGCATCTACAAACTACGATTGTGGAGGAACTAAAAAAAGAAAAAACTTGAAGAGTTTGGATATCTAAGGTAGAGATTAAATTGGAAGTGGAAATGTTCTGAATTTTGTGTGGTCAGATGAGGGGAATTGTGAGTTTAAAGGACAGGTGGTGTATACAAACAATAATGGATTAAAGAAAGCCAGTAGGGAAACACACTCAACCCCATCTTTAGAAAAGTTCCCCATGCACCAAAAT
The DNA here is from genome assembly GCA_022432975.1 of Begonia masoniana. Lineage (NCBI taxonomy): Eukaryota > Viridiplantae > Streptophyta > Magnoliopsida > Cucurbitales > Begoniaceae > Begonia > Begonia masoniana. Next base: position 24,846,039 of record CM039513.1, on the reverse strand, counting down.
GTATCAAGATTGAAGCAACATTATTGTGTGGCTGGACGAAATAGGACGTAGCTAAAGTTTTTGACAAAGGTACATGTCAGCAAGTCAAGTGAAAGAATCAACGACCGTTTTGCTTTTTTTTTCAATGAAACAGGCATCTTGGGGTTTCTTTGATTATTGATTCCTGCCTCCCATCCATTTGCATAAATGGAGGGGATGGAGTTCCCAAAATGCAACAGTTTTTTGTGGTTTGGAACAAGAATGAGTTCAGTCAAATTTCCGAGTGGTGTGGTCGAACACCTGTGACAGCGCTGTAGAATTCTGCAGTGTTCTGGATGTGTTCAAAATGCCAAATGCCATTATTATCCGGAAGACAGTACGTGCAAGAAGTGATAAAGCGGGATTCGTATACCTTCATCATATTGTGG